>CAJQUW010005959.1:0-336604 GCA_907163375.1 Prostheceraeus crozeri | reverse complement strand
GGGGGGGGGGGGGGGGGGGGGGGGGGGGGGGGGGGGGGGGGGGGGGGGGGGGGGGGGGGGGGGGGGGGGGGGGGGGGGGGGGGGGGGGGGGGGGGGGGGGGGGGGGGGGGGGGGGGGGGGGGGGGGGGGGGGGGGGGGGGGGGGGGGGGGGGGGGGGGGGGGGGGGGGGGGGGGGGGGGGGGGGGGGGGGGGGGGGGGGGGGGGGGGGGGGGGGGGGGGGGGGGGGGGGGGGGGGGGGGGGGGGGGGGGGGGGGGGGGGGGGGGGGGGGGGGGGGGGGGGGGGGGGGGGGGGGGGGGGGGGGGGGGGGGGGGGGGGGGGGGGGGGGGGGGGGGGGGGGGGGGGGGGGGGGGGGGGGGGGGGGGGGGGGGGGGGGGGGGGGGGGGGGGGGGGGGGGGTGGGGGGGGGGGGGGGGGGGGGGGGGGGGGGGGGGGGGGGGGGGGGGGGGGGGGGGGGGGGGGGGGGGGGGGGGGGGGGGGGGGGGGGGGGGGGGGGGGGGGGGGGGGGGGGGGGGGGGGGGGGGGGGGGGGGGGGGGGGGGGGGGGGGGGGGGGGGGGGGGGGGGGGGGGGGGGGGGGGGGGGGGGGGGGGGGGGGGGGGGGGGGGGGGGGGGGGGGGGGGGGGGGGGGGGGGGGGGGGGGGGGGGGGGGGGGGGGGGGGGGGGGGGGGGGGGGGGGGGGGGGGGGGGGGGGGGGGGGGGGGGGGGGGGGGGGGGGGGGGGGGGGGGGGGGGGGGGGGGGGGGGGGGGGGGGGGGGGGGGGGGGGGGGGGGGGGGGGGGGGGGGGGGGGGGGGGGGGGGGGGGGGGTGGGGGGGGGGGGGGGGGGGGGGGGGGGGGGGGGGGGGGGGGGGGGGGGGGGGGGGGGGGGGGGGGGGGGGGGGGGGGGGGGGGGGGGGGGGGGGGGGGGGGGGGGGGGGGGGGGGGGGGGGGGGGGGGGGGGGGGGGGGGGGGGGGGGGGGGGGGGGGGGGGGGGGGGGGGGGGGGGGGGGGGGGGGGGGGGGGGGGGGGGGGGGGGGGGGGGGGGGGGGGGGGGGGGGGGGGGGGGGGGGGGGGGGGGGGGGGGGGGGGGGGGGGGGGGGGGGGGGGGGGGGGGGGGGGGGGGGGGGGGGGGGGGGGGGGGGGGGGGGGGGGGGGGGGGGGGGGGGGGGGGGGGGGGGGGGGGGGGGGGGGGGGGGGGGGGGGGGGGGGGGGGGGGGGGGGGGGGGGGGGGGGGGGGGGGGGGGGGGGGGGGGGGGGGGGGGGGGGGGGGGGGGGGGGGGGGGGGGGGGGGGGGGGGGGGGGGGGGGGGGGGGGGGGGGGGGGGGGGGGGGGGGGGGGGGGGGGGGGGGGGGGGGGGGGGGGGGGGGGGGGGGGGTGGGGGGGGGGGGGGGGGGGGGGGGGGGGGGGGGGGGGGGGGGGGGGGGGGGGGGGGGGGGGGGGGGGGGGGGGGGGGGGGGGGGGGGGGGGGGGGGGGGGGGGGGGGGGGGGGGGGGGGGGGGGGGGGGGGGGGGGGGGGGGGGGGGGGGGGGGGGGGGGGGGGGGGGGGGGGGGGGGGGGGGGGGGGGGGGGGGGGGGGGGGGGGGGGGGGGGGGGGGGGGGGGGGGGGGGGGGGGGGGGGGGGGGGGGGGGGGGGGGGGGGGACCATCTCTAGAACCAAAGTTGGAAGTCTCGTCCAGAGGGGGGGGTCAGAACTTTTTTCTCCGATTGAGCCGGAAACAACTTTCCTAACCCAAAATTTCACGTAGGATCCGAGTCTGCCCTCCGTTTTCCCACCCGAGCACTCCTTCATGCCGAAAAACGGCCTTTCTCATCCCGACCAAAACCCACCTTTTCTAACTCTGTCGGTTTTCAGAAACTCCTACCCTTGCCTCACAGGAGAACTCCTCCTTCCTTCCTTCCTTCCAGAGGGGAGGGGGGTAGGGAACGCTTTCCTCCTCACGGACCCATTCCTCCCATCACATCCTTGGCCACTTCCTTCCTCTCTCCAGAGGGGGGGATGACTCATCGTTGCTCATTTTGTCCTTGATTTTGCCACGGGATCACTACTTGGGGCTCATCATCTTTGATATTTCGGACATCATTTAGACAACTTGAAAATTTTATGATGGCGCGTTGAGCGCACAGACTTTTGACAAAAATGACAATATTTTTAACAAACTCGTGTACTCAGAGGCCAACTATTGCATTTTAGAATGCAATTATGATTTCGCATCAGTTGTATTGTGTCCACACCACACTCTCCTTTAATATAATCAATAATGATCTAAGGCTTTTTTGACGCTTATATAACGAACGCTCTATTTTTCTTACACTGTTAAAATTCACCTAGGAAAACATAATTGTCACGCATTTCTTTAATAAAGTTTGTTGGTCCAACAACTCGATAACATGAATTTCCTGTGTCCATTATCTCTAAACTACTTCGTCGGATAAGTGTCTCATGAAACTGGAGATTTCATGAAGATTGTCTCTGTGAGATATTTGTACGATACCCATGCGACCTAGAATACCATGTCATTTCTCTAAATGACTCTTGAAATAATAAAAGTGCCAGATTATTCAGCTGGAATTCGATCACCCTGTAGAGGATGAATGACTTAGGAATATGGTAGCAACTTCTATGGTAGCTTCATCGATTATCTAAAGCGTTGTCATAGTGCCACATTGTTCAGGACATCATTAGACCTCCGCTTCACTGCAATGTTGTACCTACAAGCCATACAAGCGAGCTTCTGAGCCGTCAGTGTCGACGAATTTCGTCTTGCTTTCTGGACGTGTGATAATATGCCTATCATCGAAGTTTTCGAAAACTTTGCTATCAAATACTGAAAGGGAGTCTGTATCAATTCAAATACCACCTTGAATGAATTCATGGAGAAAGGTAAGTAAGATTTTTTAAGTCTTCATGTACAGGTATATACGCCAAACCACATTAGTGTAATCTGTGAATCTGTCACAATTATGTCACAATTATGAATAACCAAACTTTTACGGAAATCTGTAATTTACTGAATAAGTGGACTTCGATGCCATGTCCTCCAAGTTTCTGTTTAATGAAAGCAGCTGCTGCTTTGTTAATGCATATTTGATAATTAATGAAGTCTATAGCCAATAACGGATTCGGTGATAAATTTTTCGACCCGACGCGACGTATGTATGAACAGCCAACGTTTTTAAGCTTTATTTGTTCACAAGTTATTAGTTTTTCGGTTTCTAGATTCTCGAGCACTAGGTAGGGGAGACTGGGGACCAAAGTGCATTTTTTCACTCATTCTCATTTTTTGACGAAATTAATGCAAATCAGAACTCAAAATTTTACACAGATGTGAAAGATATCTTCACAAAAAAATATTTTTTGAAGTGTAACTCTAGCATATCTAGTTTTTGCACAAGACATGTTTTTGTAACATGTAACGACCCTGCACATTGGTCCCCTGGTCCCCTATAGCGGGGACCAATGTGCACTGCATGGGGACCAAAGTGCACTGAATAGAAAAACCATGATTGCGCACGTAAATTTCATTTTATAAAATAGATATCGCCAGAACACATTTTTCTATGATTTTTACTGTATTCATTTATTTTTTGTGAATTAGTAAGTGGATATAAAAACTATCATAGGCAAAAAATGAATTAATTTTTTACAGCAATTTTTACTAATTGCTTATTGGACGCATCTTTATTACATTAATTAACTGTTAATAGTCAATTCGGATGTGGTGAGTTCAAAAATGATAATCATTTCTCTCTATGAGATTAATATTTTGACCTAGGATAAAATCTTTATTATAGGCCTAGGCCTATATAGGCCTACCCCACTTTCTTCTCATCAATTTAAAGATGTGTTTGACTTCTGAAAATAATGACCTTACGGACAAAAATGGTTGTAATGGTTCAACAGATTGGATTTTTTTTTGGTAAGAAGGCAGTAAATAATCATTTTTAAAAAAAGTAAACACTCCAGCGATCTACCAACAAAAATTGGCGAAAAGTCGATTATTGAATATATATTATGCAAATAGTGCATTATGTAACATAATAAAAACAGACAGGAGTCGGGAATGTTGCTTTAAAAACATTTGTCTTGTACTCAACCAGAATGTGCTAGCCACATTCCAGTTCAAGTTCAACCGTGTTTTCAATTGAGGAGTCCTGGGTTCCAGAATTGGTTTCGTTACTTTTGGATGCAGCATTCTCCGGGGGCATATCGGTGATAATAGTTGATTTTCTTTTTCAGACAGAGCCTCGTCGGATAAGGTCTGATTATTTCAGGTAACACTGGCTCACATAATTATCACGCCTCGCCGTCAACAGGGCACCGTCATCAGCAGGAGATGTGCTTGTAGAAGGTTGTTCAATTTACGAAGTTCAAGCACTCAATCGGAGGGAATGGATAGCAGGAAATCCCCTTAGCTGAAAGCGTTTGAGTTGACTGGGAATATGCCGGCTTTTTGAAAGCCCGATACGATATTCATGGGCGTAAAAGCTTTGTAAAATGAAGCTGAACTTAGTGAGGCAACGTCATGAATAGCAATTGGTTTTCATGGATGAGTGAGCATTTGATTGTTGCACTCACTCACATAGAACGTCTTAAATGGACCATAGACGCAGACGTCCAAGGGCTGCATGCGATGGCTTAAATTACATTTTTTAAGGTTTAATTACACTTATTTCATTACGTTGAGACACTGAATACATGGTTTGCAAAATACAAAAGAAAAAAGGAAATTTATCATGTATTGCACTTTGGTCCCCATTTCAGAGGGCACTTTGGACCCCAAAGCAACTCATTTTCAAAAAACCAACATTGACAAATAACTGGGTATACAGATGCCATCCCCGAATTATGAAGCAATTCTAGATGCCTTAAATGTTAGAAATTATTGTTATTCTAGGCACAATGTTGACGAATGAAAATTAGAAAAAATAAACAACGGAGACTCAAAAATTTACTTTCGACTGCATTAAATGTATTTCAAGACCTACCAAATAAAATATTTTGAGATAAATCTTGATTTTTCCGTTGAAAGTCATGTTTGATCAGAGAATTACTCAACTAGAAGAAGAAGTTCGAATTCGGTCTTTATCACGTCGAACTGGCAGATGCACTTTGTTCCCCTATGCTCATAGGTCCCCAATCTCCCCTAGTATTCATTTTGTGCGTATCCAATGTGCGAAAACCTTTAGGCTCAATCGCACACTAATGCCTACTGCCTTAGTAAGTCCTAGTTGTGAGCATCCATTTTAATATCATTTTCGAAATACTGGCACAAAATACATGTACCCACAGCACATACATGTATACCCGTAGCCTAAAATACATAATATTATGCAGGTATTGGTAAGCAAGCATTTGTGAGTCAGACACCATTTAAGCTGAAGACATTTTTGTACGGCTTGCATGCATCGGGGCTATAAATGGAAGTACGAGTAGATAAAAGTGTCGTAAACCAAGTGCTTTACAAATCTACTACTATAAAATAATCAAAATTAGTAGATGTTACATTCAGATATTTTATTTTTCAACAATTCATTTCAATCACAACACAGTGATTATTTTCAGGTTTGAATAAAATCAAAGACAGCTTGAACTAATGAGATATCAAAATCAAATTTATTGCTCAATTTATTGCAAATTTATTCAGCTCACAGTCCATAGCTGATGGATATTATCCCAACATACATGTAGTTGACATATACAAAAATTTCTATTCAACAAATAGCACGCTTGTACAAATGGAGGTATTATTTAAAATTACAATAGAAGAAAAAAGATGAAGACGTATTTGTATGCATGCACATTATGTAAGTCACATTCAAATGATATAGATCTAGCACTTGATTCTGTTTGCTAATGTGATCTATAGATTGTGTGCCATATGTTTGAGAAGGGCTGAAATCCGAAATGCGTTGCTTATAAAACCATATTTTATTTTGACTTTGATTTTATGCGCGTCGAATGAGCAACTCTATGTTATAGGATCTCACGATTCTACTATCTATACCAAAAATAAAAAATGAAAGCATCAACCGAAAAGGTCTCTATATCCTGATTGCTTTGCTCACTTTCACATACTGCAGCAAGGAATTTGATTTTGATATCTCATTAATCCAAGCGGTCTTTGATTCATTCAAACCTGAAGATACACTATTGTGATGTCCTTGAAATGAATTGTCGAAAAATAAAAGAAATGAAAAGAACATCCATCAATCTGAATTCTTCCCAAACTCAGGAAATATTTTATAATCAAGACATACCTCATGCCTCATACCTCAACGCACTCTAAAAACTTTGGTTTACAAACAGCAATTTTTTTGTTATCTTTAGTTTCGCAGCGATCGGCTGCGTCAATGGCTTCCACCTCCAAAATGCACGCGCAATTGGTTATAAGCAGGGATGCAGAGCTGGACTCGAGACTCGCCGCAGCTACTTGTTTTGGTCCGATTCGGACTTGGACTCGGCCAACATACAATTTTTTCCGAGTCCCGAGTCCGGCTTCATTTTTACAAATTCATTGATATATTGTATGATATTACAGCTAAGTATTCGAAGTGAAGACCAAGAATCCTAGCACATCAATGTTTATATTAGCCTACTGTGTGAACAAGCATTTGGTTGATGAATGTGCTGGTATTATCATGTAAGTGTAAGATAAACTAATCTTTAGTGCAAATTTAGCCTACAAGTATAATCCATTCAGTTCGATTATTGTGGTAATAAGTTGATTTATCAGAGTCGACTTGTACAGTGTATATGTCGGACTTGGATTCATCTGACAGCAAAATTGCTGAATTCAACAAGAAAAATTTGCCGGACTCGGACTTGACGAAAAAGGAATGGATTCTGCACCCCTTGTTATAATGTACATGTATCTTTCTCAGGTGCTGTACTGACTCACTGGTGTTTTAAAAGCGAGCATATCATTTAAAGTATACTTCTAGATCGACTTAAATATTTCAGGTGGATCTTGAATATTTAGGATCCCACTTCATACCCGATCGCGGATGATATAATTAACGGTACATGCATTCACGCAAGTTCATTACTCCACCTTAATCGCTTCTAAATTTTAGAGGAAATAGCAGTCAGAGTGGTGTGAAGTTGAAAGAAATTTCGTTCTCGACGAAACTGAATGTGCGTTTTACTCAACATTTCATTTAAAATTGGCTATTGACATATTGTAGTGTTGTATAATAAAAGATATAATGATTTAATAATAATAATAATCTAAACTTGTGTGATGTTCATTCCGCTCATTTAATGTATGCCTGCAATACAGAAAGCCGGACATTTACTTAGTACATTGTACTTAAGAAACTGTAAATAAATTAAGTATGACATTCCGACTCAAGTCGATATTGAATGAATGGTAACACTGCAATTTTTCAGCAAACAAGAAATGGGGAGTCCAGGCAGAAGCAGTGTGCACTCGTTCGCGCTGTCTGATTGATGAAGACGAGATGTTGCAAGAATTGCAGCCGGGTTCACAACTTATACTGCTCCGAAATATTCAGGGTATGTTACATAGAGATTCTGACCTAATACTTGAAAACTGGAGAATAGATTTCTCTCTCTTTTTTAGAATTATACGTGGATCAAGCAGAACAAAGTATAAGCAATATCCAGCCATTTTCAATCGCACCTGGCGAATCAAGTACACCTATTTTAACCACAAGTTCTGTTGATGTTCTGCATCCATCCAAGTCACCATTTCCATTGAGGGAATTGTCTTGCAACAAAGCTGGATCAAGCAGAACAAAGTATAAGCAATATCCAGCCATTTTCAATCGCACCTGGCGAATCAAGTACACCTATTTTAACCACAAGTTCTGTTGATGTTCTGCATCCATCCAAGTCACCATTTCCATTGAGGGAATTGTCTTGCAACAAAGAAATCGAATCAAAGCCGTTCCCAGAGGAAGTAATTGCGCAGCAAAATCAGTCTATTGACATTGATCTTCCAAATTCGTCACTCACTCTAACAGAAACACAGGAACACATGCATCCCAATGTTCAGGTTTGTTCATGTAATTTTAGAAGTAATAATTTGACAAGAATGCAGCGCCATTTATCCTTTTATAATTTTTGTTTTCTGCAATGTTTTCAATGTATTCAAACGTTTAAAAATGCAAAAGCCATGCATTCTCATCTATGCAAGCCTAAAGATGAAAAAAAGAAGACGATTTCTGTGGATAATGTAAACTTTGATAGTTTAGCCACAATGGGCATTAAGATGGCTGGTCAGTTTAGAATCCCCGAATCCAGCATCGACGTCTAGAAGAAGGTCGCAATACTCCATCATTCTAAAAGTAAGTCTACATTTTTCGGTTTGCATGCAGTACCAAATGTTACATTGTAGATATTATAAAATTCAGGGAATTATATTTCAGGGATAAATTTGGTTTATGATATACAGTAGCTGTAAAATAAATTACCTTACCGTAAGTTACCCGATAATTTTATCACCCGGTAACTTACGGTAATTTATGGCAATTTATTATTTTGCATGATTTTCCATATTTCGTATATCCAAATTAGGTTTCTTTGTTGAAATGTGTTTGTCTTGTTTCCAATGGATGAAAGCCTTCATTTAGGAATGGCTAAAGATTGTTCCACCAGTAGGCGCTGCAATAAGAAATAAGCATAATTCCTTGTTCTCAGTGCAAGCCTCATTCATTTTTGAATAGCGTCTTAAACCCTTAGACATTCAATCGATTCCCATTTCATCTAATATTGATTAAGCGGGTGATGTCATTCGAATGCTCATATTCATTCATGTCATTTATTGAATGACCATGTTGCTAAATAGTGTTGTTAATGATATTCGAGTATTTAATGATATCACTGACACTTATCTAAGTTCGTCCGTGCTGATGTCGCGCTTTCTATTTCTTCTATCGAATGTCTGAACTGCTATTTGATTACTGTTTTTGCACTTTTACTGTATTACTGTTGATTGCTGAATGACCACAACGAGGATGCAGTATTTACACTTCTATAGGGTGCAGTATCTTCTTCTGTGCGTCTTGGAGTTGTTTTGGATTCTGAATTATCCTTTAGACAGCATATCTCAAAAAGTGTGTCACTGTGCTTTGGAATGATGCTTCAAATACGCAGTTCAAACAAGAGCTGAACCCTTGTACAGATCTGCATTTGATTTTATCCTACAGTGTTTGTAGTCAAAGAGTCGTGCCTGTAGTCGCGCTTGTCAAAGACAATTTCGTGACGTCAGCGTTTGGACGTCCTACAGAGCCCACACCAATCTACGTAATTTGCTGACTTTTAATCATTGATGTGTGAAACTGTATATGTGTCATTGATGTATTTCAAAAATCTACATATGGGTGATATTCGCGCGAATATTCCAGTGCTACAAGTAGAACATTTACTCCCTTCTCTGGATTATTGAAGAGCCAACAAGTGATCTCAAAGGAATAAATGAGCAGCTGCTACTGTACACCCCTATTACATGTAGTACTATTTCTAATAGTAAGCATTTCTAACTTAAAAGTGTTTTCATCTAGAGTTTTATTACGCTGGCTATGAGTTGCGCCTGTGTGAGTCTGTTCTTCTTGACTTTGAGCCAGTACAAAACTCAATCAAGCGACCCCTTTGTAGTCAAAATTTGTTTTCATGAATGATAGTTAAGATAATATTTAATTTACTAAATGTTTTTGAATAATTAACTTTATTTTCAGGAAGATATTGAGAACATTGAAGAAGTCTCTCCTGGGCCTCGCCTGGAACTATCGGAAAGTGCTTTCCGAATCACAGACCGAGGAGATCTGCGGGTGGAAGGAGAAAGATCCAACGATTGCCGGCACGTTTTGACGCTGTTGGCATACTACTATGTTATGGACTTGAGCTACCCACGAGCGTATGGCTCAGTTCTGGGATTGCTGCAAGAATTTGTGCTCGAACATAAATATGAATGTGGGAATAAATCCTTCAAAAAGGAAATTGAAAGACTCACATCCAAATGAATCATGGAATTACATGTATATCAATAATGCAACATTTTCAAATTTCATGCCTTTATTTTCATTTCGATGATTGAAGAGGTGTCCAGTTATTCTAAATCTTTGTTTCTGAAGATCAACTTTGTGTTCTCTAAACTATCTTTGGCATCTATTGCATTGTAATGCGAGATTTCGTGCAATTGTATGCTAATATAGGCCTACTATAACTTAAATTTAATGACTAGATCATTTGCCAGTAAATGCAACCTAGGTCGCCTAAATAAGGGGTTTAAGGCAGGTCGATTTGCCGATTTTTCACGCGTGACAAATATGGGATAAAAGGCATTTCATATTAATATGCAAAATAACCTAGGTCATTAGTTTAAGAGATAAACGACCCAGGAATTAGGAGACAAAAGACACGTGTGAAATATCGGCAAAACGGGACGGCAATTTTCGCTAGGAATTTTCAGCGGCCAATTTTAACAGTGTATGGACGTAGGAGACAATTGCTCCTTTGTATTGAAATCCAAATGCACTAAAAAATTGCTCTCGCGTAGCGTCAGGCATCATTTCCGAAAGGAATTAATTTCTATTGCGACGAATTGTGCCCCTCATAGTCATTTGAAGTCCAACACGATTTCTAGCTAGCTGTAATCTTGTACAAAATTGTCTATATAGATCCCGTGCCCAGATCTTGTGAGAAAATCAGTTAATTTTTGGCACAACACGCTGGCCTTTGCCCCTTTCCGGAAAATCAGCAACTGTCCCTACATGATGAATGTTAAATAATGTACATAATAATAAGTTTTTGAATCACACGAAGCCCATGACGTAAGTCCATAGCGACCTGGCTCTGAATGCATTAACAGTTTAAAATGACAGCGCCCTCCGAAACTGACCAGCTTTTCGTCTACAGCGAATTTTCATCCATCTGAATAGTTAACTCAAAATTTAGTCACACTGGTATCAATTCCAATTTTACTTCGCTGATCAATGAAGCGAGGAACATATGAAATAAATGATTAGTTGCGGCACTATTTTCGCAGAATATACCAATCTGCGCGATAATATACGCGCCGTCTCAATGATTCTATTGCCGGGTTCCTGTACTATTTAACAGTGTTATGAATGATAAAAAGCATCCACAACAACTTCTTATAAGGTGTGGTGAATCACACACAATGATAAACGATGTTATTGTTTTCTTGGTGAAGTAAAGGTTGTGTAAAGATTAAGTAAAAGTAAAAGGAAGAGGACCATTGTAAATCAGCTATTGCTATCAGTGTCATCCTCTTAAAATAAAGATTTTATTATTATTATTATCTTATGTCATGTCATTCCAAGAGATGAACTGTTATGACAATGAATGCGATGCCATTGTCTATATTTCATTTGTTGCCCTACCACTCTTCTGCAAAACTTACTCAGCTTAGCTATTTATCTTTTCACAGGTTATTTATCAACAACACATCAACGACGTATAAAAATCTTACTTTTCACAATCAACAATGATGATGCATATATTACTCTATGCAGATCTAAAAGAAACAACTGTTAGAAACGTTTTGCTAGCAAGTGCTAAAATGGAGACCCTATATCCTTCAAAAAGAGTTCAAATATCCTTCATTTTTATCTGGTCCATCATCGCATTTCTTTCTGATTTCGGGATAGATGTTCCTTGGTCAATCCAAACTTTGCTGCTCAATCAAAGCTCGCCAAATATGACAGATAATTCCATTGATCTTACTGACTATGAGTATGAACTGTACACTGGACTGCCATACATTCTCGCCACTCTACCAACTGTTTTTGGAGGCTTCATCACTGATTTTCTGGGAATGCCAACAACTACAATTATATTTACTTGCATTTGTCTTTTCGGTGTATCAATACAGATAATAGGAGCGTATATAACATCTTTACATTCATTCACATTTTTTTGTCTACTATTTGGCAGCTGTATCTATGTTTCTGGATACTGTGTTCTGTTTTCGATGAGGAGCTACGTTTCTGTTGTCTACTTTCACAGTGGATGGCAATCAATGGTAGCTGGAATTCTCAGCGGTGCTTGCTGTGTTGGAGAAGTAATGGCATTTTTGGTATCACCTCGGCTTGGTCTTGCATTCGATGTTCGAGCGGTATTCTGGCTTTCAGTAGCACTTTTGCTATTAATTTTGATGTGTGCTTTTATCATCTGCATAATATCTAAGGTGTCGGACAGTTACAAGCGATCAGAAGAATCGTATAGGGATCTGAGGCTCACCACGTCTTTACGTGATATTTCAGTCATGGAAGTTCTAAGATCATTCAAACTTGAATTTTGGCTCATTCTTGCTGCAGCTGCATTTATACGAGCAGCATTTGTTACATTGTCAAGCAATTCTATTGAAATTCATCGAGTACTGTTTAACATACCAATTATTACAGCCTCTTACAGTACAATGCTTGGTAGCATTGCTGCTGTAATATTCTCCATGATATTTGGCCCCTTAGGTGGATATACAAATAAAAACTTGTTATTTGGATTGCTAGGAGGTGTTGCTGGACTGTGTGCGTCATTAATTTTGATGTTGCAATTGGGAAATCCTCGCATTGCATACATCCTACTTGGAATTTGTGATGGTGTGTTGTATTCATGTGAAATACCATCATTGAATAGCTATGTACCAAACAAATACTCAGGAATTGCGTCATCACTCATTATTGCATGTGGTAGTGGTTGTATCTCACTTTTATCTGTCATGTTTAGCGCAATTCTTGGTGAAGGTGGGAAACAAAACGCTTCTAAAAGTCAATGGATAGATTGCATAATTATTACAGTGGTTATATCATTAATAGCTGTCATTTGCGAGATCATTCTATTCATTCGAGCCGGCGATCATACATCGAAAACTGAGACAAAATTGCTCTCCTGCATCAATTCAAAAGAGAAATGTGCTGAATGAAGATCTCGTTAACAACTCGCTATCAAGAAACACTGTTAAAATGTGAGTATCAACAATATAAAGAACAGGTCTAGAGGAGAGTATGTCATTGTTAATTGCTTCTTTTTGGAATATTTCGATTGATAGAGTGATGATGGTGGATACTCAACCAATTCCTGCAGGTAGAGATGTGCGGGACACTACGGAGGCGGCTACGATGTGCAACTACCCACAAATATTGTTTAATATATAAAGTCCGCTTCCTAAATCGTTGCACAATGCGAAAAACTCTTTTATCTCTTGTTTATTCTCATCAAATTTAATCGGAAGCTCAAAATAAATTATAATAAGCAGCAGAAAGTTTTTCGATCTGTTTATGGTGCTGAACTATGAATGTAATGATGGCTTTCATGATTCGACTCACTGATTTATGTCGAGTTGTTCATGTAGGCTAACCAATCACGCGAGACCATGTGCGAATGCAAAATATTCATACTTTGCGATCTTCCAACACAATGCACATCTACAAGCATGATGTAAACAATGAATAAATGACTTTCAATCTTTATGCACCACCGTGGATATGTCCGAAATCATTCTTCATCTATTGTAATTACAAAAATTGTGTTGTGGGAACTTCTACAACCTCTGAGACCTGAGGGGGGTCTGGGGGCCCCCTTGGCCAATCTACCATGTCTCTAATGATTCAATTGAAATGAAATATCACATGCAGATTCACTATCACAAATGATGTTTTACATGGGCATGAGTGTTTGACACATCTTCACCGCAAAATGTGAAATAGAAAATTGTGGCTTCGGGATCCGCTGAACCCTCCTCAGGTCTCTGAGGGTTAATATAACAAGTTGTTAAGTTGTGTGCAGTTGACCGCTAAAAACATTGTTAAAGCGAAAGTATTCCAAAATGAGGTGAAAGTGTAAATTGAATAAATTGAACCCTAATGTTGTTGACATTCGAAAAAGAAATTATATCGTTTGAAAGCTTAACACGAACCTGATTCACATTTTGTGATCTTCCAACGCAATGCACATCTACGAACATGATGTAAACAATGAATAAATGACTTTCATTCTTTATGCACCATCGTGGACATGTCCGAATCTTATGTCATCTAATCACATAAACTTTGTTATGGGAACTTCTACACCCTCTGAGACCTGAGGGGGGTCAGTGGACACTCTTGGCCTATCTATACCTTACTTCTACTTGTTAAATTGAAATGAAATATCACATGCAGATTCACTGTCAAAATAATGATTTTACGTGGGCAAGAGCGATTGATATATCCTCAGCGCAAAAAATAGAATAGAAAAATATGGTTACACAGGATCCCCTCAGATATCTGAGGGTCAATTGTTTTCCTTTGAGACATTCGAAATCCAAAAGCTTTTCTGCTTCAATACCAGCAGCTAAGACGGGTCTCCTAATTTTCGAAATGCTCATCTGTCAACTAGGTATCAGGGAACAAAGGTAAAGGACTTCTATGTATCAAGCTCATTCATCTTGTATTTATTTGTTGAATTGTTAAGTATATTTTCCAGGTAGAGAAATAAGTCAAGTGTGGTGCATCACAGTCAGTCTCATAACTGTGGGTGGAAGTGACTTAGCAAACGCTGGGCTATGGCTTCCTCCACCGCTGTTGTGCGACAATTTACCGGGCAAGGTTATTTTAAGAACAGATGTCAAACATTTTCTGAAGTGATCTTATCCAAATTTAATTCTGCGAGTGTAAATCATGCTTTTGGAAAGATTGAGTCTATCCATGCTTCATACGGTACGTGTCTATGGATCCGAATATGTTTGCAGTCACAGAATTTTAGTTTGAGCCAATCTTGTCAGATGGCTATATTTCTATCAAAAACTTCTATTCTTCGTGATGATCGTAGTGATGGTAAAGTGGGGATGGCGGTCTACACCTTCTTCCATTCTAATTAAAAATTGTTCCGTTCTATTTAGAACATGTTCCATTCAATTTTAAAATGTTCTATTCAGTTTAAAGCCTGTCCCATTCAATTTAAAAATGTTCTATTCAGCTTAAAACCTGTCCCATTCAATTTAAAACCTGTTCCACTCAATTTAGTGGAAAAAAATTTCAAACATTCAGTTAAGAACGAGCTCTATTCTACTACAAAATTAATATGACAGTCACCAATGTAACTAAATACCATATTGCTAACCGAGTACAGTATTCGCTGCTTAGCGATGCCATCAGTTTCCTTACAGCTTCTTAGAGGAGTCTGGTTTAACACCACGATTTTCCATCACTTCACTCATGTCAGTGTCTGTGTCAGATGCACCGGAGCTTAGTGACGTTGACATTGCATGGGAAGTCACGATTTCGTCTTCGTATACTTCGAGAAATGTTACCAGATGAAATAGACTAACTAACTTAGCACTTGATATTATTTGCTGCTATTCATGCCAAATACACGGAGCGAGCGGGTATCTTAGCATCGTGTGAATCGCGTACTTCAAAAGTGTGTGCGGTATGATGCATGGGATAATGGCGCGCTAAACCGATCTGGAGATTCTTACTTTTGCTATTGTTCGATTTCTAAGAATGACTCATTTTATCCGATAATGTGATGATGTAGTTATCGAATGTGGATGTCAGCGCTCCGGTCCGACAAGACTTACAATACGGTGTTACATTGGTGAATTGATGAACACTTTTAAAATAAAATGTTTCATTGTTTATTGTTTTTTATGATCCTCTTATTAGGAGGTATTATTATCCGTATTATTTAATTCATCAGATTCCATGTTGTACATAAGTATATCATGAAATATTATGATACGAGTATCATTGATTGTTTCTATGTCATTTTGTTTTTTGTAGTAGAATAGAGCTCGTTGACTTAATGTTTTAAATTGAATCAGACAGGCTTTCAACTGAATAGAACATTTTTAAATTGAATGGAACAGGTTTTAAATGGAACGGAACAACTTTTAATTAGAATGGAAAAAGGTGTAGTTGTCTGGATAAAAAAATACGGTGTTTGCTTATCGTCTCTCCAACTGTGATCTTCAGCATGGCTATACTGCGAGACAGACATTGTGGTTAGACTATCTTCCCAAATTGGAACTAACCCCTTCTCTGAAGGGATAATTTTAAGCGGGTCGGTAGCCCCGTAGCTCTGAGATAACGCTCTGTTATATCTTGTTCGTTTCCTGTTCACATCAGCCAAAAGAAAACATCAATTTTGAAGAGGTTCATAGAAACCCTTTTCGTTGATTTACCGATAAAAATACTATAAAAATTGAGCATGGAATTTTCTTCATTCAGATGATATCAAATCAATCGCAGTCTGCATTGTATTTAAGATCTTGTGATTAGTGTAATAAGGAGTGTCAGGTTGAAAGTTCTGCATCAGATGAGTGACAATGTTCACTGAATGTCGCTAGGGAATGAAAACATTCAATTTACATATCTTCATTTTTCTACTCGTCATTAAAGAAAAAACTAGTTATGCCGCATTGAGATAAACATCTAAAAAAATATCAACTCAATCGTAGATGCGATAGATACGGAGATCAGATTGAAAGAACTTAAGGAAGACTCATGATAGCAGACTGGAATTTGGTGTAGATAAGAAAATACAGACATGTCCTCCATTCTGAAGAACTGTGGTTTTTTTGCTTTTAAACCATCTAGAAGAATTCCCATGGAACATTGAAAACATTTTTGTGAAACTTTGTAAAAAAATACCTTTGAAAAATTGAAGTATTTATGCGGGAGTAGTGTGTGTGAAAGCCCATGTCAATTGTTAGCCAAGATTAATGTTACAGACGTTCATAAGTGAGTGATTTCTTAACATTTTTGAAACTAGAGTTTTCAAGGGACCCGCTAGTAATAATAATCATTGCTTTATTCAGCACTTAAATAGAAATTCAGAAGTGGCAAGACAATTCACTAAGAATCATGCAAATCTCACAAATGAGTCTTGGAAGCGTCGCGTTTTCGTTTTTGAATTGTAGTCATAGATGACATGTAATGGGTGCAACGGATCAAGAGCCTTAACAGCAAGCCGACTGGCCAATCCATTGCAAAAGTCCGAGAATGTTTCTCTGCCTCCAATGGAAAACAGTTTGAAAATCCGCCGTTCTAGGGTCAACAATTTTTCAAATCTACATTTAGATGCATTACACCATGCAGGGTAGGCATAACAGGCGACGGAGCGAAGCATCAAGCAAACATTTTTGAAACTAGAGTTTTCAAGAGACCCGCTAAGCTTACGAGTAAATCATGAGTCAATTGTACTATCATTTTGAAGCGCACTCCATTATTTATGGTATTTCTGATCATCAGTGGAACCGGATATTCTAGAAGAAAGTCAGTCAGCACACAGAAGATTTAATTTCTGCAATCAGAAAAAATCGAAAGTTTTGACCGTTTTCAATTAAAACCACTGTATATTTCAGACTAGGATTCTGAATATTCTGATTCTACACTGAATTCAAATTCAAGTTTTAATCCATTGAGACACAATGTTCAAACATTGGAACAGACCTATTATTTATCTTCATGGGTTCAAGAGTCATTGTAAAATAGCATTTATGAACAACAGTTAGAAAATCTCAGCAAAAAGCGCCCTATTGGAGATTTTCAATGACGCAAGTCGGACAATTTGACGCAGAAAACCATTTTTACCAACTGAATTCGTCACTTCAGATACGTGACGTGACGCAAGTCGGTCTTTATGACGCAAATGGTATATTAGACGCAATAAGTATATTTGACTCAAGCTGAAGTAAATGAAAATTGAAGTCAGACTTTTTGACGCAGTTCGTATATTTGACTCAGAATCATGAAATAAATTCTGAAAACTTCCTGACGCGTCCGAACAATTTGACGCATTTGGTATATTTGACTCAAAAACGATCGATAATGCAATGCGGTATATTAATATCTAAATATACGGTCAGAAGTTCTCTCAACAATATTATGCATGGAATAAAGCTATTATCTCAAAAGAACAAGTCAACATGGAATCAAATAGGCCTATATCAAATGATGCCCAAGATTTACAATCTTAGTTCAGACAGCGGTTCATGGTAAATTTTGCACAACAGAAATATGGCGATCATGCTTTCTTCCAATTCAATGTTATCCACTGTTAGAATTATTTGTCAGGATAATTTGCTTTATTAAGTTTCAATGATCATCACACTATAAATGAGCTAATCGCAGGAGCAATTTTCTGTCATCTGGAACATTCATCGTAATCGAAATATAATTTGCAGAATTTTCGAATCGATTAATTAGAAAATTGCCATCTCATGTCAAGTAATGAGACCGAAAAGTTGACACTCCGTTTATCAGGAGGGCAACGGCATGCCCTGAATAGTAGGCCTTGCCTACATTCTTTGGTTTATTCACGGGATCGTCAAGCATGCAAGTCATTCCTTGAAAATGCATGAAACTGAAGGCAGGACTAGTGGAATTGAAACTGAGAAATTGTTTAGGTCTAATTTTTGGAATGTGAATTTAGCAAGGAAGTGGGGGAGCACAGTATGGAAGTTACAATATCCGAAAGCAATGGACCGGACCTATTGTCAATAAGATCTTTGTAAAGGGATATAACAGCAGAGCATTTATAGGCCTCACACCAAGTGAGCAAAAATTAGAGGAAAAACTTGATAACAATAACAAATATGAATGTTCATATTTGTTATTCTTGTCCTAGATATTAGATTATTGTCCTAGATTAGGACAAAGTTAGGACAAAGAACAAGAATAGAAGGATATCAGCAGATGTCACTTCCCTTTCAGACTATGGTTTTCAATGATTTTTGTTGATTTTTCTTGATATTGTTATTTATGAATTGAAGCCAAAATAGGCTACCAAAATTCACTCAAAGCATTCGATAGGGTTCTGAGGTTCTTAAAGATATTTTTATATGCTGGGATTAGAAAATGAGAGAATCTAAAAAAACATGAAATCGCAGTGGGCTGCAATGGTATGAATACACATGTAGACATACGACAATTAGACTTCTAAAATATCTGTCACATGCATGTGAAGATATCATCATTACGAGAAAACGTTGCTGTCTACTTTCGTCTGCATTGTACCATAGCTAAGTTGCGCACAATGATGCTGAAGCACTGCATGTCGCCTTCTTTAAATCGCACCCCTCCGAGCAAACGGATACCCGATCAGCATCTTATAGTTTCTCCGGATATCGACGGATCTTCGCGGCTGAACACCATTATTTCTACGCCAGGAACCGCTTGGATATCCAGTCTATCTCCGCGGATAACAAATTTTTATCCCAAGGAGATCCGCATCTTATAAGCAGATATGTTTGATATCCAACCGATATCTGGTTCGTTGTTTCTGACGGATATCAGTGCTATCGGCTGTGCATTCTGGCTATCCGCCTGGCATCCCTTTGTTAACAATGGATATGTAGCAATCGCGACTTCGATGTCGGTTTGCTATTAAATCAAAAAAGTTATCAGTTAGCCAAGCTGCTGCATTATTATCCAATCTTACAAATTTTCACCGATATGACGGCCTGTTCACGTAAAAAGGATTTTCAAATTACATCTTACATAAAAATCAAAATATCAATGTCTGATAAGTTGAACATTCATCTTTGTTATTGAGGCTTGGTTTCATAGATTTTATTAATATGACCTCTCTGAAACGTAGGTTAATGCTGTTTGTATCAAACGCTATGATTTTGACTGTAAACGGGAAAGCTATGTTAGGAGAGCAACTTAGGTGATGTTTGAGTACACTTGAGTCTTTGTTTGTGGCATGTTCTTTAATGCGTGTATGGAGTGAACGGACTGTACTCCCGATATAATTGCTTTTACACGTTTTGCATGCTATTTCATACACTACCATAGCTCTCAAGCAGATGTTGCTGTCAGCAATAACGCACTGATTCAATTTACACTTATGTTTGGAATGTGATTTTCTCAAAGCCATTCGTAAATAGAAAATCACATTCCAAACATAAGTGTAAATTGAATCAGTGCGTTATTGCTGACAGCAACATCTGCTTGAGAGCTATGGTAGTGTATGAAATAGGATGCAAAACGTGTAAAAGCAATTATATCGGGAGTACAGTCCGTTCACTCCATACACGCATTAAAGAACATGCCACAAACAAAGACTCAAGTGTACTCAAACATCACCTAAGTTGCTCTCCTAACATAGCTTTCCCGTTTACAGTCAAAATCATAGCGTTTGATACAAACAGCATTAACCTACGTTTCAGAGAGGCCATATTAATAAAATCTATGAAACCAAGCCTCAATAACAAAGATGAATGTTCAACTTATCAGACATTGATATTTTGATTTTTATGTAAGATGTAATTTGAAAATCCTTTTTACGTGAACAGGTCGTCATATCGGTGAAAATTTGTAAGATTGGATAATAATACAGCAGCTTGGCTAACTGACAACTTTTTTGATTCAATTTAAAAATGCTGCTTAAAGAAAATTATATCTCATTATTGAATATCAGTTTGCTATCCCTACGCTGTCATCTAGTATTTGATTTCGATATTCGTTGGTTATACATTCGATGCGTGAAGCTATCCGCAAATGATGAACAATCCAAAAACCAACTAATCCTCAGATCGGACAGATAATTGCAATCTATACAATCCGGGGATCCACTGGCTTCTGGCACAGTTTTTGTCTGAAAGCCGAATGACGATTCTCATCTCACCTACCTACACGTACACACAACTAAAAACATTCAAGCAATTCATGCAGTAACAGAAAAAACAGACAAAAATAACAGAGATGCCGACAAGCCTCAAGCGGCTGTTTGACTATTTCTGTGCAACTAGTGATCTTTGAAATCGTGCGATCAGGCCATAGAAGTGGATTAGGCCTATTCATGTATTCGACCGCTCTGTGTCACTCGAAAGGAAGTGGCACTGAAGATATATTACCTTTCAAATGACAGCCTAAATCGTCGGCGCTACGCGCCGACGATTTAGGCTGGTAATATATGCATTGTTACATAACTAAATCTATGACATCAAAAATCCAAGATTTTGATCTGCAAATGACTGAAATCAATGATAATTTTCTACAGAGCCCATGCAGCTCAGAACATTAAAGCATGCCAAGCTTGAGATATCTACTAATCATAATTGTGAAACATAGGAATTTCCTCAATGCCATTTTCAATGGGAACGAGAAGATGGATGGTGAAATGCTCCTACCTCAATGGTATTACAAGTAATGTAATTTTGGACGGACCAGGACAAGTAAGAAAAAAAAAAAAATAGGGACCCCTTGAAATTTATAAAAAAAAAACAGTCAAAATAGTTACAAAAAATGAAAAAAATACAAAAAAATAGGGACCCCCTGAAATTTATAAAAAACAGACAAAATAGTTACAAAAATGAAAAAACAGTCAAAATAGTTACAAAAAATGAAAAAATACAAAAAATAGGAAAGTACCTTAAAGTATGACCCATGAACAAAAATATTCATTTAAAAATGGAAGATGAAAAAACAAAAGAACCATCAGCCCCCTTATATCCCTCATTATCATATGACATAAAACCTTCGGTTCCCAATGAAATGGATATAGCAAAACACAAAGATAGAGTCAGGTACATGAAAGATAAGGAAGCCCAATTATTACTTAAACTAGAACATTATAATAAATTAAGAAAGAGATGGACGATAGCTAAGAATGTGATGTAACACAATTCCGCTGAAAACCCAAAAGTGATGAAAGGCGAAAACCCGTCAGCTACACTATCAGCCCCTTTATAACCGTTATGTAAAATCAACCATTTTTGCACAAAATTGTTTCTTATTCAACAAAATTGACGCGAAATTACATATACAATATTTGCACATTTTCAACAGTAATTTACAAAATGTCAAGAAATGTCTCCTCGAAAGGAGACATTTTACTCTGTAATTAAATTTGAAAAGTCTCCTGTCAAGGAGACATTTACATTACTATATAATGATATAAGTAGTGTATGAATTGACGCACTTACAAAATGTCAAGAAATGTCTCCTCGAAAGGAGACATTTACTCTGTAATTAAATTTGAAAAGTCTCCTGTCAAGGAGACATTTATATTACTATATAGTGATATAAGTAGTGCGTATGAATTGACACATTTACAAAATGTCAAGAAATGTCTCCTCGATAGGAGAGATGGTGAGAATGTTACATTTGAGACTATCAGAACTCCATTGGGCTTTCCATTCTTAGGACTTCCATTCTTGGGGTTTCCATTCTTGGGGTTTGCATTATTTCTTCAAATGTTTTTCGGCGTCGTCCATTTTTGATGTGCGATGAAATTATACGAAAATTGATTTTAAAGAATGTTGCGGATTCATGAGAATCGGCGATGAACGGATATTGTAAATAAAAGTTATAAAGTCTTCTTAAAAACGAGACATAACTCCGGGAATATCGGAAATAGTCACTAAATGTATTTCCCGCACGTAGAATTTTGAATGCACGCCCCTTCAAGATAGCTAGTTTCAAACTACTGTTCTCATGATGATTTTCGTAGTTTTCAATTCTTTGTAAGAAACCACGTAGCGTCGGCAGATCACAAGATGCAGTTAAAGATGCTTCAAAAGTTTCTATAATTCTCCATTCTTTGTATAAATAATCTTCCTCTTCTTTTGTCTTAATATTCCTCCTTCTGTACTCTTGGAAAACTTCTTCATTAAAATATCCATCCTCATTGCAGATGAATCGTGAAAGACACAGTCACGTAGAACACTCACAGAGAGAATGAAAATTGACAATACGTGGCAGCATCAGCTCCTAATGGCAACCGCTACTGCTTGTGGCAGACAATGGTGTCATGCATAATGCGCAATCAGGTTGCGTTGAGAGAACAATGAAATGGTCGCCAACGTGACAATAGCAACTTAATTATCGCAAGCCTAGCCCACAGCAAAGTCCACCCGCTAGAGGTAACAATTTATCTCATGTAAAATGACTAACCTGATCGAGTTTTTTAAATTATATGGAACGCAAACTACGACAAATTTCGACCTAAAGAAAATTGCTAATCAATTAGGAATAAAGAACTTTCATGTTTTAATGAGAGACGAATTACAATTGATCAAAAATAAGCCAACTGTAAATTTCATAACGAATCTTCACACTTCAGACCAAAACGGCGTACATTGGTCAGCAGGCGTTAAAAATCATCAGCAGAACTATTATTTTGACTCATACGGGCTTCCACCTACGAATGAAGTAAGAGCAATACTTGGCAATGGTATTTATAATACGTTTCAAATTCAAACACCAGGCACTACCTATTGCGGTCAATTATGTTTATACGTTTTGTACAAATTACAAAAAGGAGTACCATTTCTAGATATAATGTTAGAGTTAAACGATAAAGGTTAAACGCTAAAGGTTAAACGATAAAGGTCAAAGCTCGGTTTTCTGTAATTCGTTTTCATAGAATCTACCTTTGATATCCTCATTATCTAAATCTATAATTTCATAAGTAATCGGATGAGTTTGATTTATTTTACAAATTTCAAATATCTCTTTCGTCCAGTATCCGACGAAGCCCTTTTCAAATTTGTTCTTATATTTAAATATTCGTACCCTATCCCCAATTTTAAATTTCGGCTTACGTTTCTGTAAATTCGGATTACTCTCATTCGAATAATTATTTTCGAATATTTTCTTTCGTATTAAATCAGGGTCGTCAGAAGCATTCTTTGGAGTTTCTTCAATACCTGAATGAATCTTATTGTTATACTCTTCTACAACTCCTGGTAATATCTTCAACCATTTCTGATTTCCTTGCTCAGTAAATTTCTTAAAGATCTTACTTTTTAGCGTTCTATTAAAGCGCTCTATTACTACAGCCTTTCCTGCATTTTCTGTGGAATAAACAGTTTCAAATAGTGGCTTTACATTTCGGTTGTAAAACTCGGACCCTTTATCAACAAACAATTTCCTTGGCTTTCTAAAACTTTCTTTAAAGATTTCTTCAAACGCATATTTAACTGACAGACCACTTTTGTTTTTTAAAGGCTTTACCCAAGCATATCGTGTATATAAATCTATAACGGTCAATGCGTACTTAAACCCTCTTTCATTAGGCATATTAATTAGATCTGCACTCCAAATATCATCTTTATTAAATACTTTTACCTTCAATAGATATTTCGGCTTTCTGTATTCCTTGTGAATTTCGGACGCATAAGTTTCACTATGCCGATCTGGGTCATTCGGCATTTTATTCAACGAAGTTGACGGAACTAAAGTTTTATCTATCCCCTGCCCAAAAAGCATTTTTGCTTGTAAAGCTTTCTTAACAAACATTCTTTCAATTCTTTCTCTAAATGTAGGATTTTGAATACTATCTAATTCTTGTATCATTTTCTTATCTGCTTCATGTCGAGAACTTAGGTCATGATTTCGATAAGCTAAATCATGTTTATAAGCGGCGGCGTCTACTCTATTTATTGGTTTACTATTTTCTCTAGGCGTGTCATCATCATTTAATCTTAAATCTAATCTTGTGCCGGGGCCAGTAAAATTATGCCCAGGTAAATGTTTCTCTTTCGAATATTTACTCCAAATAAAGCCAGGAAAGTTTTCTAATGCTTTTTGTATATCGTTACCTTCGTAACGCTGGCACGGAAGTTGGATCACCACCGAAGTGGTGTGGAACTTTGTTCTTGTCGCCTCCCATTTAAGGTTTAGGCTAAAATCCAATAAATCCAAATTAGAAAATTTAAGTTTATCCAGAGACATTTTTAAAGATTAAATCTTATCGCACCATACTAGGATTTAGATATATGCCAGATCCGTCTTTTGTTTCTTTTATTTGAATCAAATCATCAATATTGTGTAGGACATTTTTAAGAACTCGTTTCCCTTCATTAGCTAAATTTAATTTACTAATAAAATTATCTACTATTCCGTCACCTCTAGCAGCTTTCTCTAACTCCCTATTATGACGTTTTTGCTCTTCTAATGCTGCCTTCTCTGCTTTATTTTTATTTACTGCCTGGACAATACCAGCTGTCCCACCTGCAACACTTCCTGCTGCTGCTATACCACCTATGATTAGCGGAATTAATGGGAGAATTCCGCCATTCTTTTCTTCTTGTAATTTGATATTCTCTATCATTGGTTTACTTATGTAATACTTCCTTTTGTTAATTGTAATAGTTTTAGGGGTATTTCTGTCAATGATGTTACGTAGTTTTAATTCAACCGTTTTATTATTCACTTGCGCCATTTTTTAATAAAAAATTTATAGTCTTAGGTTTTACTAACCGACCGGAGCGAAGCTCCTCTGGCTTTAGACGACCGGAGCGAAGTCTCTGGCTTTAGCCGATCCTAACCATCTTTCCATTAATAATTTCAATAGAATATTCGGTGTCTTCTAGCAATAAACCATAAGCCATCAATGATGTTGTGGAATTTGCCTTTTCAATATTAATTGTCACATCACAACCGGTCTTGATAATATCTTCAGATTGTGCACTTAAATCAAAACAGAAAACAGGATATAAATTCTTCCAATCTACAGGATTTAATTGTGCTTCAACTCCAAATTCTCGGCACAAATTTCTATAAGCGTCATATCCTTCCATGAATTGATTATTTGCGTTATCAAATCTCAATGGATCAATAGGATAACGTGTTTGATTTAATGAAATTTGTAAACTTCGAATTGAATTAGTATTTAAAATAATATTGTTCTTATCAAAACTAGGCGTTTCATTCTTTTGAAAAGTGAGCAAAAAATATCTTGGTGTATTTGATGTCCTTGTGAAATGCCAGTTAAATCTTTGTTCGGTAAACGTGACAGAGCTCGCGGTACGCTTCATAAAACTTACTGGAATTGGTTTGCCCGTATTTAATCGTTTCGTAATAGTTGTTTCAACCTCTAAACTAGGAGTAATGTGCTTAATCCACCATTCAAGTCTATCAATTTTTAGGTATGCTTTCTTCCCAGCCTTTCCATAAAATATTGATTCATTATTTACAGTGCGATGAACTATGAGTTTGAATTTCAAGTGACATGATATTTTATTGTAATCTAAATACCCGAATAATGGAGACAATGACCAATTAACAGTTTGTTTACTTTTATTATTAAAATTGCGTCTTTTCTGGTATGAGCTATTTTGTGTACTGTTTAACTGTTTCACTATGTTTTCTACATCTTTCGCAATTCCTGCTGCATCTGTTCCAGTGTGAGTTAAATCATCTTTAAGTATGGCGGTATGGTTATCAGGAAACCATCCTTCGATTTCATGCATTTTAGTATTTTCACCTATTGTTACAAATCGAAGCATTGAATCAATAATGCCAGGTGAATCACTTATGGTTTCTATATTTTGTGTTGCAACATCTAAACGCATTTGTGTGAATAATCTTGGGAAGAAATTGTTTTCTAATGTAATATTATCCGTAGCCGGTAATGGTGTTGTAAAATCAGCATCAGAATAGAGAGAATATTCACAGTGCAAAAATGAATCGGGTAAATATAAATAACTTTGTTGATTGTCAACTTCAAAAATTAAATCGCCTCCTGTATTCACTCTACCTGAAGAACCGGGGTTCATAGCAATTCTTATATAGTCATTCTTTTTTTGATTGTAAGTAATGAACGGGGGATCATCTAATCTAAATTTGCTTTCAATCAGAGTTGACATTATATTTTTTTATTAGAAAAAATCAGTTTGATACTCGGCTAAAGCCTCTGAACAAGGTTCTACTAGAATTTTGCTAATCCATTTCCTCTCATTTCTTCAATTGTTTTTTCATCATGTTTACTTTCCATCTTCGCTAATTTAGCAATTTTGTTTTTTGTTTCCTCTGAGAGCTTTTTGTCTTTTTGCATTTCTTTTGCATCATTTCTAAGTTTGCGAATAGCTTCTAGTTGCTTTAATTCGTTTTGTGACTTAACAGCATTCGATATTGCACTAGCTGTACTACCTATAGCAGCTGCTCCTTTAGCAGCAGATGAAATCAAATCTTTATTATTTTTAATCAAGTTAACGATACTACCGATACCAGAAAAGATGCCAGCTCCTTCTGTTTGGACGGCACCTGCAGTGCCTAGGAACTTTGTTCCAACAGTTTCTACACTATCATAATGGTACACAGGATTCATACGTGGTTCATGAGCAATTTTATTATTTGAAGCAAAATGCTTAAGATTGTGTTTATAAATTATAGGCATTTTTTTAAGCTTAAATTTGACTTTTGGACCGATCGGCTAAATTCTATTAAGATTTACGTTTGTGTATGGACAACAACTTCGCGGTAACTTTATTAATTGCCTGTTGCACTTTATCTATTGCGTCAAGCAGCGTGTGATGTACTTTAATTTCTTTTTCATTTACTTCTATTTTTTTCTCACTTTTCTTTACTTCTGTTTTAAGAGCGGCCAATTGAACTTTAATATTATCGAAATTCGTTTTAAGGGTCTTCAAGTCACTAATCTTTTGTTTAAGTCCTTTAACTTCATTTATCATTCTGTTCATTTGCTTTACTTGTTGTGTGATGCGGCTACTTAATTCATCAACACTTTTTTGGAATGTGGATTGCAGCTGTTGTAAGTGTTGTAATAATTTTCGATTCTTTTCGCTTACTTTTTCTAACTCTTCTTTCAGTTGTTTATTTTGATTTGTATTCTTTGCGATGGCAGACTTTAAATTTAGTGATAACAGGATCACAAGTTTTGAATGTTCTGTTATTTTTTTATGAAGTTTTACTATATCTGCTTCTATATTTCCATGTTTGCTACTTAGGTCTGTTAGCTTTTCTTGCAGTCTTTCATCATTCTGCTTTAGAAGCTTGGTTTCTTTCATTAGAGGAGACAGCAGGGTCACAATTCTATCGAACTGTTTATCAACATATTCTTTATTTGCTAACTCAGTACTTTGTTGTGGAAGAATAGAAAGATGTAACGGACCTGTTAAAATGTCTCCAGTTTTCATGATATAGTTGTCTAGTTCTATTTCTGATTCTTGATTATTCGGTGTGTAAGCACACCCGCCAACATTTGTTAACATCATTTTTTTTTATTTAAAAATATGTTATCCAACAATTCATCATTAAATAAACATATGAGAACATGTAGTGATTGTGGAAAAAGTGTAACATCTAAGAACTTTATGCGTCACCAAAAAACATGTCAATCACCATCACAACCAAAAGTAAAAGATAGACAATGTGCGAATTGTAATAAGTTTTTTACTAGTCAAGGTTTCTTGAATCATTCTAATTCATGTGCTATTAGTACACGAAAATGCACTAATTGTCAAATAGTTAAGCCCAAAACAGAATTTTATGATAGTAAATACCGATGTAAAGAATGTTTAAAAACACAAGTGAGATGTAACAAGTGTAGTAAAGTTCTGTTGGAGAGAAACTTCTCACGACATGCAGCAATTTGCATGATTTAATTAATTTTATATCCGTAATAGTCCGATACTCACTTGAGCCTCCGTAATAGTCCGGTGCTCTTTTGAGTGTTTTACCTTCATTTGAGCCCCGGACTCAATAGTCCGTAGTAGTCCGGAAGTCCTACAGAGGACAAACACTCAAGTGAGCACCGGACTATTACGGCAGCTCAACTGAGTGTCGGACTAGTGAAGAGAGTTTTAGACAAATTTTCATATAAAAAATTAAAAAATGAATTATGAAAAATTGTATTCCGAAATTCCCAATCGGCCTCCCACGATCATCAAACAACGTGAACAAAATAATGATTCGCAATCTTTATTTTCAGAAAATTCAGATCTAGGAAGACTCTTTGGGTTTCTGAAATTTCATTGTGTGAAAATTATTGTTATATGTATTCTTATCTATCTTATTTATTGTTTCATAAACTGGTTAGGGTTCTTACAAACAGCAGAACAAACGAAAGTTGCATTTTATAAAAGTCAAACCAAAAACTTTAAAGGTTGGAGAGCAGTTACCCATGACAATAACGATGACAAACCTAAAGGACGCACTGAACAAGAGAACTTACATTTTATAATGTATGGTAAGACAGCGAGCGGAAAGACTACGTTTCTTAGAAGATATATAAATCAACATTTTCCTAATGAAACAAATGTACATGTGTTTTGTCTACAGAGAGATGAATGGA
The DNA here is from genome assembly GCA_907163375.1 of Prostheceraeus crozeri. Taxonomy (NCBI): domain Eukaryota; kingdom Metazoa; phylum Platyhelminthes; order Polycladida; family Euryleptidae; genus Prostheceraeus; species Prostheceraeus crozeri. The sequence goes on along the minus strand of CAJQUW010005959.1, from coordinate 307,615 downwards.
AGGATATTCAAATGTTTACGGTGAAAAAGATTTATGTATGTTAGAAGATATGAGTACTTTTGCTGGAACATACGCAAAAGTCTTTACTAGTATTAGATGATGTTGCTAGTTTAGTGAAACAAAAGAACATATCAGAAATATTCACAAAAGGTCGTCACCATAATATACAAATAATAGTGTTAGCTCATAAAGCTTGTGATGTAGATAATAAGATTAGAGAAAACATAGAAGTCTTTTATGCAACTACGCAAAATAATGCAGTGTTCTTTGAAGATATCAAGAAAAATTATAAACTAACTTTACCTTTAGCAAAATATGTACATGTTAAGTTCGGTATAATACGAGTTGATACTATTATGAATCAAATGCAAGTGTATGATAGCGATCTAAATATACTATTGGATACTGAGCATGATTTTTATAGTAATGCATCAGATTTTGACATTAGTCTCTATGCAAGTGCTAAGAACTTATCGCCACATAATATAGAAGAAATAACAATTTTTCTAGAAAACGAATCACTTGAACCACTAACAATCATACCCGAAACATTTTATTTCTATTTCGATCATTATCTGAATAATGTGTTAAAAATTAAAACCCCTGAACGACTTGAGAATAGAGATGCACTAGATGTTATTAGAACAGGCATTAATGATTTTCGTGATGTACTAAAAAATGTACATCCTCTAGTCAATGATGCTAAAAGTACATTGAGTGACATAAAACCAATATTAAATGAGTTAAATAATATGTAAATTTTTTTTTAAAAAAAATATGCCTAAACATAATGACTATAGTCAGTATATCATCAAACACATACCAGTGTTAACAGATTATCATCATCCTATAAATCCTGTAAATTCCAAGAAAGAAGTTAAATTTCATTACCATCATAAATACATAGAGTTCGTTAAGGACTACAAAATAAAACATGGTTTAAAACCGCATATGAAAAATGGATACTTACCACCGTGTCTACGAAGTTTCAGAGTATTCTTAGCGTATAATAATTTATGGTGGTTGGTTAAGAAAGAACATTTAACAGCTTACGATCTAGAGTCATTAAATGAATTAAATATTCCTGTGTATATTATATATAAAACATAAATTTTTATTTAAAAAAAGGTAAAATGGAAGAAGGTAACCTATATTGTACCCTGTGCAACAAACAGTTACAGACGCCTAGAGGTTATAAATCTCATTTAAATAGTCGTATGCATTTACAGAATGTAGAACGACATGATACAAGTAATATAACGAGAATGAATGAATATATAAACTATCTAAAAACATTACCTACTGATATAGAAGTCAAAAGAGTATTTGATGATTATTCGTATTCAGAATATAAAAAAGTTTTTAGTGTAATAGATGAACCGGAAGTAGATGTAAGGTTTTTATTTAATGATGATGAACATGATGTGTATGATGAATCTGCAGAAACCGATGAAACCTTTTATGATATTCTATATAACTTTTATAACATATTTAGAAAATCTTTCAAATGTTATATGAATGTAGAAGTACGGTACACAAAGACTGGGCCTGATGGAAATATTGAAGAAATAATACAAGGTCATTTCAGTAAAACACAAGAAATTCATAACGTAGGGGATATAGAACCTTTATTTGAAATAATGATTAATAAATTAAAAGATGCTATAACTGAAGCTCAATTGCGTGAATCTGGTTGGAAGCTTGTTAAAGTAATATCCAAGAAATTAGTAATTAATAAATATAAAAATAATACTGGAGGTAGTTACATACCCCTACCTTTCAGTTCGCCACAAATAATTAACATACAAAACGACGACAACTATTGTTTTCTGTGGAGTGTTATAGCACATTTACATCCTGCACTATATCACAAAGAAAGAATAAGTCATTATAATAAAGAAGAATACTTATATGAATTTGATCTTTCTGATGGACTAAATGAATTTCCGTATGATTATAATAAGCTACAAAAGTTTCATAAAAAGAACAAAGATTTAATAGAAGTAAATGTGTTCGAACTTAATATAAAATACATTTCTGTTGGGAATATTATTCCCTTATATACTGGTAATGTTACAATTAATGACACTGTCTATGCAAACGTAAAAGAATTTTACTTAAGTAACAATAGATTATGTCAAACAGAAATACAATATAATGAACGCGGTAATTATATATACCATAATATTATTTATCAAGACGTTGTAATATGTACTGAAAAATATGAAATTAAAAAGACATTAACGCCCATAATGATTAATCATAATAATTATAAAGGACGTCCTGTTACTTCTGGAGAACAACAGTTCACAGATGTTTCAGCAACAATACAAACAACACAGAGTTACAATACAACAAAGAGTCAATACAAACACAACAACACAGTATCAAGCAGTTACAAAGCAAAAATTAAAACAGCAGTTACAACATTTAATACAACCGGCACAAGCAAATATACTATATTATCAAGGTCATTACATATTATGTAAAGATGTTTCTATTTTTACAAGAACTTCAGAACATACTAATTTCCCTTGTCTCCAATGTATGACGAGCTTTAGAACCAAGCAAGCATTAAATAATCACTTGGTAAATTGTCAACAAAATGAAGCAGTCAGAAATACGTTTCCAAAAGAAGATTATTTAGAATACAACAAATGGCACTATAAGAACAAAGTACCATTTGTAATATATTGTGATTTTGAAGCATATAATGTTAAAATTACAGACAAATGTAACAATAATTTATTTGAACAAAAACCATTATGTTGGGGAATGTACATTCATTCAAATTATCCCAATTTGTTTCAATCAGAATATTACCAGTACTATGGCGAGGATAGTGCTATAAAGTTTGTTAACACAATAGAAGAATTGCAGGGGCGTTTTTCACAATTGCTTAAAACAAATAAACCGATGCTTCCATTAACGTCTGAACAATTAGTACAATTTAATAATGAAAAGAATTGTTATTACTGTGGTAAAGAGTTAGTCACTGATAAGCGAAGCGACGGCTCTGCCGACAAAGTAAAGGATCATGATCATCTAAATGGTTTATATAGAGGTGCAGCACATAATTCTTGTAATCTTAATGCAAATAAATTTAGATATAACTTTGTTCCTTTATATTTCTATAATGGTTCTAAGTATGATTTCCATCTAATAATAAAAGAGTTATTCTCTTCGAAAATATTACAGCAATTAAGAACAAACATACTGTGTAAAACAGAAGAAGAATACTTCTCAATGCATTTTGGTTGTTTTAGAATATTAGATGCATTTAGATTTTTTACTCCTTATTCATTGGAAGCCATGGGCAAAACATTAAAACCTGGACAATGTAAAGTATTAAATAAATATAACTTGAAACCTCTTAAAGGCATATTTCCATATGAGTACTTAACTGGAGACATAAACAAGATAAATGAAATAATGGAAGAACATCAACTTCCACCACGTGACAAATTTAAAACAACATTGAAACAATCTGAACTATCAGAAGAAGATTATGCAGAAGCACAGAAGAATTGGAAAGAGTTAAATTGTAGAACCATGTACGATTACACAATGAAGTATCTTCAGATAGATGTGTTAATACTAGCTGATCTATTTGAAAACTTTCGTGATATGTGTATTGAATATTACGGAATAGATCCATGTTATTGCTATTCTACACCAGGTTTAACATGGTTAGCAGGATTAAAACATACTGGTGTTCAAGCCGATGGCTCTAGGACAAAGCCCGTTCAGTTGAAATATTATAAAGAAAGTTCTTACGATAAATTGCTATTTTTTGAATCTGGAATTAGAGGCGGAGTTTCATCAGTTTTAGGTAATAGATATGTTAAATGTTACAATAAGAAAGTGAATCCTGATACTTATGGAATAATGAAACCTTTGTCACCAGAGGAGAAAGAAAAGATATTAGAAATTTTTCGAACGAAACGAGAAGGAGTAGAACGTGAAAATGCAATTGATGAGTTTATGAGAGAGAACTATTTGTTATATTATGATTTTAATAGTTTATATTCTTCTTGTATGATACAAGAATTACCTACAGGTGAGATGGAGTGGTGTGACAAATTAGTTTATGAACGTACTGTTGAAGATGGATATGGATATGTGTATGAAGTTGACTTAAAGTACCCTGATGAACTAAAAGATACGACAAAGTATTTCCCGTTCTGTCCTGAAAATAAAATACCTAATATGGACGACTTTACAGATTATCAAAAGACCATAATCCCTCCAAAGTACAGACCAACCAAGAAACTCATGTTAACTCAAAGTGATAAAGAAAAATATGTTATTGAAGGAAGGATGTTAGATTGGTATTTAGATCATGGAATGATTCTCACTAAAATTCACCGAAAATTAGTATATAAGAAATCTAAGTGGTTAAAAAATTATATAGAATTTAATATAGAGAAACGTAAAATAGCTAAGAGAAATAAAGATGACTTTGGTAACGTATTTTTTAAATTAATGAATAACGCATTTTATGGAAAGACTTTAGAGAATGTACGTAACAGACAAAACATAGAAATAGTTTATAATAAAGATCGTTTCCAAAATTTAACTAGGAAACCAACATATAAAAGAACTACTAGATTCAGTGATGAACTTTGTGCTGTTCATCTAAGAAAAAGCATTGTAAAACATGACAAGTTTAATTTTATAGGATTTACTATATTAGAACTAGCTAAACTATTTATGTACAATTTTATATATGATTATTTGGCGCCTGCTTATGGTGAAAACTATAAACTTCACTTCAGCGATACGGATTCTGTTTTCTTAGAATTAACAATACCATTTAATTCTTCACTTGATAAAGAAATAGATAAAATAAAAGATATAATTCATCCTTCTGATTTATGTAAAGTGAAAGATGAACTAGAAGGAAATGAGGAGTACATAACAGAAGCTGTATTTCTTAAATCTAAATGTTACTGTTATGATACAAAGTCTAAAACACATAAAACATTAAAAGGTATTTCAAAGGCATCAGTAGCTAACCAAATAACATTTCAAGATTATAAGAATGCATTATTTAATAATGAAATAAAGACAGCATGTAATTATAGACTTAATTCAAGGAAACATAAAATGTATTTAAAAGAGGAACATAAATTAGCATTAGATCCATTTGATGATAAAAGAAAGATTTTGCCTGATGGAATTACTACTTTACCTTTTTAATTTCTTTAACATCTAGTCAGGGACAAAGCCCCTCGAGGCGAAGCCTAGTCAGAGAACAAATGTTCTATAGACTTTCAGTCAGCGAACAATTGTTCGATAACTCTATCATGTACTTTTTTATCAATATTGACTGTGATAAAACCATAGTCGTTTGCCCAAGCATTGTTACACGATTGTTTAAATTCATCTTTATCTCTTATACATAAGTCTCTTAACAAATCACTTAGGTTTCTTTGGTTGATTTCGAAAAGCATAAAAATATTAGCATTCTTTCTAATAACACTTCCATCTAATGAATACATACTTTGTGTCAAATAAAAGACACTACAGTTGTTATGTCTACCTCTTGTAAAATAATTTCTCTGCACTGCCTGATTTCTGTCATTAACACAATCATCAAACACCACACAATGTTTTTTCGTTTTATTTAGTTTACTAGGATCTTGCATATTGCCACTATCATCTATTAATTGTATCGATATGTGCCTATTTCTATTGGGTTCTACTAGTTGTTTATTTTTCGCTGCTTCTTCACACCAGGAACTTATTTCTTCTTCATACTCCGATTTTTCATATTCTTCAAACAGTGAAGCTATAGTTGATTTTGTAAGATTATTTTCAAAACCATGTTTCAAAAATTGATAAATAGGTTGTTCTGCTGTTGTTGTATAAATGATAAGATTGTTATAATCCAAAAATTTGGGTGTCGTGAGAATTTTAAATAATAGATATGTTTTTCCACAACCTGATCTTCCACAAATAACTGATAAAACTTTATTTGACAAGTTATGATGATGATTGAATTTCACTTTCTTGTTTAGTGGATATTTTTCACAACTGCTTTCACTCATTTTTTAAGTCAATATTTTTTAATCATACCTCCCGAACCAAAAGATCTATCATAATTTCTTCACCTCCAAAATTTATTTCCTTTCCTTTCTCATCTGTTATTCTAATTGTAATTGAATTAATTGTTTTTCTTGTAACAGGGAAATATATTAATGATTTTGGGATTACATTCAAACTGTAACCAATCGGAACTGTAAATGCTGGATAACTGAAGATATTATTTGACAGCTTTCCATTAACATAACCACCTTCTATAATATCACATTGAACGTTGATTGAATTTATTTCAGTTACTTTAGGTATATTTTCACTTATATGAAAACCTTGTGTATAGAGTTGCTTTTTAAATCCTAAAAGTCTTGATAAAGATTTGTCAATATTAAAATCTACTTGATGATCTTCATCTAAAGTAAGAGAAAATTTATTTACTGCTGGTTCAACTGCGAAATGCAATTGTTTCTTGTCTTTAAATTGAATACCTAAATGTCTTTTTATTTCATTGGAAATCGATTCAACTTCATAAGATCCAGGAAGAAAAGTTAATTCTTTCCAAGTTTTACCTTGATCATTAGAATATTTAAATCGGTCATTTACATCTTTGATAATATTTTGTATAGTGTTAAATGTTGAAAAACTAGTTAGTGCTACTTCATAATGTTTGTCTTGTTCTAAGTGAATAATAGGATCTAAATGACAGGTATGGGATGAAGTAGTTGTTATAAATTTTAATGTCGTACTAAATTTTGATGAGGTTAAAATCTCGGTTAAATTTTCTAAATGCTTATTAATTTTTTCTAGTTCTGCCGAAGACATTTTTTTAACTAAATTTATGTCCTTCTTGCGCTGAGGTTCATGATATCATTAGAGAAGTGTTTGTACTCTTGTTCAGTTATATCTCTGTTTTGGAATAGTTTATCTAAGATTGCATGCATTTCGTTAAAAACGGAATTATGTCCTTCTTTTGCTGCAGCTAATAAAATATTATATCTTTCTACTAATTCTTGTGGGTTGTCTGATAAAAATACAACAGGTGTTGAATAACCAGTTGCTGTTGGAACACTGGTTGATGTTGATAATAAGTGTTCTAATTGTTTATAACGCTTAAGATGTTTCCCACTTCCAACCTTATCTAGCATAGTTTTGTATTTCAGTAGATCATCGGGGGGATATTTATGTAAATTCGCTCCTCTTAATAAATCCACGAAATTTCTGTCTAAACTGAAAGCTGTTTTGTCTGGTGCAAAAATTAAACTTTCTTTAGGATTTATAGATAATTCTTTTCCACCTAAGGAAAATCTAATAGATGCCTTTCCATCTATAAATGAAGTAGAATGTTCAAAGAGCATAGATTTGGGTAATTTCTTTTCTATGTTTGCTTCTAACAAACCATAATCATCCATGATGGTTTTCTGCAGTGGATCCGCTATATCAATTTGTTTATCATGAACTATAAGTTCTTTCTTAATATCAGATTTAATTTGGTCAACTAATTGGATTTTGTCTTTCATCTCAGATTGAACACCAGCTTGTAGCATTCGATATTGTCTATGTTTTTTCTTCATAATATTTTTCTGTTTTATTAATTCTTCTAGTTGTTTTATTTTTGTCTCATTGCTCTGCATTATTTTATAAGATAATATTTGAATTTTGTGGTAGCATTGGTACACAGCAAAAACATTTTACTGAACAACTTATTTTTGTTCTATGGAACTTTGTTCTAACGTTTTTAATAAAGTTCTTATTTCTTCTAAAAAAGCTTCATTGTTTACTTTGGCTTGAGGTTTAACAGGAATTTTAGTTGCTTCTCTAGCTATTTGATCAAATTTTTCAATCTCATCTAACGTAATAACATTGTCATCACACACTCTCTGGAAGTAATAATGTAGTTTATCATATACTTCTTTGACATGTGCATGTTTCTTACTTAAGGATTTTCGTTTCTTAGACATTACAGATTTATCTATCACTGTTGCAAGTGACGTTGTGAAAACACCTGTGCCTGTTAAAGCAGTAGCGACAACAGGAATTGTAAGAACGCCAGATGAAATAACAATAGTGAGAGCGCCTAAAGAAATTGTTAAACATGCACCAACGCCTTGTGTCACATTCTTAGCTATGGTCCATCTCTTTCTTAATTTATTATAATGTTCTAGTTTAAGTAATAATTGGGCTTCCTTATCTTTCATGTACCTGACTCTATCTTTGTGTTTTGCTATATCCATTTCATTGGGAACCGAAGGTTTTATGTCATATGATAATGAGGGATATAAGGGGGCTGATGGTTCTTTTGTTTTTTCATCTTCCATTTTTAAATGAATATTTTTGTTCATGGGTCATACTTTAAGGTACTTTCCTATTTTTTGTATTTTTTCATTTTTTGTAACTATTTTGACTGTTTTTTCATTTTTGTAACTATTTTGTCTGTTTTTTATAAATTTCAGGGGGTCCCTATTTTTTTGTATTTTTTTCATTTTTTGTAACTATTTTGACTGTTTTTTTTTTATAAATTTCAAGGGGTCCCTATTTTTTTTTTTCTTACTTGTCCTGGTCCGTCCAAAATTACATTACTATTACATAGCAAAACAGACGGCCTTAATCATGCAATTAAGGCCGTCTAATTTGGAATTGGAGATATATAGACGACTTTCATGGAAAAATGACATGTGAAATATCGGCGGACAACCCTACTTACTCAGTAACAATGAAATCGATGACACAGCACCCGGCCGTAATGGAATGGCAAAAAGAATGTTTAGGTTCACATAATAGGGTCCAGTAGTTGAAATGATTCCGAGTTTTATTTAGGTAAACCTTCTTCAGAGAATTGTCGTGAGGCATGCACTTCTACTCTTCTATAATAAAATTGCCAATTCGAAGATGAAGCAAAACAAAAAATCCTTATAACGTTATGTTTCTGGCAACTTCTGCAAAAGATTTTGACCAATTATTGTAAGGGTAGAATTCTTTAACCCACTGCGTAAATAACTATGCTTGTCCCTCCTGACGCTCTACTGACTTTCTGTTGATTGTTTTTAGCTTTTTTGCCCCTTAAGAAGCGTGAATACGCGAAACGTCGGTCCTGTAAGCCTACATAGTTTTTATTACAATTTTATAGCCAAAATTCTTTAAGAAGATACCTCAACGTACTTTTGGTTCATCATGAAGAATCGTCTGTTTGCGACAACCGTATTCATCAAATACAGTGTGAATTCCAAAAACAATAATTAGTATTGTAGGTAGTTATTTATATAACTTTATTATTGTAGTTCTATATTAGTATTACAGTATCATAGAACAATGATAATAGTATTATTAGTTCTCCAACGTTATCAAAATGTTGTCATTAGTTCAGGCCTCCCCAGCCGAAATACAAATTTTTCTAGGCTTTTAGGTTTTCAAAAATCTCTCGAAATCTGCACGATCGAGATCAAACAAAAATGGGAGACATTACTTTGGGACGGCAGAAAATGGGAAGCATCATCAGCAAAGCTATAGCGAAGGATGTAAGCCTAATACAATCCATGAAGACTGGAAACAAATGGAATAAGATGAAAAGCAAGTAGGCCTATACATGTAGTCTGCCAACTACGTTCAACTAGAATACTGCAGGTACTATGGTACTGTCCCAAATCGGAATTCCCAGCTAACACACATGTAAATACAAATCTACTTGATGCACCACACTATCCCGAAGAAGGATTCTTCAGATGCCCTCACCGATATGCCCTCAAGCACAGTCTATTAATCAGGACTTTCGACTTTGATGCTCAGAGAAATTGATGAGCCAGTCGCTGCAGTGTCGATTTTATCCTTCTAGATGAATTTGATAACTATGAAGCAATGGGAAAAATTCTCCTAACAAATTATACTTTGGTGTAAATAACGAATCCTTTTTAAGAGATGAAAGAAGAAATAGAGACGGGCTGATGATACCGCAGTACATGAAAAAGTACATGCATAGGCTATACCCTCATTCAGGCTAAAATTCAAACCGCAAGCCATATCCATTATTATAACAATGATATGAGACAAGTCATTTCTCAAAATGACAAAATGATATATCTTTCAATACGAACGAATTTCAACTTCGACCGAAAGTCTGAGTGCCTTATTGTCTTAGAGTATGATAATAGAGCACTCTATTTGATTTAAAGCATATTTGCCATTTGAAAGCAGTGCTATTTTTTCTCTTAGAAAATATAGCACCGGTGAGGAAAATAAAGTTCAGTTATCCCAGATCCACATTTGTCTCAAGTTAAATGATGTACATCTGCGATTTACGGCAACTCTAATTTCACAGTCCTATATATATTTCAACCATTGCACCATTTCTATTCAATATTATTCTCCTGGTGTCTGCTTTTGGATTTGTAATGAAATTATGTGCTGCTCTGAGAGGTAGGCAAAACACTAATTTGCGCTATGCTTTCCACAGCAAAATGCAGCTTCAAAATCTGTTTCACGGCAGGCCTATGTGAAATGGAGAAGATCCTTTTCAAGAACTCATACCTAAAATGCTGCTTCGTTCCTATGCCACTAGTTAACTGCTTGTTGACAAGCATCCTTCCTTTCGGTCCATATTTCTCTACAACCAAGTTTGTGTACATACGCATCAGGCAAATTGTATTACTTAAATCGATGAATTAATTTATAAATTAAAAGCTGGTGTTAACGATGATTTTACTGTGTTTTGTCAGCTCACTGCTATATAGCCGTTTTTCATTTGAAGCAAATTATAAATTTGTAGTAGAAATGTATTATAGTATGAAATTATTTTCTTGTCCATTCCTGCAAATGCGAATATACATGTACCTATTTAACACTATGCATAAGGCTTATATTCGTAGCAGTAGGATGTTGCCAATTTTATGTTGCATTTAAATTCCAATGAACAAACAGGCGAAACATGTCCATACAGGTTTTCCAAAAGTTAGATGTAATTGAAGCAACTGCAAAAACGTGAATTGTGGTAAACGCCATTAAAGAAATGACACTATTTTATAGCATGCAGCTACTTTGCTTTGGGGCTGGAAATGGACTTTCAATTTAGATATTGTTGAAATTTTGTTTCATAAGCATTGGAATGATAAGGTGGACCGGGGCAAGCTGTGAACAAAGTGACCTTGTAGAGAAGAATATCGAATAAAAGCACCTTAATTGACAAAGATGTCCCCTAGCTTTGTTAAAGTATAGGACTTAATATTCAAATCATAGCACTATTTGTAAATTGCAGATAGAATCTATGTTTTTCGTAGTGAGTAGTTCGGCATTTTTTTTACTTTTTTGCCCACGGTATTACTGTATGCGTATCAATTCATCATCTCAAAGTAAAGGGTCATTTTCACAGTTTTCTGCTTGAGGCTCATGTGTGCTCTTAAGATTGCAGGTTTGTCAATTTTCATGATTTGTATTGATTTCAGCTGTAGAGATTTTGCTATGGGAATGGTATTGTGCAAAATTCGCAAGTGTGACGTGGCAAAATTCTTTCCCTGAGGAAACGTTTTTGCAATGTGACAAATAAGTGGAGATTGGCACGATTGCCACTCTCAAATAAGCACGAGTCGACACTGAGAATTAGGCCTAGCTTAAAATGTCACACTTGTGACTACAGAACATTTAAGAAATCGTATGAGACTTACAGGGCAGTTTTACTACCTGTTTGTTTATTTTCTGCACCCAGAAACTATACAAATATTTTTATATTTTGTAGACCATTGAATATTGATACTTTGCGAACTTCTGCCAAATTATGGTTACATTATTGTGTAAGGTGACCATTTGATCAAGATGAATAATTCTAGGATTTGTATGGCAACTTGCTCTGAGCATGTTGACGCAGTTTTCATTTTCTGTTTTTACTGCATTTGTGCAAAATTTCTGCATGTCGCTAAGTGACGAGTAAAGATTGCTAAGAGTTATTTGCCAAATCTGTCTAGTGCTCTATCATCAGTGTCTAACATATATTGGAAAAAATTAATTTCTCGATTTAATATGATGCATTTATGCAAGACAGGCGGTCACCCTACTATATAGTCATGGAATTCGGCACCTTAAAATTTACCCACTTCAATTAGATTATGGTGGCCTATTTATTGACTATCTTGAATAATAAATTCTAAGGGGACCGATCGTCAACCAGTCCCTCTGATTCTACCAGGCCATATTTGCATGCAAGCCTAAACTATATGAAGAGGTAGAGACGTTATGTAACTTACTCTGTGATGGTTGATCGCGATTATGAATGCATGATTCTCCCCTCCAACTTGTTATGCAATCGTGAGTCAAATATTCAATATGCGTCAAAACGTCTGACTTGCGTGTAATAGTCCAACCCGTCAGAATGCCGTCGTGAGTCAAAAAGTATGACTTGCGTCAGTAAGAACGAAAATCTGGAGTCTCCGAAACCGAAACCGGCGGAAAGTATTGAAAGCATGTATTGAATACATCTCAGCAAAATTTACCTGTACACCAAATTTGGTGAGATGCGAGCGTGCGGAACAAAGTCCATTTGCGTCAAAAAGTCTGACTGCGTCAAAATGTCCAACTTGGCGTCATTTTGTCTGACTTGCGTCATCTACTGACTATAAGGAAGATGTTTGTTTTGCAAGAAAATGAATGTAAACAATGCAATCAGTTAGAATTATTTGGTTTCAAACGTCGACAACTTCAAGCTCCAAGAAGTTATTTCAGACACCACCCAGAACTAATACACCACCACCTAGTTATTTCAGGACCAGTACTTTTTATTCATTCGTGATTACAACCAACCTCTCCTACTGTTGAAGTTAGTGAATAATGCAATGTCTATTCTATATATTCTTTCGGTTCCATTTCTGAAAGAATACACACTTCCATAGAGTAAGGATATATAGGTAGAGTGTCGTCTCAAAAAGTATCTCTTTACAGTGAAAATTTTTATATCAAAAAATTCAGTTTTTTTACGAATATTACGTTCCCGTGGTCCAAAAAATTATTTGAGCACTTTTGAAAAAAGTCAAAATTTGCCAATTTATGTGCTACCGAGATGACTCTCCTATATAAGTAGTATGAAGAAGTTGGATATCATAAGGAGTGAATATTTTCTAATAATCATCCCAACTAAGAAAAGATCAAGCTGATTATCAAGGGAATTTCATAAATTGTATTATAATGATAGTCTTCATGAAAAAGTCGCGATATTATTCGTGCTTTCTTGGCTGAAATGTCAAGTTTTTAATTCAAATTTCACCGGCATGATTTTATGGTTCACTAAATTCATGTTTCATTTCTTGAATCTGAATAGTGATGCGGACCCATTTACATCTTTCAAAGTTGATTGAAATTAGTGTCTTTGATTATGATATTTTGTTCTGACAGTGGCAGGTTACTTATGATTAGGGTTGCTACCCGGAATTCCCGTCATTCATTTTATTCCCGATTCCCGGGAAATTGCACAGACACGATAAAGTCAGTCAATATATGTATGTTGTTGAGTGCATTGCCAGTCAGTTTACTATAGATTTTGCAACTACATAAACTTTTATGACAATCCCCATGCCTCGGCTGACAGTTGTGAGTCGTAAAACTGTGATCATAGAAACACATTAACCTTAAAAATATCTTTCGGGTTTATCTATTTCTATGGTCGTGACTGTCACTGACGTTGATTTTTCATATGGATGTCTAATTTACGTTTCATGCGTAGTTTCAAGAAACAGCTTTGACGTCATAGTGGCATTACCAGAGATGGGCATTACTTCCCATCGTCAATATTGAGAGCGTGAGTCATCGCTCATCAGTCAACGCGTGAAGGCGTGAATACAGATTCTTTAAGACACCGTGATCATCGATCGTCGCTTGCCTGTAGGTTGTGTGTATCCTGTGTCAATTGTTTTACCTCCAATATGTCAAATTCATCGCCGGCGTGGAAATATTTTCAGCGAATTTTATCATCTACAGCGAAGTGTCATGAATGTAGTAAAATACTAAATACTGCTGGTGGTTCAACAAGCGGTCTGTTAAAGCATTTGCGCATGAAACATAACAAGAATCTGACTATTTCAAATATGAACGACAACTCACATGATTCACCAAGTAATAAGTCAGCTCGACCTGATGGGCTTGGTCCTCCAGCTAAGATTAAAAAAACACTCGGATTTCCACAGAAAAACAAGAGAAGTCTAAAGGAAATTGTCGCTCGACTTGCAGCTGTGGATGGTATATCTGTTAACGCCATAACCCGGAGTGAATTTGTTTCTCGTGCTTTGGAAAAGGATGGAATGCGACTACCAACAAGTCATAGTGTTATTCAACTGATTGTCGACTTTGCAAATGAGAAGAGGCAAGAATTAAGCCACGAACAGTCCGAGAAAAAATATCAACACGAACGATTCTCTATTAGTGCAGATGAATGGACGAGTACGGCAAACAGACGCTATCTCAACGTTAACATACATGGTCAGAACGGTCATAGATCATGCCTCGGTCTTGTGCGCATTATCGGAACCACAGAATTAGATTGTTTAATCGTATCACTGTGCTAGAAGTGCAAACTGATTCAAAACTATGGCACATGCAGGAACCTATTAAGTGGGCAAAAAGAAATTTTCAATACCTTGCAAAGATAGAAAAAATGGTCGTGCGTCGCTTGCGGATTGCTCTGAATTCCATCAAAATGCTCCGATCTCCACGATTCCTTCAGATTCGAAGAATTCAGATCATTGCGCAAAAGTTTTCTCGATAATGTTGGGCCCTCCGATCATTTTTAAAAAAGTTAACAGACGCACGAAAAACGTTCACAAACATCTCTGAAAAACTTGACATCGACTGTGTCACTTTGCTGTGTGATTCAGTTGATAACAGTTACTGGACCTTCGCAAAATTTGGCATGTTTAATGTTGAACTGGCTGCTTATTGTTAGATTGCTATGGCATTATGTCAGCAGGTTGTGCCATATCATCAACGTAACATGTTCCAATGTTTCCTTTCTAGTCAAACGGAAGAAGAGAATACCTGTCTAATTCTGTGATCGGAACATTTACAGCAGAACGTGTTTTGGAATGTATAACAGGAATCCTTTCTGATTTCGACTTGAATATCGAGGAGGACATTGTTTGTGCCATTACAGATAGAGCAGCAGTTATGATAAAATTCGGAAGGTTGGCGCCGTATGAATTCCAAGCTTGCTTGACACATGCTTTACATCTTGTGGTATGCGATGTACTATACAAGAAAGGGGCTTCGATCGATGAAGCTTATGATACTGTGGAGAATGATGATATCGGAGAACAAGCAAATGCAATTACACGATGACGACCATAATGAAAACTTTCCATGTGATGTTGATTCAAAATCGACCATTCTGAGTAATGATTTCAGAGTACTTATCTCTAATGTACGAAAAGATGTTTATTGCTTCCGTCGTAGTTGTAAGGATAGCGAGACACTTCAAAAATACGTAAGAGAGAAACATGGAAAAAAATTGAAACTCATCGCCGATGTTAGAACCCGCTGAAATAGCCTTCAAGCCATGTTGTCAAGGTATGTACTTTTAAGATTGGATATCAAGAAAACATTTATTGATTTAAACAGATGTTCTAGAGTCACGGAAGAAGACTTCATTGTCATAAAACAGTTAACGGAAGCTCTCGAGCCAATGAAAGTGGCGAGCGGCGCATTTTGCAGAAGCGATGCGACTTTGCTTGCAGCTGAGGCGGTTATCAAATTCTTGATGAGAAAATTGGAAAGTCAGGATAACTACATCAGCAAGGAGCTTTTGACCAGATTGCAAGTGCGATTTCATGACCGAAGAAATGAAATGCTCTTTTCACTTCTGAAATATTTGCATAATGTAGACTTTTCGCCGAAACCATCGAAATCTGTTATACAGAAATTTGCAGCAAATCTGTTCATCAGACTTAAGAAAGAACCAGGCAAAGAAACAGAATATATTAACGACGAATGTACGGAATCAATTGTCATCACAGATCTAGATCGGAGACCAGAACAATCACCAGCACCTTTGAACCTTGCTGAAGAACTTCAACAAACAATTGACGTTGAGATATCTCAACATATGCATATGCATATGCATATGCATGTGTCTGATGCTGCCAAAATCAAATCATTGACGAATGAATTTAAAGTGTACGAACAACAACGGAAACGCACTGCAAACCTAGACTTTTTGTATAAGGCGTTGTTGTCTGTCAAACCATCATCAGTGGAATCCGAAAGAGTTTTTTCTACATGCGGAAACTTTGCGACGAAGGTAAGACCACGCCTAAGTGACAATTCTCTATCAGCATTGGTTTTCTTAAAGCATTACTTCAATGAAGTCGATCATGCTTCTTGAATGTATATTGGACTTTTCTATCATTTTCTATTCAATAGCAATTCAAGATTTCTCCCAAGTGCACAACATACATCCTTTAAAATTTGACAATATAAAAGTTTTAGTATTCATTGGGTTTATTTTTTAAATGCTACTATGGAAGGGAAAGTTAGATAAATAGTCATATGGCACGATTATTTTTGATTTTCGAGTTTTCCGGGAATTCCCGGGATTCCCGGGAAACTCAAAATACATTTCTCGATTCCCGTGAATCAGTTTTTCCGGGAATATTGGCAACCATACTTATGATATGATCACGCTTAAGAAGATTCTCTTGGGGTTCAGCATGAAAGCAATAGCGCAGGTCATCGAGTTTCTAAATGAACAAACATCACCTCTCCAAGATTGTCATGACACGGAGGATCTGTGAAATAATATCATTTCCTTCTGCTTTATACCATCATGATCAGTCTATTACTTTTTAATTTCTAAAAAACTGCAAAAATTGGCATATATCACGTTTGGAAACAATTCTGACTGCGCATCGCCATTGAGTTCATTTAATAAAATCGAAAGTGTATACACATTGGGGATTTAATAAATGCGGAGTTACCACTCTACCTAATATACTTACTCTATGAACACTTCACACTTCGAAGTGTGTGTAGTGTTTATTAGCATTCACCTCAGACTACAGTAGATAGAATTGTTGGATCATTGTCTATCTACGATTAATCAGCGACTAGATGAAGGTACCTTCGTATTTTTCAAAACGCGATATATCCAAAAGATTCTGTTTTAATGTATTAAATACTAAGAATGCGGAAGTCATTCATATAAAATGTTTATTGATCAGCTTAACCTCTCGCTGCCTCTTTACAAGCTGGTACGGCAGAAACTGACAATTTCGATACGTTCATGCGATCAAATCATAACGCAAAAGGCAAATCATCGCGAGCGGCCACAGTAGTGTGACGTAATTGTACATGTAGCTAAACTCTTTGACACAGATATCAACAATGAAGAAAGATAATGCGTCTGCATGAATAACGAAGACCTATAACAATAAAATTAGAATTAAAAGTATACAGAAAATGAAAATAATACTGAAAATAAAGTACCAGAAGTCCTATGCCTCAAACTAACAGGCGATCAAATAAATACTCTTTGTGAATGCATAATACTGGAGAAGTGAGTCGACTCTGCACGGCCTCTGCTATGCGGAGCTCAAAAGAGGAGCGACAAGACCTGATAATCCTGAAAAAAGCCTTGTCCTGTAATTGCTGGCAAGCAACGGCATGTTGAGTCACAGCTGAAGGAGGTGGAGCTAAAGATCTTGGGCGGGACTTTCTGGACAGACACCACTTCGGAAGATGCTCGTCGATGCGCTTCCACAAAGGTCGCTCCGTCCGTCCGACGTAACCTGCTCCGCAGGTGCAGTTGTATGAGTAGACGACGTTGTTGCGGTGGGACTGAGGAACGGTATCCTTGGGAGCGTTTCGGGCTAGTGTACGGGTGCGCTACCAAACCTTGAGTTGGATGTGCATGTAGGCGGTCTCCACCATCTTGGTTACTGAACGAGCTTCTTGAATGGAAGCGTTTCCAAGGTAGGGAGGCTGAACCACACAGTTTTCTTTTCGGCAGTTGATTAAAATTCATCTTCAATTTCACACAGTTCATTAAAAACATCGTAACATGAAAATTATCGTAAATGAAAATATCGTATATGAAAACATCGTAAATGAAAAACATCGTAGATGAAAAATATCGTAAATGTACTTGAAAAACATCGTATTGGTCTTACAAAGGCATAGTCTCCTTCATGGATCATGGCTCCTAGTAATCTGAAGCCTAGCGTCACTTCCAGCGGATATCTATTTAGGATTCTATGGATGAACATAAATTAGATATCTTTTCCATTTGATACCATTTTTCATTTACGATATTTTTCACTTACGATGTTTTAAATTACGATATTATTATTACGATGTTTTTAATGTTACGATGTTTTCATATACGATATTATCTGTTTACGATGTTTTTAAATACGATGTTTTTCATGTTACGATGTTTTCATATAGAAACGTTGGACTTGGTGGCTGCTTAGTGCACACAGAGTTCTTTTCAATGAACCAGCGTCGATATCCATTCCTTACTAACGTTTCTTTGAGGAATATCAGCTGATTATGAAGTTTGGAAGGTGAGCACAGTTGATGTCCACGTTCAAAGAGGCATCCTTCCAAATTCTTTTTGTAAATGTTTGGGCAGAATGCAGTGTAATTTATATACATTCCACAGTACGTAGGTTTCCGGTACACCGAAGTACATTTGAGCGGTATGCGATTGCCACTCAAATGTAATTGGACGTCGAGAAATGATCTCCATCATCTTCTCCATTATCATTTTCAAATTACATTTGAGTGGTAATCACATAGAGACTTCGGTGTTCCGGAAACCTACAACTGCTCGACGATAGATTCATAAGAGGATTGTCACCTGGGGTCATTTCATGATTAGAATGGATCACGATTGTTCTCACTTTTGGCCTCGTTCCTTGCAGAAACTCGTTCTGGCTGCCGGACTTTTTCTGTAGATGTAGATGTCTGACAGGATATCAGCTTGACATATCGATAATTGATATATTGCGTTTTGAAAAAGCAGTTATTCAAGTAAAAGAACATGCACTTCTCTATCTTCACTTGGATAAAAATGCATCTTCTACTTGACTGGGAAACTTGAAATTTGGTGGAATAATGAAGAACACTCAGTAGAACAATATCTTTTCTTGCAATTAACAGTGATTTCATTTTGAATCTCACAGCAGAATTTTGCGGTTTATGAAAGCTGCAAAAATAGATATGTCACGTTTTGAAAAGTCACTCTCCATTATCTATCAACGAATCCGCACATTAAAAAATCGTCAAGCGGAAATTCATGATTTGCTAGCAATCTTCAACCGCACTTTCTAAATTGATCGCAGTTATTGGTTAAATGCCTACAAAGAAAAAAGGCGTATCTTAATAGGATGTTTATTACGGGTATTGTTTGACGCTAGATTGATCTCAAAATAGGTCATGCGTGGTCCTTCCATATGTGGGCCGATGTTCATAATGTTGATTTTTCTGAGCCCTTGATTTTTCTATCGAAATAGGCAGTATAGCCTAGTACCTAGGTTTGATAGGACAAGTTAATTGTTTGGGGAATCTTGCGCTGATCTCTTGCACCAATCATTTGCATCGTTTCCTTTCTTATTGCTTTATTGTATTTTAAAGATGCCTCGCTTATGCAAATTTAACAACCCAAAGGCTGCATGTCACTTAAATGAAGTATATAGTATGTACTTTCACGCAGTCAAGCATCATTGAGGGTGTGCACGTGAAGGCAAGTGAAGTGATAATTAACCCATATTAACCCAAAATTGATTTTTTTATTTTCTTTCTGAAAATTGCATTTTTCTACTTTGATTAATCACCAATTCGACATTATTTATGAAAATAATCAAGGTTATAAGTAATTATATACGATTTAGTAAACGTCCCTTTATAGGGACACTGGGTACGAATGTGTACTGGTATTCCGCATAAGACATATATAACATATGATTTTTTCTTTTCGTTTTTATTAAATTTACACTTCTTCATCAAGTCAAGGATTGATGCAGTGATCGATTGTTCACTTTTACAACATTTAAATCAAAAGTCATTGATGGAAGGTTTGCAAACATTCAAGGTGGAGAGGCACTTGGCACTTCATGCAACGTCTGTAAGTTTTCTTCCCACAATAGGCGCATCTTCTTTGTGTACTTTCTGAGATGATGAAATGCCCTTTTCCATCACGTCTAATCTCACCTGGGCCTTTATTATCCAAGCGTGCAATCTTTCGTGCTACTGATGAATTTTCATTTGAAGCTGAATACCGTCGCAAGTAGACATCAACAATCTCTCGTCTGAAAGACAGTTGATCCAATTTTTCTGAACTGTTTTTTCTATGTAATAGCCAGGCATTTTGCAATGCCATATCTAAGCAATGCGCAAAGAAAGGCCACCACCATTTCTTTGTCCTGATGTTTATTCGATAGCAAGAGACATTTTGATCCATACGATCGACCCCTCCCATAGCTTTGTTATACGCTTGTACGATGCGTGGTTGCTCAACCTGCATGAATTTCTCTTCTTTCATTGACCACCTTTTGGCGCTATTCAAAGGGAAGACACCGTGTATGTTGGATGCCAGTGTAACAACGCTGTTATCATTCCAACTTACAGTTATGATTTCATTTTGTCGATCGTAGCGGTAATCAAATGCTCCTCTCGGTTGTTTACTTAATTCTTTGGAAGAGGAAATCGAACATTTTTGAAGCCGATTACCTCTGATTGTCCCTGTTGCTCCGAATCCTTCTTCGGCTAAATCAGAAACAAGACGTATTGACGTAAAAAAATTGTCGAATGTCACACAAAAGGGGAGGTGGCTTGGAAGCGAATCAAGAAGATTGGTGACCACGCTTTTACCTAATCCAAGATTTTTGTCATACGTTGATTTAGTGCCTTGATACGGATCGAATTGTATTACATAGCCTCCACTGGTAGCTAAACAC
This sequence comes from Prostheceraeus crozeri, assembly GCA_907163375.1. Taxonomy (NCBI): domain Eukaryota; kingdom Metazoa; phylum Platyhelminthes; order Polycladida; family Euryleptidae; genus Prostheceraeus; species Prostheceraeus crozeri. The sequence goes on along the minus strand of CAJQUW010005959.1, from coordinate 286,658 downwards.
CCATGTTTTGAAACCAAATCGAATGGGCTTATTCCTTATACATTGTTTGGTGCCATGACGTCCAAAATATGGAGTCATCGACTCGTCAATTGATAATTCTTGTTCATTTGGATGGAATTTCAAGCATCTCTCATTCATTTTGTCAAGTAGAGGACGAACTTTCGAAAACCGGTTGTCCGAAGATAAATGGTCATTGTCTGCCAAATGTAGATATCGAATGATTTCATCAAAACGATTTCTGGACATTGCCTTTGATACAGCTTCGTTGTGAACATCAGACTTTAACTCCCAATACATTTTCCTTCTAGGAAGAGGAACGTATCCAGAAATGATAAGAATTGCCAAAACTAAGCGTATCTCATTTGATGCCACTTGAAAATTATGTTTTCCATTACTAACAGCATACCTTGCAGTTTCTTCCATTATCATAGAAATAACATCGTCATCAAAAAAATTTTCAAATATCGTGCTAGGGGAATCGGATTCATTAATCAGTGATGGCATATCGTTTGTCCAACTTCTTTGAGTAGATAAATTCGTCGGAATATCTTCCTTTCTCCATCGAGATGATATAATTCTGCTGCACTCTCGATTTCGGTATTTGGCAAATCGTGATTTTGGTTGATTTGAGGCATCCACAATTGATAACTCATCTTCCTGAAATGTAAAATAAATTATATTAAAATTCTGGAGATTAAACACACTGAATAAAGCAAATAAAATGTAAAAAATAACCGCTTACGCTTTTGCTATGTACCTAAGAGTAATTATGATATTACCTTGAAAATTGAATACCGGGTTCTATTTTTAGGCGTTAAAAAATAAAAGGCATTTATACCGGTATAAATGACACAGGAGAAGAGGTGCTAGAAAGGTGCCTGTATATGCTACTAATATATCCGATTTGCAAACTCACATGTATATCAACTAAATCTTCACCAGTTTTGTTGGATTCAGTTAACTCAATAATTTCACCATTGTTCATAAAGATTGACGATTCCACTTCCTGCAGCAATTGTGATCCAGGTAAATTATTTAGATTACAATAATCTTCATCTCCACTATCACCGTCAGATACATTACCATCGTCAGGTGGTTGTATATAGATGTTAGCTTTTGAAACATTGTCATCATTCTCAATTATCGATACAACATCGTCCAGGGTATATCTGAAAGAAAAAGTACATTTTTATCCGGATGTTAAATTCATGGTCTGCGTTTCTCTGTAGTGAAATTATGAATCAACCCTCCTACTATGGATTTCACCAAGTAATTTCTTATTGAAAGGTAAAAGATACATTTGTTTAAAACATCAGCTCCTCAGCATAAGCCACCGTGGTCGGGTGCGTAACCAGTCGCGATACCTGCTCGATGGAGTCGACGGTAGAGAGTTCAATTCATTTTCGAAAATTATCAACATCACGAGATGAAGATGCTTGTCATCATTTTGCATTCGATTAACGTTTTACCTTACAGAAACTAAGATAATTCCATATCTAATGAAAAGATTGATTATGATTATAGTAACATATCATTAAAGCGCTAGTGTAGACTAATAAGCTTCAAACTAATAAGAGCGATACAGAAATTAACAGTAGCCTACTTTGGAAAGTAAATTGATTAAACCAGATGTAAACTGTCCAACTATCAAGCCTACAGCCTATTTTGATAATGGATAGCTATTCATTCAATCGTCGGTTAACCGCCATTGAGATATTACTAATATGTAGCCAATATGTTTATATACAACATTTATAGGCCTACCCCTACCTATAGGTAAAATATTAATCTTGCTATTGACTGGCACATTTAATGTAGATACTAACCTTCTACTACATACAGATCATTGCGATTATCATAGCACCCTGAGAACAATTATTTAGATGAAATTAAAACTTACCGTTTTCGACTTTTGGTTCTTGTCTTTTTGGACGCCATTTCTTGATTTCGCATAGGTTAGACTGCATGAATTCAAATTCCATGAGATTTAAACAAAAACTAACTGAAATAATTTTACAAAACATAACTAAATTTAGAAGACATGAAAGGAACATGTGTACCACAACACATAAAATGAGTCAGAAGTTTATTCAAATGACGTTCTGAATGTTTTCATTTTTCAATGTCACGGGGGTCATTCGTACCCAACGTCCCTAAATCGGGACGGTTACATAATCGATTATTTCTCCAAACAGATAAATTATTTTGCAATCATATTTTGACTGCATCACAACAATGCATCAACCAACTAAGGATTATCACATTTCTAGAAGTTAAGTATAATGGGTCATGTAAATGAGTATTGGAAAATATTTTTTTATTTTTTACTACTAAATCTTAAAAATACAGAACTCTATCATCTGAGTAGTAGTACAGATAATATTCAAGACAAATCCATGTATATTATTAATATATTTGGTAAATAGCTTCCCGTTAATCTCTAAGTTTGTTCATTAATGTTATATTTTGACGCTGACAGTCGAAAGATTAAGCGTCCCTTTTTAGGGACAGTGGTATAATATGGGTTAAAAGAATTTTTTCTTTCTTCGTATCATCATGTCTGAGCTTGTTGTCGCGGCTGCTCGCGTCTGTGTCGAGGTATAGTCACGGCTAATTGAATATATATGCGTCAAGTATGTGTTTGGCATAAAAATGTGACTAAATTTTAACGTAGCATAACTTTCTAGCTATTCAACAGAAATTTATCAGTAAGGTCTCATTTTGTAAAACATTTGTTAAGTGATGTAGTCCACCTGTACTTGTATCACTAAGTTCCGCACTGTTTGATAAATCGCCTCTGGCGTGGGCAGGCGAACGTGTAATCGCGCCTAACTTGTCGATCACTGTTTTGATTTACGCCGCCTCTTATGTGTGCGGGTTATTTCTTCTCTGGCTTTTACCTTTGATAACACAACTAAGAATCTGATGCGTATGACGAAAATTGTTCTCTCTCTCTTCCTTAACTGGGTACCTTAGTTTCAAGTGACTAAATTCAAGTTTACTCTAACACATTTTTAAGCCAATGCACATCTTTATTATTATAATCAACATTGCAATTATTGCATCTGAAGGTGAGAGTATAACGTTGATGCAACGCAGAACTCGAACGCCGAGAAACTAGATGGAAGGAACAACGACTGAATGGAAAACCTAGCCTACTTACCATTATTCACTTAAACTTTAAGTTAAAGGACAATCATCATGGCGAAGTCTTTCTGTTGCAGATGATCTCACAACATCAGTAGGATGATGACTGGATCAACCTTCAGTAGTTGCGCCTGTAGTGCGCCAGAAATTTCGTATTTCACTATTTTATTTCTTCCTATGTCTACGTGTATCTCCCAAGTTAAGCCCTAGACATTTTCATTTAGAAATATGTCATCACACTTTTAACCATTAGACTACATTCAATGTGTTCATGATCGATGATTGAGCTCTTCATCACAGGATCTCTGTATCTTTTTATCAATTTTAGGGTCCAGTGCAGGTGCAGGTGATGTAGGCTTTCTGCACATCGTTTCGTAAACTGTTTTTCTCTCTTAGGAAAGAAAAGAAGGCAGAGAAAAAGGGCATCTGGACAAGGGATTGGATCTAATTCAAGTTTATAAGTTATAAGGAGTTATAATTATATATTCATATAATAATATATTCAAATAGGAAGAACTCCTTCTAGTCAGTAGATGACGCAAGTCAGACAAAATGACGCCAAGTTGGACATTTTGACGCAGTCAGACTTTTTGACGCAAATGGACTTTGTTCCGCACGCTCGCATCTCACCAAATTTGGTGTACAGGTGAATTTTGCTGAGATGTACTCAATACATGCTTTCAATACTTTCCGCCGGTTTCGGTTTCGGAGACTCCAGATTTTCGTTCTTACTGACGCAAGTCATACTTTTTGACGCATATTGAATATTTGACTCACGATTGCATAATAAGTTGGAGGGGAGAATCATGCATTCATAATCGCGATCAACCATCACAGAGTAAGTTACAGAACGTCTACACCTCTTCATATAGTTTAGGCTTGCATGCAAATATGGCCTGGTAGAATCAGAGGGACTGGTTGACGAGGTCCCCTTAGAATTTATTATTCAAGATAGTCAATAAATAGGCTACCATAATCTAATTGAAGTCGGTAAATTTCAAGGTGCCGAATTCCATGACTATATAGTAGGGTGACCGCTTGTCTTGCATAAATGCATCATATTAAATCGAGAAATTATTTTTTTCCAATATATGTTAGACACTGATGATAGAGCACTAGACAGATTTGGCAAATGACTCTTAGCAATTTTTAGTCGTCACTTAGCGACATGCAGAAATTTTGCACAAATGCAGCGAAAACAGAAAATGAAAACTGCGTCAACATGCTCAGGGCAAGTTGCCCTGAATCCTAGAATTATTCATCTTGATCAAATGGTCACCTCACACAATAATGTAACCATAATTTGGCAGAAGTTCTCAAAGTATCAATATTCAATGGTCTACAAAATATAAAAATATTTTTATAGTTTCTGGGTGCAGAAAATAAACAAACGTGTAGTAAAACTGCCCTGTAAGTCTCATACGATTTCTTAAATGTTCTGTAGTCACAAGTGTGACATTTTAAGCTAGGCCTAATTCTCAGTGTCGACTCGTGCGCGAATCCAATCTCCACTTATTTGTCACCTTGAAAAAACGCTTCTTCAGGGAAAGAATTTTGCTACGTCACACTTGTGAATTTTGCACAATAGCATTCCCATAGCAAAATCTCTACAGCTGAAATCAATACAAATCATGAAAAATTGACAAAACTGCAATCTTAAGAGCACACATGAGCCTCAAGCAGAAAACTGTGAAAATGACCCTTTAGTTTGAGATGATGAATTGATACGCATACAGTAATACTGTGTGGCAAAAAAGTAAAATAGTGATTTTATTTTTTACTCACTACGAAAAACATAGATTCTATCTGCAATTTACAAATAGTGCTATGAATTGAATATTAAGGCCTATACTTTAACAAAGCTAGGGGACATCTCTGTCAATTAAGGTGCTTTTATTCGACATTCTTCTCTACAAGGTCACTTTGTTAACAGCTTGCCCCGGTCCACCTTATCATTCTAATGCTTATGAAACAAAATTTCAACAATATCTTAATTGAAAGTCCATTTCCAGCCCCAAAGCAAAGTAGCTGCATGCTATAAAATAGTGTCATTTCTATAATGGCGTTTACCACAATTTCACGTTTTTGCAGTTGCTTCAATTACATATAACTTTTGGAAGGCGTGTATGGGCATGTTTCGCCTGTCTGTTCATTGGAATTTAAGTGCAACATAAAAATGTCAACATCCTACTGCTACGAAAATAAGCCTTATATGCATAGTGTCAAATAGGTACATGTATATTCGCATTTGCAGGAACGGACAAGAAAATAATTTCATACTATAATACATTTCTACTATAAATTTATATTTTGCTTCAAATGAAAAACGGCTATATAGCAGTGAGCTTATAAAACACAGTAAAGTCATCGTTAACACCAGCAAATAATCTATAAATTAATTCATCGATTTATGTAATACAATTAGCCTGATGCGTATGTACACAAACTTGTTTGTAGAGAAATATGGACCGAAAGGAAGGATGCTTGTCAAGAAGCAGTCGACTAGCGGCATAGGAACGAAGCAGCATTTTAGGTATGAGTTCTTGAAAAGGATCTTCTCCATTTCACATAGGCCTGCTGTGAAACAGATTTTGAAGCTGCATTTTGCTGTCGAAAGCAGAGAAGTGTTTTGCCTACCTCTCAGAGTAGCACATAATTTGATTACAAATCAAAAAGCAGACACCAGGAGAATAATATTGAATACAAATGGTGCAATGCTTGAAATATATCTAGGACTGTGAAATTGGAGTTGCCGTAAATCACAGATGTACATCATTTAACTTGAGACAAATGTGGATCTAGGATAACTGAACTTTATTTTCCTCACCGGTGTTATATTTTCTAAGAGAAAAAATAGCACTGCTTTCAAATGGTAAATATGCTTTAAATCAAATAGAGTGCTTTATTATCATACTCTAAGACAATAAAGCACTCAGACTTTCGGTCGAAATTGAAATTCGGTCGTATTGAAAGATACATCATTTTGAGCAATGACTTCTCTCATGTCATTGTAATAATAATGGATATGGCTTTCGGTTTGAATTTTAGCCTGAATGAGGGTATAGCCTATGCATGTACTTTTTCATGTACTACGGTATCATCAGCCGTCTCTATTTCTTCTTTCATCTCTTAAAAAGGATTCGTTATTTACTCCAAAGTATAATTTGTTAGGAGAAATTTTCCAATTGCTTCATAGTTATCAAAATTCATCTAGAGGGATAAAATCGACACTGCAGCGACTGGCTCATCAATTTCTCTGAGCATCAAAGTCGAAAGTCCTGATTAATAGACTGTGCTTGAGGGCATCTGAAGAATCCTTCTTCGGGATAGTGTGGTTCATCAAGTAGATTTGTACTTACATGTGTTTTAGCTGGGAATTCCGATTTGGGACAGTACCATAGTACCTGCAGTATTCTAGTTGAACGTAGTTGGTAGACTACATGTATAGGCCTACTTGCTTTTCATCTTATTCCATTTGTTTCCAGTCTTCATGGATTGTATTAGGCTTACATCCTTCGCTATAGCTTTGCTGATGATGCTTCCCATTTTCTGCCGTCCCAAATTAACGTCTCCCATTTTTGTTTGATCTCGCTCGTGCAGATTTCGAGAGATTTTTGAAAACCTAAAAGCCTAGAAAAATTTGTATTTTGGCTGGGGAGGCCTGAATTAATGGCAACATTTTGATAACGTTGGAGTACTAATAATATTATTATCATTGTTCTATGATACTGTAATACTAATATAGAACTACTATAATAAAGTACTATAAATTACTACCTATAATACTAATTATTGTTTTTGGAATTCACACTGTATTTGATGAATACGATTGTCGCAAACAGACAATGAACCAAAAGTACGTTGAGGTATCTTCTTAACCGTTTAGAGTCGGACATAAGAAGGCATGGTCAAATGTTGGTGGCAAGTGACAAAACGCTGCCAATGGGGTCTAAATAAGACTAATATGGTTAATGATCAAAAGTCCAGTGTGTACTTTTCGAGATATAGCAATGTTCCACAAGTGGAACGTTGGACACTAAAGGGTGTGTGAATCTACATATTTTTTACCATGCTGATGATTTTTTTCAATGGTTTATTTTCTTTTCTTGTAAATACAAATTATCACCCATATAATATTTCCCCACATAGAATGCACACTTTTCAGGTTCCAATATATTATAGATCAATATTTGCAGAGTGTTTTTTTTCAAAAAAAAACAATCAGGCGTATGTCTTTGTAAAACTGCAAAATGCGAACTACAGTGTGTGGAAATAAGCGAAGAAATTTTTGTGTAGTCTCTTATCCCATTTCGAGCATTTCTTTTTTGTGTTCTTCTGGCACAAGTTGCACCTTCCTTGTGTCGTTGACTCGATGAAATGGTTGACACCATCATAGCGAATGGAGCTTGAGGCTGGTGCCGTGGGACCTCCTAGGCGTCTACGCTGTCCAATCGCATCATATTTCAGCAGAGCCATGACCAACTGCCGTCTGAACTCCACGTGGGTCATCGCGTGGTCATCCGTTGAGTACTGATGTATCCGCCAACTTACGACGACCGCCACATTCAAAGCGTTACTGAAATGGTTCCAGTACCACTTTCTCGTACGAAGCCTTGGGCGGTAGGAGCCCAAGAGACGGTCCATAACATTGGCACCTCCCATATACTGGTTGTATGAGCGAACCAACCTTGGCTGCGCAACGTCTTTCCTACGTTTCTCTTTCGTGCTCAATCGCTTCACCTTAGTAGTTGGAGTGGCTACTTCGAAATTGCTTGCAATATTCACAACAGTATTATCCTTCCATTGGCACACGAATACTGTTCCATCATAACGAAAATCAAAGGTGCCCTTTTCTTTTTTTTAATCATTTGTTTGCCAAGGGGACATCTATTCATGTGATTCTCTTTTATGGTGCCAGTGGCTCTAATGCCTTTCGAAGATAATTCAGAGAGTAATTTATGGTTGGTAAAAAAATTGTCAAAATACACTGCATGATGTTCTGCTGCTTCCACCACATCCAGTAATTCCGCAACTACGCGTGACCCGTAGGATCTGGTGATTTCTCAGATTTTCCACTATACAAAAGAAGACGAAACGGATATCCGTCGGGAGTACAGAGTGACCAGATCTTGTGGCCAAAGCGTATTGGCTTCCCCTTTATAAACATTCTTCCAGAATGATGTCCATAGTAAGGTACCATGGATTCGTCAATACTCAAATGTTCAGCAAAAACTCTAAATTGAGAAAATTGCTGGTTCTCAATGATCATAGAGGGTCTGATTTTCGAATACATGTCTCCTGGTGTTAGACGATTATTATCAACAAAATAAATGTTGTTCTTGATTTTCTTGAAGCGGTCTCTGGACATGACTTGACTGACTATATCAAAGCGCAAGTCTGATGCAGTCGTCCAATACGCATTTTCCAATACGCATTCCACTCAAAATCAAACTTCCCAAGAAGCGCAAGAGCTCATCCTCAGATACATTGAGCGGAGAACCTGTTGAAAGATCAAATGCTCTTACAAAATTTAGACCAGGATAGAATATTCGATTAAAAAACGTCGCATTTCAGACATGAGAATAGTGGACTTCAACTGATAAGTAGGCCTATTATGTAATACAAGATGCGAAATGTTGAATATTTTTTATGAATTGGCGTCAATTTCGTTTATTTACATTTTTGGATTCTATTGACCACAAATAACTAGCAGACGGATAGTCTTGAAGTTTGAAATGTTCAAATTTAGTCTTTGGGATATTTTGTTTGATTGTACATATACATACATGTACATTTGCATTAGATTTACCTGATTTACATGTATGTGTACATACATAACATACATACACAGGTAGCTCATAATTTCACCTTTTACCCCAGCTAATCAGCAATCGGTCGCAACCAGTCCTTTTTATCAATCCTTTATGTTCTTTCTTTTTTTAGTGCAGAACAAAATGAAAAGGCACACATCATGCAGCTGCTAGCTATGTGTAGCACGTGCAATGCGTGCATAGGCCTATGTACATATCGTAGGCTTTTGCATGAGAAGCATGTGACTGTCTACTTAAAATATTTACTAAAGAACATACATGTAATGCATTCAGACCCTAACCTTTCACAATATGTAGAATCGAAATTCGAAACAGAAAAAGTGGATGGGTGTAGTAGGTGTGGACTGGTCCCCGCTATTTGCATTTGCATAGGCTACATGTAGGCCTTCTATCAATAAGATAACCATGTACATGTATAATGATGCGATTTAATGTACGTAAAATAACACAGATAGGTACATGCTGATTACCTTTTTGAAGTGAATACCCATTGGTAAGTTGAGCCACTTCCTGTAACAATTCCTCCGTGAAAAAAAGTAGAAAATATTCCAATGGTGTCTTGCCAATTAATTCAGGATGAGCATCAGCTAATTAAGGTGGGCTGGAGGAGTCTTCAGCGACATGACCTAAATATCAGCCTCGGCCTGCGGCGCCGTCTGATATTTATCATGTTACTTCATCGCTATGGTACATTTGGTTAGCATCCGAGATGATTCCTCTCGAAAAACATGTAGGTTTCATCTAACCTGAAGTAGCCAACGTTCCACAAGTGGAACATACATACTAATTGCATTGCTGAGACAAGACAAATGATGAAAAGGATATGCCGACCTATGAATTAGTAAATTAGGAGTGTCGTCTTTATGTACACCAACTTTGGTGCATTGAACTGCAGGTTTTCATGTACAAAATGCGAGTTGAAAATTGGATCATCAAAATGCACAAAAAATCAAAATTTTGAAAAAATTGATAGACCAGAAATACCACTTCCAGTTTTTTTTCTCGCTTCGACTTGAAAAAACTATAGAATTGATCGTGCTTGACTAAAACACATTGCATGATCATCGATTATGACAACCCTTATGCATCTAAATCACAATTTAAAAAATGTTCCACAAGTGGAACGTTGGACACTAAACGGTTTTTAAAGAATTTATTGGCTATAAAATTGTAATAAAAACTGTGTAGGCCTACAGGACCGACGTTTCGTGTATTCACGCTTCTTAAGGGGCAAAAAAGCTAAAAACAATCAACAGAAAGTCAGTAGAGCGTCAGGAGGGACAAGCATAGTTATTTACGCAGTGGGTTAAAGAATTCTACCCTTACAATAATTGGTCAAAATCTTTTGCAGAAGTTGCCAGAAACATAACGTTATAAGGATTTTTTGTCTTGCTTCATCTTCGAATTGACAATTTTACTATAGAGGAGTAGAATTAAGTGCATGCCACACGACAATTCTCTGAGGAAGGTTTACTTAAATAAAACTCGGAATCATTTCAACTACTGGACCCTATTATGTGAGCCTAAACATTTTTTTTGCCATTCCATTACGGCCGGGTGGTATGTCATCGATTTCATTGTTAGTGAGTAAGTAGTGTTGTCCGCCGATATTTCACATGTCATTTTTCTATGAAAGTCGTTTATATAGCTCCAATTCCAAATTAGACGGCCTTAATTGCATGATTAAGGCCGTCTAATTTGCTGTGTGATACCATTGAGGTAGGAGCTTTTCACCATCCATCTTCTCGTTCCCATTGAAAATGGCATTAAGGAGATTCCTATGTTTCACAATTATGATTAGTAGATATCTCAAGCTTGACATGCTTTAATGTTCTGAGCTGCATGGGCTCTGTAGAAAATTATCATTGATTTCAGTCATTTACAGATCAAAATCTTGGATTTTTGATGTCATAGATTTTTAGTTCAGTAACACTGCATATACCTTTCAAATGATCAGCCTAAATCGTCTGGCGCTACGCGTCTTCAGTGTTACTTCCTTTCGAGTGACAGAGAGCGGTTGAATACATGAATAGGCCTAATCCATTGCTATGGCCTGATCGCACGAGTTCAAAGATCACTAGTTCCACAGAAATAGTCAAACAGCCACAACGAGATTCTGCTAGGAACAATGTCGAAAATGAGACTTTTACAGAATGAAATAAGCCTACCACGAAGCTGCGCATCTGTCGAGTTCTATCCGGTTCCTTATCTTGTCAGATACGATCAAAGAAAAACACATTTCGATGCAATAGGACGAAGATTTTTTATATGCAGTTTCTTCAGATCATTTTCTATGCACGCAAATCTGTCTGTGAGGCTATTCACATTCAGATTTGGCAAGCCTCCTAATGTTGAAAAATACAAGTATTTTCAGTAATTTTTCATGTATACCTCAAAGTCGGTAGTTTTGAATCCTCATGGATGCGCTGCTGTATCCACTGGATTAAAGATTACGTTGCTTGAGGCTTGTCGGCATCTCTGTTATTTTTGTCTGTTTTTTCTGTTACTGCATGAATTGCTTGAATGAATGTTTTTAGTTGTGTGTACGTGCAAGTAGGTAAGATGAGAATCGTCATTCGGCTTTCAGTCAAAAACTGTGCCAGAAGCCAGTGGATCCCCGGATTGTATAGATTACAATTATCTGTCCGATCTGAGGATTAGTTGGTTTTTGGATTGTTCATCATTTGCGGATAGCTTCACGCATCGAATGTATAACCAACGAATATCGAAATCAAATACTAGATGACAGCGTAGGGATAGCAAACTGATATTCAATAATGAGATATAATTTTCTTTAAGCAGCATTTTGCTGTCAGCAATAACGCACTGATTCAATTTACACTTATGTTTGTAATGTGATTTTCTATTTACGAATGGCTTTGAGAAAATCATATTCCAAACATAAGTGTATATTGAATCAGTGCGTTATTGCTGACAACAATATCTGTTTGAGAGCTATGGTATTGTATGAAATAACATGCAAAACGTGTAAAAGCAATCATATCGGGAGTACAGTCCGTTCACTCCATACACGCATTAAAGAACATGCCACAAACAAAGACTCAAGTGTACTCAAACATCACCTAAGTTGCTCTCCTAACATAGCTTTCCCGTTTACAGTCAAAATCATAGCGTTTGATACAAACAACATTAACCTACGTTTCAGAGAGGCCATATTAATAAAATCTATGAAACCAAGCCTCAATAACAAAGATGAATGTTCAACTTATCAGACATTGATATTTTGATTTTTATGTAAGATGTAATTTGAAAATCCTTTCTACGTGAACAGGCCGTCATATCGGTGAAAATTTGTAAGATTGGATAATAATACAGCAGTTTGGCTAACTGATGACTTTTTTGATTTAATAGCAAACTGACATCAAAGTCGCGATTGCTACATATCCATTGTTAACAAAGGGATGCCAGGTGGATAACCAGAAAGCACAGCCGATAGCACGGATATCCGTCAAAAACAACGAACCAGATATCGGTTGGATATCAAACATATCCGCTTATAAGATACTGATCTCCTTGGGATAAAAATTTGTTATCCGCGGAGATAGACTGGATATCCAAGCGGCTCCTGGCGTAGAAATAATGGTGTGCATCCGTTCAGCCGTGAAGATCCGTGGATATCCGGAGAAACTATAAGATTCTGATCGGGTATCCGTTTGCTCGGAGGGGTGCGATTTAAAGAAGGCGACATGCAGTGCTTCAGCATCATCATTGTGCCTAATTTAACTATGGTACAATGTAGACGAAAGTAGACAGTAATGTTTTCTCGTAATGATGATATCTGCACATGCATGTGACAGATATTTTAGAAGTCTAATTATCGTATGTCTACATGTGCATTCATACCATTGCTGCCCACTGCGATTTCTTGTTTTTTAGATTCTCTCATTTTCTAATCCCAGCATATAAAAATATCTTTAACAACCTCAGAGCCCTATCGAATGCTTAGAGTGAATTTTGGTAGCCTATTTTGGCTTCAATTCATAAATAACAATATCAAGAAAATAACAAAAATCATTGAAAACCATAGTCTGAAAGGGAAGTGACATCTGCTGATATCCTTCTATTTTTGTTCTTTGTCCTGTTCATATTTATTACTGTTGTCAAGTTTTTCCTCAAATTTTTGCTCACTTGGTGTGAGGCCTATAAATGCTCTGCTGTTATATCGCTTTACAAAGATCTTATTGACAATAGGTCCATTGCTTTCGGATATTGTAACTTCCATACTGTGCTCCCCTCCACTTCCTTGCTAAATTCACATTCCAAAAATTAGACCTAAACAATTTCTCAGTTTCAATTCCACAAGTCCTTCCTTCAGTTTCATGCATTTTCAAGGAATGACTTGCCTACTTGACGATCCCGTGAATAAACCAAAGAATGTAGGCAAGGCCTACTATTCAGGCCATGTCGTTGCCCTCCTGACAAACAGAGTGTCAACTTTTCGGTCTCATTACTTGACATGAGATGGCAATTTTGTAATTGATCGATTCGAACATTCTGCAAATTATATTTCGATTACGATGAATGTTCCAGATGACAGAAAATTGCCCCTGCGATTAGCTCATTTATAGTGTGATGATCATTGAAACTTAATAAAGCAAATTATCTTGACAAATAATTCTAGCAGTGGATAACATTGCATTGGAAGAAAGCATGATCGCCTTATTTCTGTGATGCAAAATTTACCATGAACCGCTGTCTGAACTTAGATTGTAAATCTTGGGCATCATTTGATATAGGCCTATTTGATTCCATGTTAGCTTATTCTGTTGAGATAATAGCTTTATTCGATACATAAAATTGTTGAGAGAACTTCTGTCCGTATATTTAGATATGAATATACTGCATTGCATTATCGATCGTTTTTCAGTCAAATATACCAAATGCGTCAAATTGTTCGGACGCGTCAGGAAGTTTTCAGAATTTATTTCATGATTTTGAGTCAAATATACGAACTGCGTCAAAAAGTCTGACTTCAATTTTCATTTACTTCAGCTTGAGTCAAATATACTTCTTGCGTCTAATATACCATTTGCGTCATAAAGACCGACTTGCGTCACGTCACGTATCTGACGTGACGAATTCAGTTGGTAAAAATGGTTTTCTGCGTCAAATTGTCCGACTCGCGTCATTGAAAATCTCCTTTGATGCTTCAACCCTGAGGACATCAAATTAGCCTCGAGAATCCAACAAACAGGGATGCTTCGAGTATTCTTCGATCAATTTGAAGATCATGCTGTTGTCCCAGCGATTAATTGTACTATCGTGCACTACTGCGTACTGTGGTTTGTGAGAAATAATTCTGAGAACAGTGTTACGCAACCTCAGATAATCCGGTGCCAGAATTAGTGCCAGAATGAACACGACGGTTTCAGACTTGCGATGCAGTCAATGAGAGTGCAGCATAAAAGGTCAACTTCTATTGAATTCGTATTTAATGACTATTTGCATGATTATAAAAGAAAGCATCAACCATTAAGAGTCAGAAATTGTAATTAATGAATGCTTAACCCATTAGAAAACACTGGTGCGAAAACGCACCAAAATTTTAAACGCTAGATTTCCTGTCTAGTTTTAATTAATTGGGCCTATCGGTTGTACAATATAGTATTTGAGACCGAAATATTACTCACATGTATTTTGTTTAAATATCGGATGATTCGAACATATTCGTTTTGCCTGATGAATTTAGTTGGTGATGATGTCGGATGCGAATCGCAAGAGGTAAGTTTTGAAATCGCCTGTCAACGTAACCTACTCATTTTTCCAATATTATTTCTCATATAAAGATACATCCGTAAATAACTGTCCTTTTAGTATATAAAGCAGGTTCTAATATATTTAAGATTTGACGCTGTAGAGAATTTTCTTGATGGTGCGTTTTCGCACCATTGGGCTCTAATGAAATTTATCGAAGAAAGTATTTGAATTTAGGAAGAACTACCATGAATAATAATAAAGTTGCGTTCAGATATAAAATAAAAATCACAGCATTTGTATTATACGAGTACAAAGTTCTAATGAAGTAAAATTTTTGTTAAAAACAGGTCTCGAACATTTTAGTCTTGTGATAGCGTCTTCCAAACATGCCACTACACACGTGCCCCATACCAACAACACATAAGCAAAGTTGATCAACAAATATGGATGTTATTTTAATTATATAAGTACTACTTTTTAAGATATTAAGTAGGATTGATTACTGCAATATCACACTTATGTTAAGAAATGCATGTGCAATGTAATACCTCGATAAGTTACTGTGATTGAAAATTCAAGTATTGTAAGCTGTTATTATATGGATGTTTCGATTTGCAGGTATACGGCGCTGCAGATGATTGACCTACTGCATGGAAGTGACGAGCAAGATATTTGTGAAGCAGTTGAGGAGGACGCAACCCACATAGATATCGCTTTCGGCATGCCAGACGAAAAAAATGAAGGAACCGACGAAGACTCGGATAAAGAAGACGATCCTACAATTGATCCATCCCAACTAGGGCGTCAAACGTTGCAAGCTCCTGTCATGGTTCCTGGGTTGAATTTCGATTCACACAAATCTACTCCACCATCAAAGAAACGGAAGTTAGAAACTTTGGAATGGGAACGGAAAGACATGAAACCTTCTTTCATTCCGCCTGAGCCAATGTTATCTCTTTCTGAAGAGGCAGAAAATGATATCTACCTGTGTGCAACACCAATTGATTTTTTCTTTTTGATTTTTGATGAGCAGATTCAAAACCACATTGTTTTAGAAAGTAACCTGTACGCTCAAAACAAAGGAATTTCACTGAATTTAACTTTAGAAGAATTTCAAAAGGTAATTGGGATATTACTTCTTAGTGGATATAATAAAGTTCCATCTACACGGATGTATTGGCTTACTGACCCAGATGTGCGAAATGATCTTGTGTCATCAAGTATAACTAGAAATCGATTCTTTGATAAAATTCATAACTTGCATTTTTCTCATGACTATGACCCTTGTGATAAACTTTGGAAGCTACTTCCTTTGATAACAGCTGTCCTTTCAAATTTCAAGAAGTTTGTAAGAATAAATGATAAATTGTGCGTAGATTAATCGATGATCAAATACTTTGGTCATCACCCTATGAAACAATTTATAAAAGGGAAACCGATACGTTATGGCTACAAAGCGTGGATGTTATGCTCAAGTACTGGTCAGTGTCATCATTTTAAATTCTACACTGGTGCTGAAACAAGAGAAAATAATGTGGGTCTAGGTGAAAGCGTCGTTTTGGATATGGTAAACTACGTACCATCAGACTGTGAATTATATATGGACCGCTACTTTACATCCATCAAACTCTTGAAGAAATTGACTGAGGAACGTATCTCTTCTGCTGGTACTATTCAACAGAACCGACTTCGTGGTGCACAGGCTGCCTTAGCAGACGAATCTGCTTTCAATAAAATGGGTAGGGGATCTTCTCAAGCTGCCTCATCAAATGACGTGACAGTTGTTCAATGGAGGGACAGCAAAACCGTGTACATAGCATCGAATTTTTTTGGAATTTATCCTCAAGGCAAATGCACTCGTTTTTCGAGGTCGGAAAGAAAAGATGTTTCAATAAACCAACCACAAGTAATAAATGCATACAATAAATACATGGGTGGGGTAGATATACTTGATCAGAGTATTAGCTCATATAGAGTTTCCATCCGTATTCGTAAATGGTACTGGAGCATTTTTACGTGGATTTTGGATTTGTCTTGTGCAAACGCGTGGCATATTATGAAGTTGGATGGTGTTGGAAGCTCTCAATTGCTGAAATTCAGGAGAGACATTGTTATTTCGTTATTGTCAAATGATGTGCGTTTCAAACGCTCTAGGCCGATACAGCCTGTGTTGCACACTGCTTATCGGGACACCGAAGGGCGCCGGTTGCTTTGCAAGATTTGCAAATCCCACACAGTGTATAGATGCTCATCATGTGGTACTCCGCTACACTCGAAAATGTGCTTTGACTCTTATCATTCATAAGAACTCCGGTTTTACATATAGAATCATAATGACGATGTTATATTTCAAACATGTTAATTTTCTCAGTTCCATTAAAGCCCAATGGTGCGAAAACGCACCAATGTTCTATCTTTTTAATTAACATAGATATATGACAGATTTTTTGCATGTGTGAGTTTTTGATGACCATCAAGAAAATGCAATACTTAGAAAAGTAATTACTTGACCACGTGGGTTCTAATAGGTTAATTATTAATTCCTCTCCTGTCTGATCTGTTTAATTTTTTCAACAACGCTGATCGCACTCTGCATGCAATGCACTATTCTGCATAGCATTGTAAGTTTTTTTTCCAAAGTGTTTTGGAAATAAACAACTTTTGACTTTTGATCGCAAAGTAGACTACCTTTTCATTCGATTTTAGGTGGCATGCACTATAAATGGCACCTATATGCACTATATGCACTACTAATGGCACCACTATGGCGCATGTGCATCTAACAGGTCCACCGTCAGCAGGTGGATATCCCGATTTCAATGCGCAGAACCTCTTTTGAAGACGACTCGCGTAGTGGAACTCCTTGTGCTGCTACATCTGAAGATCAGGTGTCCGGCGTACAAGAATTATTGGAGCAGGATCGCCGAATGACCTTTGATGTATTGGAAGCGTCTACCGGCTACATGTGAGGAACTCTACATTTACAATTCAAGTTCAGTCAATCATAATTCAAGTTAGTCAATCAGAAGGCAAGTTCGTCTTTAGTCAAAGAAATGCTTATATTAATTTAACATGCCGAAAAACAACGTAAGTACAAATTATTCTTAAAGATTTTCCTTGGCAGAACATTTGGGAAGGCAAGCCATCATATGCTGGTACCAATCGGCACACTTCTCGTCTGTAGCTTCTACGGCTGCAGTATTAACACCGATATTGTGATAAGTTCATTTGCAAATTCCGAGCAGCATTTTCATCATCAAACATTTAACCAAAATATGACTTAAAACTGACTTAAAAACTTCCATTGTAATTGAATAACATTTAGAAATCTTAAAATATAGCAAAAATTATGTTTCCATTTTCATGCAATAAAGTTGAGAAGCTCAATTGACCACAGACAAACAAATAAAACAGTAAATTTGCAGCTTGTTGTACAAAACAGTAATTTGTAATTTACTTCATTTGATGTTAAACAGGGTTGTCTTTGTATATCTTCTTCAACATGGAGAAGAACGCTCTACCGAAATCAGCAGCTGACTGGCAAAGAAGGGCAGACGTGAGACGACAGAGCAGAACAGCCAATCCTGGCGCCGCCGGTAGCATGCATGTCTGTAGACAATGAATGCTTTGGAACAGTCATCAGACTGCATCGTGCTGTTGAGAAGACCAATATTGCGTCATTCTGCAAGCACCGATCATTTTCTATCTCCTCTTCGCGGCAACTCTAGCAGTAAAAAAATGCAGAAAAATCACCAAAATATGACTAAATTTAATCAGACACAGAAAAAATTACAATATTACGTTACCCTACAAATATGACATGTCCCTACGTATCGCTTTTATATGACTTCTTTTGAGTTGCGTTGAGCTGGCACGTCTCGAGTTAGCTTGTTTGTAATGAGCATCCTATCTCACATGCTGTTTGCGCATGATTCAGAAATAACGGGCTTTTCAGGACATTTTAATCTCAAGGTGGCATTAATTTCTTTAGAGTAGCCAATGGTTTTTCATTGACTATCCTTAGCAGCACGTCTCTCATCGAATCATCAACTTTACGATAACGAAATCCTCCATGCTTATTTACTGTTCCATCACTTCGAGACTTCATTACAATTGATTTTGCAGTTTGGCGTTTGATCACCAATTGTCGGGCAAGATCAATGAAATCGTTTCCGATTTCGAAAGCTTGAATTAACCTTTGCTTATGAACGCTGGCAATTTTCCTGTAAGGGCCTCTTGGCAAATTACTCAGGTTGCTTGTCTTTGCTTCACTTTCAAAGTCCATGATTAGTTTTTCACTGTTCTCAGCGCTAATGTTCATGACAGACTTGAGATACAAGTATGTAGCAGGTGCAGTCGCAAAGTTTAAATTATTTGAAAATATCGCATTCAAAAACTGGCGAACAATATGCATAGCCATGAAACAGCTCAAATGAGAAACTTTAAATCATTTGAAGATGCCAATCACACACAAAAGCTATGTGGACGAACTTGCCTTCTTATTGACTAACTCGAATTCTGATTTAGATATCATGGACTAACTTGAATTCTCATTGACTGAACTTGAGTTGTAAATGGTGTACTCACGAGGATTTGAATATGAGAAAAGTCAGTGCTCAGAGGCTACTGACATTGGATCACAAGGCTGCGAGAGTCCCAACTGTCAACTTGATCTCTGTAAGTGTTGGAGCAGCAGGGAGATCGCTTTTGGCGACGGATCATCACAACGGATTAAGCTTATGCCTGGAGAACCTCTTCCCGTTCATGCTCGATCTGCTCCATCCATATCGGAAGTTTCAGGTCACCGTGTTTTGGGATTGCGATGCTGTCATCCACGTTGACTACTGTCCACCTCGCCAAACAATCAACACTGAATATTATAGTGACATACTTCAAGTTGTGCACAACAAACTCATAAAAATTCGCCCTGGAAAGCTGAAAATGCGACCACTGTTCCTTCAAGACAATGCCAGAGTGCATACCGCCAAAATCTCAATGGAAGAAGTCCAGGAACTGAAATGGGAACTTTTGCCACATCCTGCATATTCCCTTGACCTTGCGCCAAGTGATTTCATTTATTTGTGATACTTTTATATTTTTAAGAAAGCTAAACTGTATTTGCTGTATAAATGACGATCTGTTGGCTCAATATAAGTTTTGAATTTGGAATAAAATTGTTTTGTGCAGAACTTTTGGAACGTTTCTCGTACATAAGTCAATGACCGGATGATTTCCATGAGATCATTCGCTGGAATATCATTAAGTGACCACCAGTTGGTCATCTTGTTTATGACAAGCCTCAAATCACATTTGAAACTAAATGAAAAGCAGAATGAGAGACGCATAAAA
Organism: Prostheceraeus crozeri; assembly: GCA_907163375.1. NCBI lineage: Eukaryota > Metazoa > Platyhelminthes > Polycladida > Euryleptidae > Prostheceraeus > Prostheceraeus crozeri. The sequence continues at coordinate 266,613 of CAJQUW010005959.1, read as the reverse complement.
CGAGCACTTATCCTGCAATTATAATTACGGAGGAATTGTCGTGTACCTGAGCGGTACTGATTTCATATCTTTTCAACGAAGATAACAACGTTTCTTCCCCTCCGTCTATGAATTCAATCAAGAATGTTAAAAATCGACATTTGATAAACAATCTCCAAAGCAGTCGGACGCCACCAGTGATAGTTGACACTACCAGTATTCATCAATGCATGCTTATAGTGAAATATTGTAAGTTTGATCAATGAGAGCATTAAATCAGATAAATATGACAAAGGCATCGAATATAATTTGACGAATTGCGTTTTAAATCAGTCTCCATGACTATCAAATATTGTGCGCATTCTCGCGTTTATCGGGAAGAATTGAACACAATCGAACTTTGACAAGATAATTGACTTTGCTGATCAACTAAATTAAGAAGGCATTTAAATTGTCTCTTCCTTTGCAGTACATCACATTTCACATTCGAATGCAAAATCTGATGTGACTTTGTGAGTATAAATATTACTGTAACATTCAAATAACAAGTTGTGAAAAATGCCACGTGCTCCATGTCATGTGCTTGTCCATTCAAAAGCATCAAATGTAATAAAATTGTCCATAATATGTCAACACCAGACTTCCAAAAGCTCTCAAAGCATCTCGAAATCTGAAACAAAGTAATAACGGTTAGAATAGAACGGAATATCGCTGTCCCTGAATTTGAATCATTCATCAAAATAGAAGTAAACCCCTACTATTCGAATCAACAATGCAACGCATGGGGAATAAGTCCGGTTATTATAGGGAAAGATACCGAGGATCCAATGGTATACGTATGTCTAACACTTGTGCATTTACTATCACAGTTGTACTTTACATACGCCGACTACGCGCCCAAGGGAAAAGGCGAATAAGATGAAAATGATGATCGTTATACTTTACATATTGAAACATACCAGCTTTAGATCCGGCCGGGTTTTGGTGGCCTGAGCCGGACTGGAGTTATTAAATCCAGTCAATCAGGGCTGGAACGGCGACCGGTGTCTCTGTCACCGCCTGATTGAGGCTTAGATCGTCAGACATTTGGTAAATTGAGACCGCTAGACATCTCTCAATTTCAAAGCATCATACATGAAATGCATGAAATACATTAGTGGTAGGACTACCCGTAGGCCTACTCTTGATATGCAGGAGCTCCCAATTACAATATCATTTTTTCGCACTTTGATGACATATTTTGTACGATGGAAACGAGTAAGCAGTAATACGCGTAGTGACTTATTTATCAATCTAATGAATTATGTGCCTGCGTTGAAATTTATAGTGACAATTCTAGTGACATTCTGTTACATTCTTTCACATGCTCATGGTGTTACTTACTCGTACTTACGTCGTTTTTTTGACAGTTTTTATACTAAAATATTCTGCACATCTAATTCTATTGAATAGTGAAACTCATTAGATCCAATATCATTTCAATATTGTGCAATTGGCCCTATGGACGTTTGATATCTTCAGTTGAATATTCTACATTCATCGTATGTGTCTCTCTCACATGGCTTTCCCCATAAACGGCTGACTCAGTCTTGTTAGAGTCGACGTCATTCTACGTATCGGTCGCAGTCACTATCAATCCACATGTGCTTCGCCTTGATCCCTTGAAAGTGTCCCAACTTACCTCCGCGTATTTCCGTTGTACCTGCCAACCGTCAGGTCGGTCATCAATAACGTGTGCGCGCGTTCCTCAGCTCCCGTGCTCGCTACATGGATCGTCGTATTGCCTTTTACGCTTACCAAATTTTATCCTTCCATTATGAAACAGCAATGTTTTAGCCAATGGCGTCTAGGCTACTGTATTCACATGAGACTCAGCTACAACTACAGAATTCCAATGCAACAATATCCCGTTAAGTACGCCGCAGATTATGGTATTACAAATTACTTTTGAAGCCTAGTAAGTGTAATGCTTCCTCACCCGGTTTATCTGCTTCGAATTGCCGCACTTTATTGCAATCAATCTCGTCCCAAAATGCCTCTTCGAAGAATGTTCAGAGGAAATCGAAGAGTAATTTTATTCCTGTACCATCTATTCTGCCAGGTCTCTATCAATGCCAGGTCTCTGCTCAATAAAACTGATGATCTTTCTAGTAAAGTATCTGATGGTATAACTTGAAAAGCTGACGTCATTGCCATTACTGAAACTTGGTTAGATAACCATGTTGCCGACAACTCTATTTCGATCCCCGGTTTTTCTAGTATTCGCCTGGACCGCGATAGTAATGGCGGTGGAGTTGCATTATATTATAGGACTTATTTGTCTCTGGCGTGCGTTCTATTTCACTTCCTAATTTGAAATCGAATTTGTTATGCTGTACTATTGCTAATTTTGATGTATTTATTGCATTACTATATCATCCGTATTGGGGCGATGCTTCTGCTCACCAAACTGTTATTAATGTTTTACAGAATCTTATTGATAGTTGCAATGAAAAGCATGTGCGATGCATGAAAATCATAGGCGATGTTAATGACTTGCGTTTTAAACTACATGACTTGTTTTTGTATAATGACATGTTGCAATTAGTTCGCTCAGCCACTCGAGGCAAGAATATTCTCGACATTGTTGCAACAAATCAGCCACAGAAGTTTGACTGTCCTTCCCTCTTAGCGCCGCTAGGTTGGTCCGATCATCGTGGTATTTTTGTTCTGACTTCATCACTGAAACCTGTAACAACTTCGAAAATGAAAGTTCATTCTGCTTCTCCAGCATCATTTGCGCGGTGTTATGAGACTCTGATCACCATCGACTGGTTTTATAATTGTTTTTATCTAAATGATGTTGATGAAGTAGTTCAAAGGTTTCAAGATATTCTGTATTATTGCTATATTACTTTTTTACTGAAAAGACAGTAAGAATGCGGACATGTGATCCTCCGTGGTTAACTCATCGCTTGAAAGTCCTTTCTAATGCCAGAGATTCCGCCTTACAGAGAGGTAACTATGGTAAATACATTTGTCTTCGTGAACAATTCTTGAAGGAAATCTGCAAGGCTAAAGCAAAGCATTTTAGCAAGCTTAATTTCTTTTCCTACTGCGATAAATGGCAATCAATAAAAAATCAACTGAATTATCACCCTAAGACAGTGGATATAGACTCTCTCACATGGCTTTCCCCATAAACGTACAGCTTGTACACTCAATGACCAATTTCGATCAGCATTTTCTCTGCCTGATATTGACAACTTTCCCTTCCTTCAATTACAGATGATGCACCGCCGGAAGATGTCAGTGAATTGTCAGTCTATCAATTGTTGATTAAATGTAAAAGTAACTTATGTGGTCCTGACAAAATTCCAGTCTATTTTTACCGTTCATTTGCCTATGCACTTGTTACGCCAATTACATACATTTACAATTTGTGCCTGAAGACAGCTACTTTTCCAAAATGCTGAAAAATTGCCAACATTCAACCTATTCCTAAAGGGAAATCAGACTACCGAGGTATCTCAATTTTACCCTTTCTCAGCAAAGGATTTGAAAGACTTATTCGTGACTGTTTACTTCTTCCGTCATTGAAACAAAAGATTAACGCTAATCAGTTCGGATTTGTTTCTAATGGATATGGTGGATGTACTAATGCACTACTATCCATCCGACTTATTGTTCTCCAGCATGTGCCGTCCTGTCCTTCTAACAGTGCAAGAGTGATCGCCTTTGATCTTCGGAAGGCTTTTGACTTCCTAAGTCACTATACTCTACTCGAAAGTCTACGATCTGAATTTCTTTGCTATCCTCATGTGTTGAAGATGATCAGAAGTTTCCTTTCTGATCGTAGACAACATGTTTCCACTCGTAGTACTTCTACTGCCTGGGTAGATGTAACTATTGGAGTACCGCAAGGCTCAATTTTGGGCCCCGTCCTTTTCATTCTCCTCATTAACAATTTGCCAGTGTTTTCTGATGTAAAGGTGTATGCATATGCTGATGACATAACGTTTATACATCTCTTGAATGATCCCTGCGGCGCCCCTACAACTCAAACTTTCGTGAAATATTTTACTGACTGGATTAAGACCAAGCGCCTATCCATAAATGAGATGAAGACGAAATGTATGACATTCCCTGGCAAACATCCTTTCCCTGTCTTACCCCCAATTTGTGTAAATAATACTGTAATTGAAGAGGTAGACTGTCTGAAAATATTAGGAGTAGTTTTTTCCCGAAATTGCTCATGGGATAACCATTTTCATGATATCTATGCCAAATGCTGCCGTTCATTATCCCTTGTAAAACGTTTGAAAAACCACAATAACCCCTCCTCTATCATTTGGCAGGCATACAGTAGCTTTGTCTTCTGCCACATGGCCTATTGTTGGCCAGTAGTGTGCGACGTGAGCAGAAAAGCTTTTCGCAAGTTTGAACGAATTGACCGCTTAGTTAGAAGATGGACACCCGATTTGGATAAGCCATGTCTTATTGAAATGTTGAACTCAATTTGTGTTAAACTGATGTGTAAAATTGCGCGGCACAGAGAATCACATCCTCTATCTCAATTTTTCGTTATTAGAGAAGACTCAGTGAATATTCGTCATCAAAGAACTTTGTTGCCTTTTAAACGTAGCCGCGCATTGTACAGAAACAGTTTTGTAAAGTTTTCGTCTTACACTTGATTTGAATTTGAGCTTGTGAAGAATGTTTAATTTTTGTCACATACTGCTATTTGTATTGACATAATAAAGATTTCATTATTATTATAATAACTACTTTTTCATAGTCAATCATGTACATGTACAAACAAAGTGATAACAGAGAATCAAGGTAATCGCCCAAGCTGTCACAACAATGATACAAAACGATAAATGATTGGCGCACTAACTGAGTGCTAATGTTACGAAATGCTGCTTCTTCCTCGAAAGCACGACGGGCGTCATATTGAAACAAGGTATATTTAAAGCAAAGTGAAGTTTGAAACTACATGTATAAGTCAATACTTCAACGTTTCAGAAATTGCTCGTAACACATGCATTCACGTCACAAACAATGCATATACGCACCGGTACTCTTAAATCAATCTCATCAACGGTCAACATAGGCTTAATTTGCACTCAGCAAAAGCTAAACTCCCTCTGCAGTCTGCAGTCTAGACACGAAAATCTCATCTGTTGGACTTTGTAAAGACTAATCACTCGCGTCGCCTGTTGTCAATTCAGCACAGATGCCAAATACACTAATTACAACCTATTTTTGATCAAAAGAAAGTATCAGTTAGAGTTATTAATAATGCAACGATTGTCTCGTAACCATACTTCCGCTAGTCATTCTCCACTTAACTAATTGCTGCTGAATTGACAGTTAACGACGCGAGTGATCAGTCTTCACGCAATCCGACAGATGAGATTTTCGTCTCTAGACTGCAGAGGGGGGTTTTAGCTTTCGCTGAGTGTATATCAACTATCGGTCTTCAAAATCTGTGGCCGGGGTTGTGCCGGCGCTGATAAATCCGGTCATCGGAGTAGCCGGCAAAAACCGAACCGGTCGCCGGCCGTGTCTAGCTGATTGAAGTCTATTTATGCATGCTGTGCTCACCCACGTAACATGTGATTACAAGCGTTCAGAAATTTGATCGGTGCTGTATGAAGGTAGGTCAGTTGCTGATGGCCAAAAGATAATCTAATGACATCTTTGGACTATCTACAGGGTGCGAGAAAAGTCCTTGCGGATTTTTGTCAACTTTATATTTTGCTATTCAATGATCAAATATCATTTCTTCAGTGACCAATATGTGGCAATGCGTTTGTAGATAACTCTGTCACTCGACTATTATGCATGCCAAGTCTTCAGATTTAACACATAGTGAGCTTTATGCTATTCAATCAACAAAATTTAAATTGATTACTTTCCATACGTTTTGTAAACTCGGCATTTCATTGTGCTATTTTCGATGCTTTAAAAAGCTATGCCACTTGTTTTTCCTGAGCTCCATGGATTTCACATTTGAATCTAGCTACGAGATTTGATCTCATTTTAATCAAATCAACAAAGTTGTGCTTCAAATAGCTATGCCACTCGTTTTTGCTGAGCTCCATAGATTTCAAATTTAAATCTAACTTCGAGGATCGATCATTAAATGACGGACTAAACCATGGATGATTAACCTTAATAAATGTTATGCCTTGAAAAGCTATGCCACTTATTTTTGCTGACCAGCATAGATTTCACATTTGAATCTTACTACGAGATTTTTAATTTTAATCAATACATTTTATACACTGTGTTTATAAACTCGATACAGTGATGGATGTGAGTAATTTGATATTGTGATGGAATTCTCGACAATAGAAAAAGTTTATTGCACATCGTGGGCCATTTCTTTCAACTGTGAAGAAAGTGCTCGTCAATTCAGAGAGAAATTTAACAAGGAACCCCCATCGTCGAGAACAATCTTGTATTGGAAGAACAAACTTCTTGAAACCGGCAGCCTGTCCCACGACCGACCCAGAAGTGGCAGACCCATAACAGCATCTGGAGATGAAAACAGGCAAAAGGTAATTGAAGCTGTCACTGAAAATCCTTCAACTTCGACAAGAGCGATATCGAGGGATGTCGGGATCACTGATTTCACTGTCCGAAAAGTTCTAAAAGTCGAGCATTATCATCCATACAAGCCGCTATATTCTCAATTTCTTTGTGATGGGGACGAAGACCGCCGCTTACAATTTTGTGAAGAAATTAGGAGAAAATCGAGAGAAGATCCTGCTTTCCTCCGAAAGCTAACATTTTCGGACGAGTGTGTCATGTCGTTGACAGGCAACATCAACAAGCACAATGTGTACTTCTGGACTACGACGAACCCGAATATTAGAATGACCAACCCAGGCAAGACTCCTAGCCTCACCGTGTGGGCCTGTATAGGCTATTCCGGACTTCTTCTCTACGATATCAGTTCAGAAACCATGAATGGAAAGAGATATTCTGATCTTCTGTTGAACCAAGTCGTTCCTTATTTCTCTCGTGGCACTGGAAGAACCCTTCTGTTCCAGCAAGACGAAGCGCCTCCCCATTACTCTGTTTCAGCGCGTCAAATTCTAGAGACTCATTTGTCCAATTGCTGGATCGGCAGGAGAGGACCTATTGAATGGCCAACAAGATCGCCGGACTTGACACCCTGCGACTTTTGGTTCTGGAGTCACCTGCGGCAATTGGTTTATCCTCCAGGTTTTATTTACAGGAACATTCAGGACTTGCGGGAAGAGATTGAGAGACAAATGAACAATATTGCTCTCTCTTACTACCGTGATTCGTTGAGGAATTTTCAGAAACGTTTTCTGAAGTGCATTGAGCATGACGGTGAGCTATTTGAAGAATAAAAATGTCAATGAGTACATGGAATGTTTAGTTTTTATTTCTAGATGGGTTTGTTCAAAGAAAAATGAAAATAAAGTAAAACAATTCACCATACAATAACTAAATATAAAGTTATCAAAAATCCGCAAAGACTTTTCTCGCACCCTGTATTTATTTTTTGTGCAATATTAACTTTTATTTGCTAATGGCGTCGCTCCCCAGGCAACGAGACCGGGGGAGCTATGAATTAATTGTGACATTAAGACTTGTACAATTACTGACACTACAATATGCGCAAGGTGACAATTTTGAAGAAATCATGACCCTTCTGCGGTCTGTACCAACTATACAAAGTTTACCATCATCTATCTACACGTTTGCAATATGAATAACTTGCTTCTTGACATTTGGAGTAAAAGTTGCTAACATTCAAATCATTATGTGGAATTTCATAACATACTTCATTTCAACTAAATGTATGACTATAATAGTCTCATCATGTAGAAAAAATGCAATTTTTGCATATTGAGACACATCTGCTGGGATTCAGCTAGCTTCAGATAGTGACTTAACATAAACCTCTCTCAATTCATTTAAGAAGACTTTGATTTCAGAGTCGATGCAAAAATAAAAAATAAAGTACCCCATACTACTTCATAAGAAATGAATACATCATACAGAAATACCTAGCTGAATGAATAACATTCTCGAAACCACATAATTAGATTGTTTAGGCGTGTCATTTTGCTAGAATTGTAAACTGATTCAATGCGATGGCACATGCAGGAACTTACTAAGTGGACAAAAAGAAATTTTTAATACTTTGCAAAGATAGGAAAAATAGTGGTGCGTTGCTTGCGGATTGCCCTGATTTCCTTCAAAGTGCTCCGATCGCCACGATTCCTTCAGATTCGAAGAATTCAGATCATTGCGCAAAACTTTTCTCGATTATGTTGGGTCCTCCGATCATGATTAAAGAGTTAGCAGGCGCACTAAAAAAACGTTCACAAAATTCACTGTAGAACTTGACGTCGACTGTGTCTCTTTGCTGTGTGATCCAGTTAATAACAGTCACTGAAACTTCACACAATTTAGCGTGTTTAATGTTGAACTGGCTGCTCATTGTTCAATTGCTATGGTATTATGTCAGCAGATTGTGCCATATCATTAACGTCACATGTTCCAATGTTGCCTTCAAGTTTTCCAAAATTTCTTTCAAAAGTTTTACAGATTTAATTTGCTAGATGTTGCTAGAATCTTCTACTGTGTTATTGACAAAGATTTCGTCACATATTAATTAACATTTTTGTAGTTTTAGATTGTCAGAGTTGCATTCACATCACTACACATCAAATCAAACAGTTTTTATATGCGTAATACATGCATATTTCTTAAATTAAACCAAATATAATCAACTAAAAACTATTATTGGGGGCGAGGATTTTTCAGGTGACTCATTAGTATTCAACACTTTTTCAAGCTTTTGCCTATAGTTATGACTTTCTTCATGTAGGCCAAAAACATGAGATAAAGCCGACCCCTGACTGTGAATAAGATTGTATTTCACCATGCAGACTGAATCTTCATAAATGAAATATTCTAGAATATCGAGACATTTACTATTTTTTCGGTGAATCTGGGATTCAGTCATCTGAAGAACGATTATATTTTTATAAATCGGTCATCCCTGAAAACGCGATGAATAATATCTTAGCTTACTTGATTTGTATTCTTGACTTACTAGACAATATAAACGCTTTTGTATTCATAGAATGAATGCTTGATTAGCCGATAAAGCGAGCAATTCGCTCTTATCGAGCTATGTTCGAGTTTCCCGATTAACCAAAATCTATGGCACTCCTATAGGAAACTTCCTACGGAATTATTGTAACTTTCCTATAGCAAGCAGTGCTATTGCTATGGAACTCCATCCTATGGCTTTATTGGGAAGTTTTGTCCCATTGAATTTTAGGGAAATCGGTTCCTATTGCCTATCGCCTATTGAACCAGTTTTTCCCATAGAATTGTGGGAAATCCTGTCCTATTGAATGGTGGGAAATCCTGTCCTATTGAATTGTGGGAAATCCTGTCCTATTGTATTGGGAATTCAGTATTTTTGGTAGGTCCCATTATTGCTTTCTAACTTCACCGTTGCATGGTGACGTCTGATATGATCACGAGTATCAGCAATAATCAAGCTAGCTTTACTGATTGTAATAGTGTTGACATAGACAATGGCAATAATCAACTTGAAACGTACATGAGACGTTTGCATTTTTCTTTAAAGCCCTTTACTATTTCGGTGAAACTCCTGGCCCAAAGAACAATTCACTTTTGAAATATAATTGTAGCTATCTCAGAAACGTTAATCTAATAATCAGTCTACATTATGTATATAGCATTATTATGAATCGTATTTCATGATTCATTATAAAACGTCATTATTCACAAAAAAACCATTGATTTTTTATCTTTTATTTTGTCTTTTTAGCATTTTTGATTCACTGTAAAGTTTCTTGGAGATCATTTTCCACTCTTCCCTCTGCTCCATCGGGTGATGATGTTGGACTAGGCCTGTAACAAACAAGAGATGAATGATAAATATACGATAAATAATAAGTTAATGACAGAACATAAACATTTTGTATAGATTAACTTCATCTGAATGAAAAATAATGCAAACTATTCCAATTGAAGAGTATTTAGTAATTATTATTGTTTGAATTTACATAGAACTATTAAATATTGTAAGTCTTTATGCAATTCGAATACAATGCAACTAGAAAATAGCAATTAGTTTTTCTAGCATTTGCAATGCAACTTGTGGTGCTACTGGAATTACAGAATTAAGCATTATTTCTATAATTGATAGAGTTTATGCTCCTAATTTGTCGCCTTCTTTAGCAACATCAGAGAGGAGATAAGGTAAATATGAGCCAAGCTTTACAAACTATTATTAACTTTAATTTTAATACCAAATTGAACCCCGTCAAAACTTACATGTATGTGCGCATATGGTTAATTCACATTTCCTATCAGACAAAAATGCTGTGGTGGCGGTGCATGGTCTCAGATCTCTATCATGTAATTTGGCCTATATTCTTATCAAGAGAAGAAAAATCATCTCTATGAATAGACCCTCGCTTGCTTATTTGAAAGGTCAGTCAGAGAAAGAATGATAATTATAATTGCGAGTGATATTGTAAGTGATGTCATAAGTGATATTGCATAGCGGCAGACTTTTCTTCATTCATTTATTCAATCAAATTTAATGTAAAACCGAAAAATGATTGCATGTGTTGTATAAAGTGGGCCAGAAGCAACCGTTAAATATGTTTCTTTATGAAAAGGTAGCATTCACTGCTTTAATGATTTATGACCCATCAGTTATATGGTCAGATGAATTCTGATTATTTTCATAATGTTTTGAAACTTTATTATGACTTTAATACTAAGTTGTACTTTGAAATAACACCATAATTTCAAAAGATGTCCCACACCATTTGAGCAGTGAGACAAAAGATGGACCTGCAGAGCCCAAGAAAATGTATGAATAGAGGTGCAATTGAGTGGTCTCATCGACGCCCTGATTTGAAATTAGACAATTTCTTCTAGGAATCACAAATGACATGTAGCTCGACATTATAAAAGTAAGTCATTACGAACTTTTTGAACCTTTCTTTAGCTTTGATAGGACATTGTGTCAAAATTACTTAACTAAGTCTCATGGAGGAGTGAAGACTAAGTGCTTGTGCTTCCTACAGTGGCAGTCACTTTCGAGAATGAAGAATGAAAAATTTAAGACAGTTTAAAAAAAGAAGAGAATTTAAAAAATTGACATAAATTAACATAAATGATCACATAATTTTTAAAAAATGGTATCGCTTGATGATAAGTGTTTTATTCGATATGAATGAAAATCTTACATTTCAGCAAACATGCAGAAGTAAGTCAAGATGCATAATTGTGTAAAAATGATACAATTTAGCAGAAAAGCAATCATAGTTATACACGTACTTACAGTTACATAAGCTACATTATCTCCTCTATACACAGACCAATTTGATGGAATTATGGAGGTAGGTACAAACGGGTAAGAAAGCACGAGAACGATGGGATGCCAATTGTAGTGGGACAGAATAATGTCCGGTATGTTTCAGTTTTTGAGGAAGCATATCATGCAAAATGTGTTGAGGAGAGTAATGGGCAAAAGACCGTTCCAGGACATATAAAATTCAAAAAAATGGTATCTTTAAAAACGACATAAATTCATGAATTTGAACCCTTTTTCAGGTTTTTAAGACCTAAATACATGAATTTAGTCCATTCAAAAAGTACCATTTTTTCAAAAATGGTACTTTTTAAAAACGACATAAATTCATGAATTTGAACCCTTTTTCAGGTTATGAAGACCTAAATTCATAAATTTGGGCGTTTTTAAAAATACCCAATTTTCAAATTTTTCAAAATCTCAAATTTGAGAATTACAATTTTTACTCCCAAAATCATGACCGTTCCAGGACACCGAAAATCATAAAAGTTAAGAATCTCAAATTTGTGATTATGACATTTTTCATTGCTTAAATCATGACCGTTCAAGGACACCGAAAATCATAAAAGTTGAGAATTTCAAATTCATGAATTTTATCCATCTTTCAGGTTTTCAAAATATATCATGTGTCTAATAATATTTCTTTAAAAATGGAAGAAACAAAAGTGGAAGGAACTTCAGAAATGGAAGGAACCTCAAAAATATATCCTTTGTTATCATATGAACGTAGTTCTACTTTAATGGACATTGAAAAGATTAACATTGAAAAAATGAACAAAGAAAAACACAAAGATAGAGTACGTTATATGAAAGATAAGGAATCTCAATTATTATTAAGATTAGAGCATTATAAAAAATTAAGAAAGAGATGGAGTAAAGTTAAGAATGTAACACAAGGAATTGGCATATTCTTAACAATAAGTTTAGGTGCTTTAACAATTGTTATATCTTCAGGTGTTTTAGTAATTCCAGTAGTTGCTACAGCTGTAACAGGTACGGGTGTTTTTGCAACTTCACTTGTTACAATGTTAGATAAATCTTTAATAACTAAGAAACGAAAATCATTAAAAACTAAGCATTACATATTAAAGAAGTCTATGACAAACTACATTACTACTTTCAAAGAGTATGTGATGATAATGTTATTACGTTAGATGAGATTGAAAAATTTGATCAAATAGCTAATGAAGTAAATCAAACCTTTCAATTACAGTCCGAAAAAGTTGATGATAAGAATAGACAGGATGGCAAAATTTCTAGTGATGGTAAAATTTCTAATGAAGAAAATGACAAATTTTTTTTAGAAGAGCTAAAAACTTTAAGCGAAAATTTAAGCAAAACTTTATTAAACAAAACTTAAAACGAGAAAACTTTAAACGAAAAGATGTCAGACAACAAAGCAATAAAAAAATAATTTGTACAGTAAAATGTTTTTGCTGTATTCCAATGTTACCACAAAATTCAAATATTACATTTTAAAAATGGATAAAATTAAAGCTGATAATTTAAAAGAATAAAACAATTAGAAGAGTTAATAAAACAAAGAAATATTATGAAAGAAAATCATCTTCAACATAGAATGATAAAAGCTGGTATTCAATCTGATATGTTTTAAAAAATGCAGCAAACCGAACAAGTAAAAACTGATTTTGAAAAAACTATGAAACCATTTAAAACTCTTGAAAAAGAAAGTACAAATAATGATAAACAAATTGATATAACAGATCCAGAGCACAAAACTATATTAGATGACTATGGATTACTAGAATCAAACATTAATAAGAAATTACCAAAATCTATGCAATTTGAACATTCTATTTCATTTATAGATGGAAAAACAATACCTAGATTTTATCTCGGTCAAAAAGAAATATTTCCACAACCTTTTCGAGGTATAATTTTTTCACCAGATAAATCTCCTTTTAATTTAGATAGAAATTTTGTTAATCTTTTAAGAGGAGCAGATTTAAATAATTATGCTGTAGAAGATCTCATAAAATATAAAGCTATGTTAGACAGAGTTGGTGCAGTAAAATCTCTTAGACGTTATAAACAATTAGAAAATTTATTATCAACGGGAGTTAAAGTAGGGAAAGGTTTATCTGAAAAACAGAAAACAGAAAACAACCATATTCTTACCAGATGATCCACAAGAATTACTAAATAGATTAAATATTTTAATATCTGCAATAAAAGAAGGACATAATTCTAGTTTTAATGAAATTCATGCTATATTGAAAAGACTGTTAGAAAAGAAGATTCTAAATGAAGAGGATTATAAAAGTGTAACGAACCGAATGTTCTAGGGCTTCGCCCGTAGCTGAAATATGTTGTTTCTAATTTTATCTATGATTTTTATTCATGATTTTTATCTATGATTTTTATCTACGACTTTTATCTACGATTTTTATCTATAATATTTATTTAAAATTTTAACTAAAAAATGTGTTCAGCAGATTTAGACAAAATTAATAATCATTTAGAAAATTTAACAGAGATTTGGGTTCATCAAAATTTAGTACGACGTTAAAAATTATAAGAACTACTTCATCCCACACTTGTAATTTAGAACCCATTCTACATTTGGAACAAAATAAAAATTATCAAATTGCATTGACTAGTTTCTCTACATTTAACACTATTCAAAATGTTATAAAAGATGTGAATGATCAATTTAGATATTCTACTGATAAAGGCAAAACATGGAAAATATTAACTTTTCTTCCTGTTCTTACGAAGTTGAATCAATATCAAATGAAATTAAGAGACATTTAGGTATACCATTTAAAGATAAGAAACAATTACATTTTGCAGTTGAACCGGCAGTTAATAAATTTTCTCTTACTTTAGACGAAAATCATCAAGTTGATTTTAATCATGATAGATCATTGTCAAAGCTATTAGGATTTAATAAACAAACCTATAGTCAAGGTTGTCATTTAGGTGAGAAGATTCCTAAAATAACTGAAATAAATTCAATTGTTGTACATTGTGACATTATTGAAGGAGGATATATAAATGGTAAATTGTCAAATTTAATATTCAGTTTTCCAGCTTTTACTGTACCCATTGGTTATAGATTAAATGTATTTCCACAAACATTAATATATTTTCCTATTACAAGAAAAACTATTAACAACATTAACATTAGAATCACTGATGAGAAAGGACAAGAAATAAATTTTGGAGGTGAAGAGATTATGATAGATCTTTTGGTTCGAGAGGTATAAACTCCTACGCGAAGCTAGAGAAGTTTAATTTTCTTCTTCTTCTTTAGAAACAAAAAATAAAAAAATAAAAATAAAATTTTTTTATTAAAAAATGAGTGAATTACCTCCATTTAATAAAAAAAAACTTAAATTTAATCATCATCCAAATTTATCTAATAAAGTTTTGTCAGTTATTTGTGGAAGATCAGGTTGTGGAAAAACGTATCTATTGTTTAAAATTTTAACGACTCCAAATTTTTTGGATTATAACAATCTTATAATTTATACAACAACGGCAGAACAACCCGTCTATCAATTTTTAAAATATGGATTTGAAAATAATCTTAAAAAAACAGCAATTGCTTCATTATTCAAAGAATATGAAAAATCTGAAGATGAAGAAGAAATAAGTTCGTGGTGTGAAGAAGCAACAAAAAATAATCAGTTAGTTGAAACCAATAAAAATAAGCATATAAAGATACAACTAATAGATGATAGTGGTAATATGCAAGATCCTAGTAAACTAGATAAAACAATGAAACATTGTGTAATTTTTGATGATTGTGTTAATGATAGAAATCAGTCAGTTCAGAGAAATTATTTCACAAGAGGTAGACATAATAACTGTAGTGTCTTTTACTTAACACAAAGTATGTATTCATTAGACGGAAGTGTTATTAGAAAGAATGCAAATATATTTATACTATTTGAAATAAATGCAAGAAACTTAAGTGATTTGTTAAGAGATTTATGTGTAAGAAATAAAGATGAATTTAAACAATCGTGTAACAATGCTTGGTCAAAAGATTATGGCTTCATTACAATTAATATTGATAAAAAAATTCATGAAAGAGTTATAGAAAATATTTTCGCGGAGTGATAAAAATATACAAATATAGTGTTATAATATTTTTTTATTTTATGTATATATCAAATTTGTCTATCTTAGAAATTAGAAAATTAAAAAGGTTCAGTAGTTATTCCATCAGGTAAAATTTTTCTTTTATCATCAAATGGATCTAATGCTAATTTATGTTCTTCTTTTAAATACATTTTATGTTTTTTTGAATTAAGTCTATAATTACATGCTGTTTTTATTTCATTATTAAATAATGCATTTTTATAATCTTGAAATGTTATTTGATTAGCCACTGATGCCTTTGAAATCCCTTTAAATGTTTTATGTGTTTTAATATTATTAGTTGTATCATAACAGTAACATTTAGATTTTAAAAATATAGCTTCTGTTATGAAATCTTCATTTCCTTCTAATTCATCTTTTACTTTACATAAATCAGAAGGATGAATGATATCTTTTATTTTATTAATTTCTTCATCAAGTGTAGAATTATACGGTATTGTTAATTCTAAGAAAACAGAATCGGTATCTGTAAAGTGTAATTTATAGTTTTTGCCATAAGCAGGTGCTAAATAATCATATATAAATCTATACATAAATAGTTTAGCTAATTCTAATATAGTGAAACCAATGAAATTAAACTTATCATGTTTTACGCTAATTCGACGTAAATGTACAGCACATAGTTCATCACTAAATTTAGTAGTTCTTTTATATGTAGGTTTCCTTGTTAAATTTTGAAACCTATCTTTATCATAAACTATTTCAATATTTTGTCTATTACGCACATTTTCTAAAGTCTTACCATAAAATGCATTATTCATTAATTTGAAGAACACGTTTCCAAAATCATCTTTATTTCTTTTAGCTATTTTACGTTTTTCAATATTGAACTCTATATAATTTTTTAACCACCTAGATTTTTGATAAAATAGTTTTCGATGTATTTTGGTGAGAATCATTCCATGATCTAAATACCAATCTAGCATTCTTCCTTCAACAACATACTTTCCTTTATTGCTTTGTGTTAACATAAGTTTTTTTGTTGGTCTGTATTTTTTAGGAATTAAAGATTTTTGATAATCTGAAAAATCTTCTATATTAGGAATTTCGTTTTCGGGACATAAAGGAAAATATTTTGTTTTATCTTTTATTTCATCAGGGTATACTAAATCAACTTCATATATATAACCATGATTATAATTTCCATCATATGTTTTTTGATAATCAAGAATATTACACCATGACATTTCACCTGTTGGTAATTCTTGTATCATGCAAGAAGAATATAAGCTATTAAAATCATAATATAACAAATAGTTTTCTCTCATGATTTCATCAACTGCTGCTTGACTATCTTCATTTGATATAAGTCCTTCTATATTTTGATTAAACAATTTTATAAACTGATCACTTTCTTCTGGAGATAAAGGTTTCATTATTCCATAATCATCAGGATTTACTTTTTTATTGTAACACTGTACATAACGATTACCTAAAACTGATGAAACTCCACCTCTAATTCCAGATTCAAAAAATAATAATTTATCATATGTATTTTCTTTATAATGTTTAAGTTTAACATTTGTATGTTTTAATCCAGCTAGCCATGTTAAACCTGGTGTAGAATAACAATAACATGGATCTATTCCGTAATATTCTAAACACATGTCACGAAAGTTTTCGAAAAGATCAGCTAGTATTAATACATCTATCTGAAGATATTTCATTGTATAATCATACATTGTTTTACAATTTTACTCTCTCCAATTCTTTTCAGCTTCTGCATAGTCTTCGTCAGATAATTGTGATTGTTTTAATGTTGATTTAAATTTATTTATTGGAGGAAGTTGTTCTTCTTCCATAATTTTATTCACAGAATTAAAATCTCCACTTATATCAGTCTTCGACTGTGAAGCACAGGTTTTATCTCCAGTTATATCAGTCTTCGACTGTGAGCCGCAGGCTATGTACTCATACGGAAATATTCCTTTTAAAGGTTTTAAATTATATTTATTTAATATTTTACATTGTTCAGATTTCAAAGTTTTTCCCATAACATCTAATGAATAAGGAGTAAAAAATCTAAATGCATCTAAAATTCTAATACAACCTAATTGCATTGAAAAATATTCTTCTACTGTTTTACATAGTTCATTTATTTGTTGTTGTTGTAATTTTTCAGATGAAAATAAATCTTTCATTACTAGATGGAAATCATATTTAGAACCATTATAGAAATATAGAGGAACAAAGTTATATTTAAATTTATTAGCATTAAGATTACAAGAATTATGTGCTGCACCTCTATATAATCCATTTAGATGATCATGATCTTTTACTTTGTCGGCAGAGCCGTCGCTTCGCTTATCAATATATTTGCCATTTTTATAATTTTTTGTAAATTCTTTTCCACAGTAAAAACATTTTGTTTCATTAATAACCTGGAACGGTCATGATTTTGGGAGTAAAAATTGTAATTCTCAAATTTGAGATTTTGAAAAATTTGAAAAATTGGGTATTTTTAAAAACGTCATAAATTCATGAATTTAGGTCTTCATAACCTGAAAAAGGGTTCAAATTCATGAATTTATGTCGTTTTTAAAAATACCATTTTTTGAAAAAATGGTACTTTTTGAATGGACTAAATTCATGTATTTAGGTCTTAAAAACCTGAAAAAGGGTTCAAATTCATGAATTTATGTCGTTTTTAAAGATACCATTTTTTTGAATTTTATGGTGTCCTGGAACGGTCTTTTGCCCATTACTGAGGAGAAGACATGCGATCAAAAATACGTAAGGCACTTTTTCGTCGACGAATCAACAGAGAAGTAAATTTATTACAATCACAATTGCTACCGCATATTATAAAATGAGCTTTCTTGTTCACTCTTTCAATCTGCTTCGTCAATTTACAATTCAAACCAACAAAAAGAGGTCCGCAATACTCTAAAATTCCAAGAATAAAAGAAGAATACAAAGCTAATAAATGATCCTTTGATAAATGAGATCGTAAATTCCGTAAAATAAAAAGTCTTTGAGCAGCCTTCTTAGTGATGATGTCAACATGACTACTCCATTTCATTGCTTCATCATACACAACACCAAGCAGTTTGATTTCAGGTTTCATATTCCATTTATCAGGAATCACAACTTCAACACCTGACTTTTTAAAAAATATAGATTTTGTTTTTAAGTCATTCAGTTTCAAACCGTTGCGGTCGCACCAAATCTGCACATTGAGATATTCCTCATTGACCATTGCTATTGTAGTCACTGTTTTTAAAAATGGGGATAAGTAGAGCGATGTCGTCGGCAAATTTGACCAAAAGATTTCCTTTGTTCTTCTGGGATAGACTTCCCATGTGGGCTGCAAATATATATGGTGAAATCACCGAACCTTGCGGCACACCTGAAGAGGCATGAGAGAAGCTGCTCATTACTTCAGAATTCAAATATGTTCTCTGGAGTCTATTTTGGAAGTAACTGCCAATCCATTTCAAAAATGGAGTAGGGAAATCGGCGTCAACTAACGATTTCATGATGCATTCATGTCGTACAGAATCGAACGCCTTTTGGATGTCAAATGATATTAGCATCACGCCTTGACATTCGCTGTAGTCCATGGAGGTTGTCACAAACTCTTGCACAATAAGGTGAGCATGGATAGTTCCGGAGCATGGTCGAAACCCAAACTGGAGCGATCCGTACATTTCGAGCAACTTGTCCTTTACAGAGTCGAGAACACAACGTTCGAGTACCTTGCTTAATATCGGTAGCAGAGAAATAGGTCGCAGTTGATCAATTTTCGAATTTTTGTCTTTAGGCACCGGGAGGACATTTGCTGTTTTCCATCTTGAAGGAACGATACCTCTTTGGACAGATAATGAAAAGATGTGAGATATAGGCTCAGAAAGAACAGATGCCGCAGAAGAGAGTACTTTCGGAGTAAGGTCATCACTACCACCAGCCTTCGACTGATCCAGTGTAGAAAGGTGTCTGAAGACATTGAATGGACTCACGTCAATATTCCAATAAGTGTCATTGTCAGGTATTGACGACATGATAATTGACCAATTCGGTGACTCGGCGAATTGATCACTGAAAAATTGGTTTATTTCTTCTGCAGCAACAGAGGGACTGATGAAGGCATTGACAATGTTTGAGAGAGGCTGTCTTTGCTTCTTGTTGAAGTACGAGTTGGCAATCTTCCATAGTCCATTCTTTGATTTTCTGGTGTTTTTCAGCCATTCTTCTTTCGCTTTCTCTATCATAATCTTGATTTTACTCTTATAATGATTGTACATAGCAAAATCCCCGGCTCGGAAGTACATATATCGCATATGAATTAGGCTCTTGATAACAGGTGTGATCCACGGCTTATCTTTATTGCTCATTGGCACATAAGTAAAAGGGATCACTGCGTGAGCTCGAGAGACAATTTCGTAAAATTTCTCACATTTGTTTTCAACAGTATCTTCATTTCTATAAAATTGATGCCAAGGATACTGAGACAGCTCAGAAACAAATTACAAATGTGACTATGGCGATAGTCGTATACCTTCGATACATGCAACACTTTGTTTGAAGGATTACACGGGACCATCAAAACAGCCAAATGATCGGAACTGCCAAGAGAGGGGCAGGGAACAGGGGCTTGGTAATCCTCAACACTTACAGTATCCAAAAGAATTTTGTCTAGGATTGAGCTACCACGAGTATGAAAATTAACAAGTTGCTTCAATCCAACATCAAGTTCAATATCAGAGGTACAAAACTGATTTAAATCTCCAGCCAACATAAATTTTTTCGCAAGATTGATTTCTTGACATAAAGTCAAAGTTTGCAGAAATTTTTTCAGAAATGTGCCTGTACTGATCTACTTTAAGACTTGGTGGTACATAAATTGCCAAGAGTACAAAATTCAAAACAGGAAAACGCAACCATATGAATTCCACAAAATTACAACTCATGTCAATATTAAGGACATTGCAATGAAGATGATTGCGCACAAATATACAGACACCACCCCCTCTACGACCTCTTCTATCACATCTAAAAGGGGACAGATAACCAGGGAGCATGATCTGGTCGTCCCGAACGTTGTCACTGAGCCAGGATTCACATATAATAATAACATCTGGACGTAGCACACTGGAAACAATGCAAAGTTCATCATATTTTGGTAAAACAGACTGTGCGTTGGCAAGGAACACTGATGGCAATGTCTTGGAGTTTGATAAAATCAATGGAGAAAATTTTTCACATTTTCTTTTTTCATAAGTTTGCCTCTAAAAATGGTTACGTTTTCTCCATTGGCTCTCCTCTCTGCCAGCTCTTTCCTCAAGGATCGATGAAATTCTTGTTGACTACGAGTTAGGTCTTTGTTGATATACACACTCTTATATTGATCCATATTACGAAGGGAGGACGCTTTTCGGAGAATTTCATGTTTTATTATGGCATTTGAGCACGTCACTTTCAGCAATCTTCGCCAATCCTTTTTTGGTTTGCCTAGTCTCTGTACATCAAACTCCTTCGAATCACAAAATATTCCAATATCTTCGAGCAACTGTTTTACAGTTTGTCTGTCTTTTCCTTTCCTGTCATCCACTGAAAGGGCTTGGTCTTCTTGTAGACCAGATATAATTAGATTTTTCTCACGTAGACGCCGTTGCTCAGCCTCGAAAATAATGTCCTCAGTTTGGATGGCTGGTAATGGAGATTCTTTTAGGGAGTCTATTTCAATTTGTTGGGCAGTCTGAATAGTCTGAAAAATTTCCATTCTCTCTTCAATCTTGTCAATTCTGCGGATAGCTTCGACAACCGAATGCCGCAGATCGTCGATTTTTTTGCTTAGTGCATTAACTATCTCATTTTTGTGCTCATTGAGAAGTAACTTTATCACTTCCATAGTAGCATCATTCACAGTGCCAGATCGTGTAGACATTGGTGGTGCCATATATCCGTCCTGCACAAGGAAAAACCAAAATTGACGCAAAAATTGCTAAGTCTCAAACGGGACTCGACCACACGATATTCAAGTCGCTATATGAAAGCTAGCCCCTGCGCTGTCACCACTGGAGTCGGTTGTAGGTTGATAGATCGACCTATTCCGGTATTTCAGAAGTCTTGTGCGTCTTGTGTGCAATTTTCGATGACGCTGAAACGGACGTGAACCAAATACTCACGCTTGTTATTGCAACGACAACAAAGCGCCGGCAGCAGCAAGAGAATAACCAGTGAACCGAAGTCAGACGAGGAAGCACTATAATTCCTTTAATAGGATCTTAGCGAAAAAGGGACGACTGAAGGAGCACGACACAGTTACCAATGCACAGATGAAGCGACGACAGATATGACGAAGAAAAATCGGAGAAAAACGAGGCACAGAAACCGGAGAAATCACCAAATGATCAATGCTTCTTAATTGAATTTCAAAATAATGACAAAAAATCATGTGACCATATGAAGAATTCATCTGCCCACATAACTAATGGATAATAAACATCAAGGCAGTGATTTATACCTTAAATGATAAAGAAATACATAGCTATTCTTCTGGCCTACCCTATACATTTCGCATTAAAATAAAGCCGAACGCTAGGTATCCGTACATGGATGATTGTCTTTTTTTTAATCTAAGAGAGCTAATTCAGTTACTAAGATTAACTTAGCACGGCGTACTGATTTGTACAATACAAGATAAAAATTTTGATATCGAGATCGCAGGCCCTACATGTCATATTTTCAAGAGATCATTTCATCAGGATGATGTCCTCAGTAATGACTTTTCACTTTGTTTCACTTAATTAAGGTGTTGAGTATAGGGTGCCCCTTGAGTTTACTGCATGGAAATGATGACCTATTTCCTGATTATCATCTCAACAAATAGTCCACAAAACTTTCAGAAATCAGCTATATTTCCTTTATGGATCATGTTTCTTCGGAGCTTTGAAATAGGCATCAGATCAGACTTACTAATCAATGAATTTGCGAAATCCCGAGGTATTGCCGGCTTTACCGGGGCATTAGCATGGGCATTGCTGGCGATTCCATGCGCACTATGGGTTCCCATGAATTGACGGGAGAATGCAATCGTAAGGCAGTCTCTGACCAGAGACGGCCAACTTCCATGGTTGACGTCATCTAGCTTCAGCTTTGAGACAAAGATATTATGATCTTTGTGCAACTTAACCTGTAAAGATAAATTATTATTTGTAAGATAAATGAGATCTTTTCAGGAAATTCATTTGAATTGATTACATGTAGGCTACAAATAACTTCCGAAATTTCAGACAATGCGTAAGTTAGTGCCTGAAATGCTCAACTTGTATCTAGACTAAATGTGGACACACATTTTAAAGTGTTACACACAATTTTGGATAGTCTCCACTCAGTTACAGTTATTTACGGAGGAGGCACACATTGATCTAGAAGACAAAAGTCATTCCACGTGTCTGGACTGGTCACTAGTGTAGTCATGCACCGATAATAGATAGTTAAATAGTAGTAGGCTACTCTACGTACATGCTGTGGATATATCTTCTAAAATTATTGTATAGTGAAGTCATATCTTAAGATTATTTATCCAAGTACGTGTGATGATTGTCACATTGTGGAGTCTCCACGCTCACGCCCATTGATTAGGCAAGCAACGATGCTTGATACCAATTTGACGGAATGCTTCAGCTATTACGACGTTGCTAACATCAATCAGGCTAATGTTGATCAGTATCATGGCATCGACAAGTTGTTTCTTGTAAAGTTGTAAGGGGTCTTGTTAGTACAGAATTGCCCTACAGAATTGCTGTTGAATGATGTCGACATCAATTTATCTCAAAATGGACTTAGCACACATATATGTCATACACCTGAGCAATGCTGAGCAGGGGCGTAGCGCCTATAGTATTCTAATAATCTGAGAATACACCGGAATTTACAAACGAAAATGAAATTACAAATATGTGATGATAGGATTTTGATTAACATGAAGGTCATATAATCTTGTTCGATGTTTCCGTTTTCCAATTCACAAAACTTCTTTAACACAGGCGGAGAGATACGAGTATTCTATCTCGCGACAGAATCACACCTGTACAGCAGTAGAGTTATCAATAGCGCGCCTCTGATTGGTCTGGATGCAGCAAACATTGTAATGATACGTCTCCTCTCTGCGTCGCCCTCCTGCCATGTGTCTGCTGTCTGATATTCTAGAATCAATATCTGCTAGCAGAGTGTAACCCCCCTCTCCGGTCTTCGCTATTACTCAATTACATTGCTACTTATAACGGAGAATACTCATGGCAACTGTCGAGGAATTGATAAATTTACAAAATTCTCCTTTATCCTACGCAAAGAAAATAGAACTAAAAACTAAAGGAAGAGATAAGCCGATTTTCACCTTTGAAGGAAGGAGAAAGTGCAATCTTAGTGTGCAATATCAAAAATACGAATGGCTGACTGGTTGCCCCATTAGAAAGACACTTTTCTGCTTTCCGTGCCTTATCTTTAAACCAAAAACGACAGTGTTTTCATCGACGAGAGGATTACTCGACTTGGCGAATTTCTCTAATCATGTGAAGAGACATATAAAATCTCCTACGCATCTGGCCGCGATCACCTCTCTTAAACTTATTGGCAAAGTAAGGATCGATGAAATGTTAAATGAGGAGTTCAAAACTCTGAGAAATATGCACAACGAGGAAGTGAGGAAGAACAGAGAAATGATGCGACATCATATTAAAGCCGCTCTTTTCCTTGTTTGCCAAGGCCTTTCTTTTAGAGGTCATTCAGAGAGCACTGACAGTCCAAATCGTGGAAATTTCATTGAATTGATTAAGCTCCTCAGTGAATTTAGTTCTGATCCGCTGATTAAAAATTGTGTCTCTCCTGATCACAGTCTCCCATTTTCAGGATTATCACCTGATATTCAAAACGACTTGATTAAGTGTTTGTATGATCAGGTTCGCGGTGAAATCGAGAATCGAATCAAAGGTGCTCCTTTTATATCTATAATTGCTGACGATACAACGGACATTTCAAATACAAGTCAAATGGCTGTCAGTGTCCGACTTGTTCACAATGGATCGGTCTTCGAACATCTGATTGACCTTGTCAATGTGTCAGCAGACAGATCAGCTAACAATCTTGCCTGTGTAATATGTGAAAGTCTTGAGTCCGTTGGTGTAACCAAAAATACTTCAGTGATCGGCCAGTCATACGACGGTGCAAGTAACATGATGGGTAAGCACAATTCAGTGCAAACTAAGATCAAGGAGATTTGGCCCTCAGCAAACTTCGTTCATTGTTATGCACACAAATGGGCATTAGTAGCACAAAGTGTCAGTAAGAATATTCCGTTGGTATCAATATTTTCGGATTTTTGCAAAATTTGACAACATTTTTTCGCGCTTCACCAAAACGTGCTTCTATGTTATCCAGTCCATTGCCTCTTGCGTCAACTACGCGTTGGTTGACGAGAGGAAAATCTGTCTGTGCTATTTCTTCTAAGTATTGTGAAATTTTCAATGTTTTAGAAAATATTTCTTCGGAGTCCTCTGCTTGCTCAATTGATTGCTACACCCGCGCTGAAGCGAAAGGATTGCGATATCAATTGGGAAATTGTGAGAATGTGTTTCTCTTATTCTTTTTTCGTAAAGTTTTCGCATTATCCGACATGATGACAAAGAAACTTCAAGGTGCGATGATTGATTCAGCTGAAATATCTTCGAAGGTAGCAGGCAATCGTGCAAACTTGTATGAACTACGCTCTGAAGTTTCCTTTCAAACGTTCGTCGAGGAAGCGAAGCAATATGAGACTTACTTTTTTAATCATGAAAAGAGAGTCCCACAAATCAACGAGCAACATCTCCTTGACAGCGGTTACACTCCAAGTAGGCCTAAGCCATCATCTTCGTCATCCCCAATTTGAGAAGGATAAACTTAAGCGATTAATGTACGAAATCATCGATACACTAATTTTTCAGTTAGACCAACGATTTGAAAACATCGAAAGTCTTCAGTGGATAAAACTATTTCAGCCATCGAGATTTGATGTACTGAAAGCTGATGCATTTGAAGTTGTACGACTTGTGAATGAACTGAAGAAACATCACCCAGATTTAATTCAAGAAGAAGAAGAGAAGTTGCGCAACGAATTACACATTCTATTCACTGATTCAGATTTGCGAGTGGCACTTGGAGAAGCAAATGATCCTTCTACCCTTCTTAAACAAATGCATTCCTTGGATTTGTGTGACGCTCTACCTCTTGTCTCTAAAGCATTAATGGCTTCACAAACAATTGATCTAACATCGGTGACATGTGAAAGAACCTTCAGTGTGCTTCGGCGAATCAAGACCTACCTGCGTTCCACCATGACTCAAGAACGCATGAAACAACTGGTATTTTTAAGCATCGAAACTTCTCTTCTCAAACACTTATCAGGAGAGTGTTCGTTCGTTGACACAATTATCGACAAGTTTGCTTCAATGAAAGATCGTCAAGTAAAGTTGTTATATCGTAAGTAAATACATCAGGTTATAGTGTTATGATTTACCTGTATTGTTTTTGGTAATGACTATAAGTGGAAATGGAGTTGTTATGAAAATTGATTTTGCTCTTTAAATTATAATAATAAAAAATATATTTTGAGCAATGCGCCTAAAGGACTAAAAATTGACTTGGAATTTACATGTAGGCCTACGTTCTTTTCCCGGTTCTTTCATTGGACTCAGATTACCTCATCTGAGGTGGTCTGCTACGCCACTGCTGAGCATAATCATCAAATGGTCAAAACCATCCCATCTGGTCAATACATTTCTTGCCTGTTTATCGCAAGTTGTCATCAAAGTAAACACCGATCGACGGGCTTCAACGCCGTCAGCGTGAATTAGGGAAAGCAGTTTATCTGTTCTCCTCTAAATCTGCGAACAAAGTCCACTACGTTAATCAATCTTCCACATGCTTAATAGAATTTGGCCAGAGGGCTCAATGTGTGATGCTCGCCAAATGGGATCTCGTGTCTCGCTAATGCATTGCACACTAGGTGTTGCACATGTAACACGTTGACGCTTTAAGACTTAATGACGATGCCAGATGTCTTGACTTATCTCATAAGACTGTGCCAGTCTATGGAATGAAATTCTCTATTAAGATTGCTATTTGTATGTTCTAAGTTGAGCAAAATAAAGTGAAACGGATGAAGGATTAGTCGAAATTCCAGACATGCAGGTTTATCAAAGTACACGGTCTCCTCCGGTATGATTATGCGTGTTTAACGAGGCTTTTCTACAGTGTATGGGACAGAATAGTTCACAGATGGATAATTTATTTGGCAAGATGGGCAAAAATGATTTTCATAATTTAGTGAAAGGTTGAATGAAAACTTCCATTCCGCAAAATCATTTTGATCAATCCGCCATGTGCAGCTTCGGAATTTATCACTCTGTTATCTGCTTCCCAGCTCATCTCATCAAAATAATCTTCGCTTATCTCATGATTGTGTAGCCATGTAATGCTGTGACATGCCCTGAAACTGTGACCATGCTGAAACGTGTCAGAAGCCTCTGTGATTAATAGGTAAAATGCACCTAAAAATTGCAACTTCTCGGTCGATGATCGGATGTTACAATTGTGCATACTAAAGTTAAATGCGAAGGCAAAACCGTTGATGACGAAATGAATTATTTCGTGTCAACACAAGCCAACTGAAGATCAGCATGATGCAAGATTAAAATAGCGAAAGTATGCCCTTAAGTTAAGCATAGGCCCGTGATATCAAAAAAGCATAATTTATCTAAGAAATATGTCACTTACGTATCCATGTGTTGGCACCGTGGTATAAAATATGCCGTCCTCATCATCTTCATCAATGTCCATCTCTTTTTCGGATACTTGTAGAAACGATGAGCTTGCAATGGGTTGAGGTAAGGTGATCAGTTCGTCGATGACTGACGTTTTGGTGACCGGACCTCTAGCCTGACTCAGATTAGGCTCACTTCAATGCTCAGTAATGATGCTGCTGTTACTAAATACTTCTGTGATCAACACCTCCATTTTGTCGAACCTTTCAATAACGGTGCTTTTCAATTCCTTTAATTCATGTTCCAGTAGTTTTATACGTTTTCCAAAAATCTCTACAAAAGTAAGTGAGAGATAGATTTCGGTAAGCTCACATGCAAAAATTATCAGAAATTCATTCAGATGAGTTCATTTGGCAAAATATGTTGACAAATTGTTGAAAACATTTTCAGTATTCATGTTATAATCTTGGGGCTAGAGGTCAGCCCTAATTTGCGGTGAATTTCAGAACAGGTTGCTGTACTGAGTGCGTGAACATGGCAGCGACGTTGCCGAAATGCATCGCACTCAGTACAGCGACTTGGTTATGAAATTCACCGGTACTCAGGGCTGTCCCCAAAATCCCAAGAATACAATGTTGATAAAGTTTATACACACTTAAACAAGGTAAATACCACAGTACCTATAAAGTAGTCTGAGTGTCTGAGAGATTGAGTTTTTGTTTAATGTCGTTATACGATTTCTCATCTATTATTGAATCTATGAGTCCATCACAACGGGGCTTTGACCTGTATTTTCGAATGTCTACGCTCTCCAAAAATTCTTTTAGATGTACTGCGATAGGGAAGCTCACAAAATAAGAATCAATATTTTTTAATAAACGATCAGTAAATTTTTCTTCACAATGTATACATCCGTATATTTTAAGCGAGCTTCGAATCTGAAAGTTTTCAATGGAATCTACTGATGTTTCAGACATTAAAAAATTACATTTTGGACATAAGAAGTGTATGCGTATGAACTCTTGATTGCTACAATGAGTTTTAATAAAGCTAGATGATGACGAGACTCTTAAATATTCCCTGTTTGGAAGTGCTTTGATGATTGAAATTATATCATGCAGGGATTGCTGAGTCCATCCATTCCTTATCATGCCTTGCAAAATTGCAGTTTCCAGCTCATTTTTATTGTGAATTTTTGGCTTGTCTGTTTTAACTTCCAAAGTAGAGGGAAATTCATTTTCGGATGAGACTTGTAAATCAGCTAGATCTGTTTCTGACTCTGCTATATCAGAAAAAGACTGAGAATGGGAGATGGCTTCCAAATTAAAATATTCGAAAGTATTCTCAGGATTTACATCTTGTAAGTGACATTCACTACTATTACTAAGATTTGGCATTTTACTTCTCCTATACCGCTTTGTAGTATACGGAATAGATGAACTGTCGTCATCTGGCAACAAATAGCGTTTACGCCGCAACATCTCAACGCATTGACTGAAATGCAATATATAAAGCTGTACGATAATTTGAATCAGCCATTTGTGTTTGAGATCTAAGTGAAAAGGCTAGATGTTATTAACAACCCAAACTCACTGGTGCTATAACAGTATGAAGATGGCACTTGAATTAATTCTTGAACAACGGTACGTCACAGACCCTTGAAAAGTGTATTGAGTGACAATTAGAATACAAATATACCTTACGTCTGAATGAGAAAAAATTGATCCTATAATGCAGCTAAAAACTGATCAATTTAAATAATTTGATTACCTTCAAGACCTTGCACACAAATGTATACTTGAATCAGGGATATGTTTACAAATCTACTTAACAGTTCTTCCTAATTTGATTTCGCTTATTAATGCTATAAATTTCAAGTTTAATTCAAATGCTCAAGTAATGCAATAGTATGAAAAGTTGTCTAAAGGTTGAAGTTTTTCCTTGTGACTCTTGTGTAACAGTTGTTAGATAGCACTTGAATTAATTTCTAAAACGCTAGATGCATGTACTTAATGGAACATATAATGGCCAAATGAGCGAGAAATAGAAACGAAAAATGAATATCCAAATGACAGTCAGAAGATTAACCAGAAGTGGTAAATAAAATGCGGAAGGGGTTAAATGGTGACTCAATCAGATGGTGTGTTTATGAATCGTTGATACACTGAGAATTTGATGGTCAAAATGAACTATGATAAACTATCAGAGAACAGGTGAGAAATTATTCAACAGACGAGAAGGATATTCTACAGATGTGCGAGATACAATGATGTGACCAAAGGACGTGGTTTACAAAAGCTGAAATTCAAAAATATGTGTACTCAAAAACTTTCCTTTGTTTACATTCATAGTAATCATGATGATAATACTAATAGCAAAAAACCTCATAAACGATCGCACAGCCGAAATTTATTCATGTATATCATTTTCCCATATAGCAAAGGAATTTTACCCGGAAGTCGAATGCACACACATACACAACACCCACACACGCACTCCATACATATCCTGTATAGTGAAGAATTAGAATTCAAAGTTAATACTTAATAATGATGTTTAATTTCTCAAACTTTATCAAAAGCTTAATTTCCAAAAGTTATTAATAGTTGTCTCCGAAATGAATTTTTGAATATTGCAATTATAGTTATTTACAATTGAGATGCTATCAAAAAACTACTGAAAGAAAATTTGCGGCATTTGTAAATGTATAGTACTCTGTACATTGCAACACGTCCCTTTTAGTAAAATTGCTCAATATAGCTACGATTGAAATGAAGTTGAAGGAATAAATATTTTGTTTGCATACTACACTCCTCCAATAGGAGACATGTACGTGTAGATCGGAGTTTTTTTAAACAATTTCACAGATTCTTGAATATAGAAGTCAGTAATTTTCAGATAGATGACGGAGACTTGATGCACAGCAATATGCAGAAGTCAAAACACTTCCAACTCCATCATTTCTAGGTGCACGCGTAGGAGGAAAATGTGATGCAACAAAGCGGCACACGTCAAACATGGAGAAAGAGATACTAACTTGAATAAAGAGCATAAATATGAACACATGCGCCGTCCGTTGTTTACTCGCCCCTCCTTAACAATATAGTGAAGAGCAATAACTTTGATGTTCCGCATCGATTATGAACTTAAACTGCATCGGCACGAGGTTCCTTTCTCCCAATCTATAAACTTGTTGAGGACGTCCACGAAGGATTTACTGTGGGGCACATGCAGATGACTGATGATACATGGGATAATACAAGGGTTGCCGCCCATTCAAGATATCGAGTTGCCTACTTTTTTCTTTCATGATTTAAATGACTCTGCACGTGGTCAATGCAATGTCAAGGGTAATGCACTATGCAGACTATTGAAAAATAATGCATAATTCTGGATAAAATCAAGCTTTTGATTGCATAAATTCCATACGTTGTAGCTTAGAATTCGTATAACATGAAGTCGATAATGAACGAGCTCCCACATAAAATTAAGACAAATTGCTCCATTCTGACAGTGAAAAATGTAATTATTACGACAATAAAATGTAATTGAAAGAGTTTCCTTTAATCTCTGCTCGTTAACTTTCGACCCGACCACATTTCGTTCTTATCACGGATTTTTAATCTCCTTTTAATCAACCTCAAAAATAACCTCGAATTGAAAGGAGTAATTGAAAACCCGTTCACTTCAGAATTCCCATATGCATTGCTAGTAATAATGTGATTTCAATGTATCCTTCCATCCCAATCGATGATGTAATCCATAATATTCAATACAAATTCACTAAAAAAATATTCAATCAGTCGGCACCTTAACAGGAATGCAACTATTCGAATTGCTGCAAGTTGACTTGAAGAATACATACTTTACATTTGAAGAACAGATTTTCAAGCAAATTAAGGTTTACTAATGGGCTCATCTTCATCAGGTCTTATAGCCATTGCTAACATAAATAAAAAGAATAATCAATGTAAGTCGTAAACACTAATTCTACGCTGACTGCGTTGGTGTACAGCACGAGCATCCAAAGAATTTGAAACGATAAAGTGTGGGCATCATTACCCACTCTTCGTATGGGCCTTATTACCGGACTTAATATCATTGCACAGTCAACCACATTGTGCAGTTAATGAACCGTATCTCAATTTCCTTACACAATACAGCAATAGTATACAACAGAGATACATTTCCACACAAATATATACTTCGAAATATTTTGAAAGACTTAAGGGAGATTATAAGAATATTTAAGAAACACTGTCCGCGGAAGGCACCGAGTGGTATATATATATATATATATATATATATATATATATATATATATATATATATATATATATATATATATATATATATATACTGTTTTTTACTTTCATTCACCTGGCCAACATGCAAGCGGAGAAAAAACAGACTTCTCCATGGCTATTTAAGTAAGAAGAAAAACAATTTCTAGATCAAAATACTATTTTTGACATCTAACGTCTACTGTCATTTTTGGCAAAGGGTCCAATGCGTCGTATATTATGCTGAAAGTATCCAAAGTGAACAGGCTTGTATACTTGAGCAATTCTGATTGAAATATTACCGTTGGCCATTCGCCCGAATTAATATTCAAAAATACGAGATAATTGCTCACTTAAACCGCTTGAATAATGCTCAAAGAAATGTGAAGATAACATTTCAACTATCTGTTGGACTATATATAGCCTACTTGATAAAATGACTACATAGGCCCTACATATGACTATTCCATCTTTTCGATGCAACTAAATACTGGATTATTTAAGTGATTTGTGTTTATTCAAGACATTGGCCATAAATTCAGACTTGAAGAATGTCAGTGAAGAAAAGTCTTCAAGAGACTGCATGCTTCGTATCATATTAAAAAATCAAATCCACTTGAAGTACCGTATTCAAGCATAGAATTCAAGTTTACACTACTATTAGAAGCTGTCAATAAATTATCTTTTATATCATGTTATCACTCATCATGTCGTTTCAATTGTATTGATAAACACTAGATACTTTATAGGGCACTTATTATAAAGACAATTGAAACAGGAATCGAAGAAAGCATTTGATGCTTAAATATTTGCATCAACGAAATTTCTAAATAATAGCCTACACAGTGCCTTAATGAGGATTTGACAATTTAACTTGTGGCCTAAATAAAGTACCGGGTATAAGTAATAAATAAACGGTAATTAATAAATATATAACAGCGTAATCAAGA
Source organism: Prostheceraeus crozeri (assembly GCA_907163375.1). Lineage (NCBI taxonomy): Eukaryota > Metazoa > Platyhelminthes > Polycladida > Euryleptidae > Prostheceraeus > Prostheceraeus crozeri. Next base: position 234,128 of record CAJQUW010005959.1, on the reverse strand, counting down.
ACTTACTGCAATGTTGTAGCGAGACTTCACTGATTTGATGAATAGTTGTTCGCCGAAAATATAAAATCACACACGAAACTAGAGGCGACGTGATAAAATGACGTGTAAAAAGGAATTGTTACGATTATAGTGAAATGCTCCTTGAGCGATACCAAATATGCAAATGATGCAATATGATTGGACGATGCCGGAGTCCGTGTCAGCAATGAAAGTCACATTTTCTATTTCTTTCGGACAACATCTATGGGACTCATATTCTCCCATTTCAAGTGCAATTGGATCCAATAGAGTTCGATTGAATGCTGATGTTTCCTATCGGATGCCCATTGAGTGTTATAGAATGTCATAGAGTACCATTCAATTTGGTTAATCGGGTTGACTCAAATGCATATTGTGGTAATTCGCATCGGTTATGGTAATGCATAATTATGGTAGCAGTGGGATATCAAAAACACTTTTTAAAGCTGATGACTCAATCAACGTAATCTCAAACTAGAGCCTACACACCTTTTTTTCAGTCGAGAGTACCACTGGTTATAGTGCATTTTCAAAGTTCTTCTCTGCAGTGAGCTATCTGATAAGACGTACAGGTATTCTGTGTAGGCTAATTATCAAAGGTAGAAATCTTCTTCAACGTTTCACTTAAGGGTTTCGTACATGCAAGTTCAAGGTCAATAAACATAAAAAGGTCATTATAGGCTTACGTTTTCAAAAGATTGATTTATGCAATGGCTTTTACATCAATACGGAACAGAAAATTGAAATCAAAATCTTCCAACCTGTCTTCAAATTCCATCTTCACAATGCCAATTCGGCAAAATTGCGTCTATTTTGTAGAGGAAAAATTTGTGACCAAGAAGATCTAGGACAAATGCTATTGCGTGACTTGAAAAAGTACTTGGTTTCTGTTCTATTTAGAAATAATTGAATAGTGACATTCGACATAAGATTCACGTAAATTTGAACTAATAAATATTGGCTGTAATAACATAATCCCAGATTTCAATAGTGCATATTTTGTATGTAGTGGGATGGATAAAAAAAGTTGAAAATCTGAAGATCGAAAATGTGAAGGTCACTTATTTGGTCTAGGGGTAATGTGAATTCACATGTGAAATTTCATGAGCAGCGTCGCATGAGCTACATGCAATGACTATGTGAATTCAGTTATATTCAAATATCATGACATTTGTATTGTAGCATAGACTCTGCTCTTTCAAACGCCATCAAACTTTACAGTGTCTACAATGTCGGGTCTACAATATCCGGACAAGAGGCAAGATGAACAAGTCCGAAATGACACTTTCAGCAATTTTTGAAAATTGACAAACTTGAGAGGTCTCAATATGACGATCCGGTCGATTGATTCCAAAATATTTGATTTTAATCAAAATTACTTGTGAAGTTCTACGGACATCTTAATTTTCAAAGGTCCAGTTTTTTGAGAAGTGTTATGTAATTGAACTTAATGTTATGTGAAATCGGCTGCAGACAGATAAAGGACGAAATAATCAAAAAATAGATGCCCACTGTCGAGACAGTAGACCATGACCAAATTCACTGTTTAATTTCATATACTGTACCAAATTCATATGAAATTTCACAATAACCCTAAACCAAATAATTAGCTTCCCCATTTTTGATTTTCAGATTTTCAATTTTTTTGATCCACCCTATTGTGTGAATTGGACATAACTTGTGTTGCCAAACATAATTGTGTTCGATTGGACAAAAATCACAGTTTCCTTGCAATTTCTTTATTTAATTATGTTCTCAAACTGCTTTCAAAATGAGACTCTTAGTTATGGTTCTAAAGCAGTGCTTTGCACACTGTTTTCAGCAAAGATAGTTTAGTAAAAACGCTTTTGAAATTACTTCAGTTTTAATTGAGCATCTTTTTCATCCACTCAAGCATGCATTTCAGTGAATGGTTCTTTTAAAATACATGTATAATTTGGATAATGAAAGTGATGCAATGCATATCTCAATAATTGATGAGTCTTATACTAGTTGATAGGCACCTTGATGTGTATAAACTAATGAAATATATAGGTAATACCCAAATGCCTCGATGAGAGAATAGATGAAGACAGGGGAACCTGTTAACTTGCTGCTCAACTTGATTTGCTGGAAAGTTGAATATTTTGATTGCTAGAAAGCTACTATCCAAGACAGAAGCTTAAGACCAAAGCTTATTTCTCACTGTATTCATAGTATTTCATTGTACATGTAGTATTGGGTTGTCGCAGAAATAAATGGTGTTGTTTATTTTTAAATTTTTTGTCTATTAATTGTCAATTTATGTTTCTTATTTCGATTCTACAATGGCCCACACGCTGGCTGTATAGGAAAGCATACTTGCATAAACTACTTTGCACTCTAACAATGTTATCCTCCTTTAATTTGATTAAGCTAGTGACAAGTAGCAACAGCTAACCGTTTTATAATTTCTATAAATTTAATAACCATTTAGATGTCACATTATTGCATTTGCAAGTAAGTAACAACTTTTATCATCCAAAAACGTATTTCTTCGGTTAATTAACAATAGTATCAATTATATTCTGGAACTTGCGGCTATAGCAATTGAGTGCAAGGTATTGGAATCATTATAACTTATGTTGTGTTCTTTATTAAATTTCAATGGAGATTTGATAAAACTAGCTCTATCTATGTCTACTTATATGCTTGATGAGATTTCACATTGTTTATGTGAGACTTTTTAAGTTTTTCATGTGTTTATGTTTGGGAACTCTCACACATTAGGACTTACTAACTAAGCGAAAAGGGTGTCAAGATTATTAATTATTAATTATGCAAGTATTTATCACTGCCGCTTATCAACATTGTTTATTTTGTCTTAAATAATTGTAAATCTAGCGATGCATGACACTCCAGTTGATACTACATTGAAATTATTGCAAGATGCATGACATTCCACTTGATACTACAGTTGATGCCATGTTGGAATATACCCATCAACTTACGCACGTACAGCACGCACCGCATCAAATGAATTGTCCTCTCTTTCCAGACATCAACGTCACTATTCATAATTCCATATCATTATATGCAAATATCTCACCTTTGATTTCATTGTCATACTGTAAATATGTCATTTTATGAACTTCAAACTTTTGTTATCATATAATCTGTCAGACTTCTAACCTGATGTGTTCTAACCTGACCTACCCTTGTTTTTCATTTATTGGAGAAATACGTTTCTGATAGATTACATTTTGTCACATCAAACTTTGCATTAGATTGCTTAGATACCCAGTGAATCGAAACTTATAAATCTTCCAAGAAACTTACAAGATCTTAGAAGATTTACAAGATTGGACTGCTATCTTGGAAGATTTGTAAGATAGGTCTGTTGTCTTGGAAGATTAGCCTGAAAGATCTTCGAAGATATGTCTGGGAACTGAAACTTGGAAATTTGGTAATACCGCAGAGTCAGAGGAAGGACCCCGCAGCACCCGAAGTTGCGGGGATCGCAAAATAATTTCATTAAATTGAAGTTTATGAATTACTTATAAAAAATATGGAGAACTTTCAATGTGATCTGTGAACTTGTATAGTGATCATCAGGGGCAACAACCGGCCCCGCTGTCCCCGCGCTGACTCAAGTTGCGAACTGTAAGAATGCTTGCATGCATAGAATTGAGATCAGTTTTTGTCTATTGGTGCTGCTTCTTCTTGCTACTTCGGCTAAAACGTTTTTTATTTTTTTATTGGATAGTACTCAACCCTACATATTTAAAAACGATGTTCTTGGTCACTTTGGTAGTTAGTAAAATCGATAATACGAAGTCAATGATCAAATCAGGAAATGTGAGCAATGTAAGTACTACGTACTATACAAGTCTCATTATAGGACAAGTCAAACATTCAGAGCAGAAGCTATTCGGTTGGACAAAGACAAAACCCCATTATTATTATGTTCATGGGTTTGCAGGAAGCAGTCCATCAGGCGCATTAAAAATAAGCATGACGCATTCTATTCAGGTCACGTATGCTGCCACACTGCCGTCATCGATCAACCAGTTCTCCGCACTGCTGTTAAGACGTCAACAGTGACAGCTTAAGAGCAGCGCATAAAGGAGCAGCGTGCATGATTCGGTTGTCGGAAACATCACCAGTGCTGTGACTGAGTTTTTATTGCGTTGTCTACATTGCGGATTGCTTTCAATGCTATCAATTCATCAAATTCATGCTATTCAATGTTTATACTGCTTTCTCAGGAACATTGATACGGACTTAGGGTGATGTTGTCCTGAGTTTCATCAAATTTCTCATCAATTTAAGGACGCGAGGAACTGATGAAATTGCCACTCACATGATTCCTTGCAATAGAAATGTGGAGTCAAAGCTGAATTTCATTTACCGTGGTAAATTGAATCATCCAATTCCAGATCAAAGGTAAGAACAGTTCACTGTGTCATTGCGCGACCAATCTAGGCTCTATGACATCCATAAATTAAGAGTTGTCTTAAAGTCTCAACTACAGCGGAATTGTAAATCAAACGGTATTTAGATTTTATGACTCTGACTCTGAATGCGATAGGTAGAATGGCATACTTTGCTTTACACAAAAATACAGCCACGTCGTCACCTTGAACTTGATGACTCGAAGAATGCATTGTCATTTTTCAACAGTTTTCCATCATAGATGCGTTCGAAAATTAGGTGGACCCCGTAAATTTGAGGCTAAAATAAGATATAGTTGAGGGTATTATCAATCTGCCTATTACATGGCCCATGGTATGCATATAAAATATGCATACATATGCAATATTTTATATGCACGATGGCTAGTGACAAGATATGAACAGATCGACAATGAAAATTTGGTACTTACGGGTTATCTCCCCCTCACGATTTCAAATTTGTTTGAAATCTGTAAAAATGAATCAATCATCACAAAACCTAAAGTGCGCGTAGGTGAGGACATTTGCTATCCATATAGGCCTACCAAAATTAATGCAATTCGGACAAATACTTTTTGAATTAGGAACGATAACTTGAGGTGTAACGATGTCAGACGTTTGATCCGACTTCTCCTGACCTCATCGTGAATACTTGAAGTCAACAAAATCATTTCGTGACAACTCGCGAAGTGATAATGACCAGGTCACTATCAAACTAATATACTTGCCCTTACACTAATATAGAAATAGAAATATATTTTCACCAATACAATAACTGTACAAGATTCATGTGCAAAAAGCGTAAACATATGTGCATGTTATATTCAAGAGAAGCACATTAGATTTATTGTACCAGCGACTGTAAAGGTGAACGGCACTAGAGCAGTATAGGCAGTAGAAACCTAGTCCCGCTGAGAGAAGTCCGATGTCAATCAACATTTCACACAAACGTCGGAAGAATATATCACAATAAAAGCATGAGTCATGTATGCATGAACCCTAAATGCAGGGTCTAAACTAATTTATGCATTTGTAGAGTAGCTACATGAAGATCTGTTTAGAACAGTAGAAAGTGCAGTAGCCTATATCGGGGTATTCGGGGTATCAGGCAATTAAGGTCAAATTTGTAAATAGTGGTGGGCAATTTGATATCCTTTCGAGTATTTTACCCAGTGAGCATATTTCTAGCATTTTTTAAGAATATTTTGTTCTTACTGACTTTTCTGATATATTTCGGAAATGTATTCCACTCTGTGACACCGGAAAATTCAAAATTCTTTTGACCTAGGCAAGTTCTGTAATATATTGTATAGGAAAATTGATAGCATTTCTTTCCGTGCATGTTCCATCAAATTTATGATTGCAAATATTTTTCAAAGACAAGGGCAGCCTATCATTTTCATATTTGAGCTTGTGACATATGTTGAGAACCTTACAACGATACATGCGATTAACTCGTAGAAAACTCTCAAAAACACTTAAATGAAAATTTAGGTGAGGGTTCTATGTGATGGCGAGTTCTATTCGAGAAAATGCGGTAGTCAAGCGAAGAAAGTTAACATAGCATGTTCATGAATATAAATACATAAACATATCTAAATGCGCATAATATCATTGTATCTCTTGGTTTTCTGTGAATATCAACATTTTGTATTATTTTCATTTTTGAGTAAATAATAATGAATATGCATGCAGGTAGAGGTAATTAGGTTATTAAAATGTAATGAAGGGGGCCCAAGTTGGAATTTACGATAGGTTCCTTTAGAACCTCATGCTAGAATTAAAGCATTAATTAGGTTACAAGTAACATTTACATTAAGTTTTCAAAATTCTAAAATACTACTAATGTTCAGTCCACTTTCTGCACTTTTTACAGGGGAAAAAGAAGAAATGTAAAAGAAGAGAGGAACATTGGAGGGGAAGCTAGATGACAACGACGACACTATTAGGAGCTTCGGCTTCCTCGATTCCTCAGGGGAACAACTAGCCGAACCAGAAATGGATGCACAGTCTCTTGGAACAGATGAGGAGCCACTAAGAAATCCTGATACAGAGGTATGTCTTAGTCATAGAAAAAATATAATTAAACTGCTGTGAAGGGACATCAATTCATTTTCAGCGAAATTGAATCTGCTCCTGCTGCCTACTCTTTAAAAATAAAAGTTGAGAATCTTGTATGCCGGCATATTCTTGAACTATGGAAAATCTAGGTTTATTTGTTTACGGATTGATTACAATTCCGTGCACATTACTTTTAAGTATGGATGTCTGTTTGAGACTATGAATACATTAATTTTCAATTATTTGTACAAGTGATAAGTTGCAATTAATTGTTTCTTATTACACTGTTATATTGTGATGCTAGTTGAAACCTGATAAATGCTAAATGCACACTCCTGCTGGCGTATTTTGCAGGCACTATGTACTAACAGTCAAATTCTTCTTGAAATAAGGGAAATGAAGACCTTTTTGGAGGACATGAATAAGTGGATGGCTTCATTGGAGAAAGAAGTGAAGAGAGTAAGTAGTTAGTGTGAGCTGCATAACTACAGTGTACGAGTAATTTAGTCACATTGAGTTTCAGTATACACATGTGCATGTCATTTCTCAAAACACCAGTTTTTCATATACTTTTATTACGTGCGATAGAAATAATTAAATACATTACTTTCTCTCGATGTTTGACTCAAATTAGTCACGGACAATTGATCTTATCTTACAGAACCGAAAGGAAACATCAAGACACTTGGTTCAAGTTCAAGACGAGACATCAAGTTCTTCAGCGGAGCCTGTCGTAAGTTAAAAGGCCGTACTGAATGAAGCTAGCCTCTTTGTTCATAACTGCAGACTTCGCTCATCATTTAAAACTTAAAAGTGCATCACATGCAATATTTCATCCTTCAGATTTTTAGTGGAAAGGATTTGGGACGCAATCTAGTAAACATCACCCTTGACGATTTCCGCTGTTCTGAGATAGAGCCGATTTAAGTAAATTTGGTCAAAATTTGACAATTTTCTTTTATTTCATTTTCTGATTGTTGGTATCATTCTCCTACTCTGACTGAAATATTGAGCTTGTGCGCAATCTACAAAGGCAAAAAACAAAGTTTAAAAAAGCACATTTTTGCTATTTAACTATTTTTTTCAATTATATTTTTTTGGTGTAAGTATGTCGTGATATACTTCCACCATTTGCATCTACATTCTTTTTGTGATATGATAATTGCCGTTATTATAATATGCTAAATTTTTCGTGCTACCTAATGTTTGTTGAGTGTTTGAATTCAATCTATTCCAGTATAGATTCTCTTGAAAGTGAAGACGTATTTTTTGGTTCGGCTAAAGTTTTAGAAGATTTCATGGAATCTACAGTCGATGCCCCTCCAATTTCTCCAGAAGAGGAATCTGCCGAGTTGGACCAGATCTTGCAAGAAGTAAATCGTAAGTTAAACACGAGAATTTTCTTATATAATGCGATCATGCCAGTGATTAGCTGAAAATGAAACAAGAGTGGTGTTTAATAGATTTTTCTTATTTCTTTACAATACAAATTAAACCCAGCTTAATCATATAAATTGAACAAAATGCCATCGCAGAACGATTAGAGATGGGGACTTCGCGGTTTCCTCGACTTAACAACAACTTTTTACATTTTAAACGAAGGATGATGTTTAATAGATTTTTTGAATGCTGATCTTATCAATGTTGAATGATAACATGCACCACTTTGATAAATTTTCTCGTCTTCCTTTATCTAATAGATAGATTTTCCATTTCAGAGATTGACGACAATGCTCTTTTTTGAGAGTAATTGAATATCCTAGCCCTCAAGAGCCAACTTCTCCAACCAATCCTGAATCCGAAATGGATGGTGATAGAGAGGTGATCCACAGGAAGGTGCTCAACGGATGTGGCTGCAAGAACGTTAATCATTTTGACCCCTATGACTGTTGATGATATATATACTCTCAGGTTAAACCTGAGATCAATGACATTCAATGATAGAAGTTTATGTATGTTGCACACCATGAAGTCTTTTGCTGTTGGAAAACGAGTTAACACCTATGCAGTCAACGGCATACCAGTTTGTCGCCATGCATGGGCCTTTGCCCACTTCACTGATATTGACTTGTTGAAGAAATTAACTCAACACTACGAAATTCATGGTCTCGTTCCCAGAGCTCATGGGAATACTTCCAAAATTCCTCAGCGAACAACAGGACCCCCGCTAACTGCCGATGATGTGTTTTCAGTTGTCAACTTCCTAGACAACATCGCAGCTCGCTTTGGGATTCCTCATCCAGCATCAGAGGTGATATTCATCCAGGCAAATCTCACTCATAAGAGGGTGGCTGTTTTCTATAATGTCAATGCTTTAAAACCAATTTCCTTGTCGAGTTTTTGTCGCATCTGGAGAGATTATCGTCCAAATATTAAACGGATGAATCCCCGATCCGATGTTTGTGATGTTTGTGAAGCTTTTAGATATAAGGTAAAAAGCTTGAAAGGAAAATCTATTGATGACGAAGACGATTTTGCAATTCATGATGCTGAGATAGATCAAGTGAACGAAGATTTTAAGGCTCGTTTGAAAGCAACTGAAGAATGTAGAACAATGCACGAAGAATGGAGAACGGGGAGTTCAACCCATGTCTTAACGATCGAATTTTCTCAGAATGTGCACCTGCCGAATTATGCTAGACAGGTCGGACCTCTCTTCTACGTTGTACCCCTGCGGGTCAACTTGCTTGGTATACTCCATGAGCAACCCGGAACGAGAAAACCGTGTTAGTTTCAGTAATATTAGGCAAATCCTGAACCAAAGAATTGACAAATATTTCACAAATTTTAACCATACTAGTTAAATCATTATCAAATCTATCAATTTATGATGAAAATCATATCAAGCGTATCATTTCACGATTAAATACATATAATATATATTTATCAAATACTCATCTAAAAAGTATCAAAATAACTATATTAGTATCATATCTACTATACTATTTATCTAATATGAAAATAATTCGTCAAATTTCTATCAAATCTCTGTAATGCTTCCAAAAATGTAATTGGTATTTTATCAAAATATATTAAAAATTTGATTTCTACACCTGAAGCGCTGGTAAAATTTTCAGTTGATCAGTTTCAATCTATTATATATACATATGTCGAACTATAGAATGTCAACATTGCAAAATCAAAAACTGCTAATTACGGTTATAAATAGTTTTATTCGTTTATCATTCCTTGACCATGCCAACATTTAACATTTACATAAAATACAAAAACATTGCTGTTCAACGTCATACTGCCACGAAATGTTCTAAAGGATTAGCAGCTCATTATAGTATCACTGCAAAACCACAACATTCGGAGACAGTGACAAAAATGTGCAAGAAACTACTCAACCAACTCACGTTGCAGTAGCATGTGCAGGCCCACGGAGTGATCAAAAGCTCCCAATTGCTATACGGTCGGACTCATTGAATTGATTTGGTTAAATCCATTCGCATTTTCAGTATTGATTCCTAGGACAACGATTCATGTCTGAAATACAGAGTAAAGATACAGATTTGTATGCAAAAAACACAAGTTTGTAAAGCATCTGCGAAGGCACAATTTGTGAACTTTCATAGTATTCTTGTAAAAAAGCAACATTTAACATCACATGATTAAAAGATTTACATGTTCTACAGGCAATTTCAGAAAGTCCGGTTTGATACTGAAACAGATTTTTAAACAAATTATGGGACAAATTATCATAGACAAACATGGATTTGCAATCAATTTACATGATGACTTACATGGCACAATTAATTTACATATGACGACTGGTTCAAAATACACTCAATGTGACAATTTGTAGGAAGTATGAAATAGATATTCAGCAGATAGATTCGCACATAATTATGACATATTGCATGCATAACACAAGTCAAAAAAATTTAGGAGCGCAACTGTTCTCAAGTGCATATATTCGTATACTTCACAGTAGTATAATCAAATTATAATTATTCCCGCGACTGTCGATCAATGTCATTCGCCACAAAATATTCCAGGATTATTTACAAAGCATTCGGAAGCTCTGACATATGTGTCGGCATGAAAATTAAACGACTTACCTTTATATTTATAACCAGAATGACACGTAAGGTCGAATTCGTCAGCCATTTAATGTAGCTTGAGCATTTTATTACTCAATCAGGGGATGGGGGACGATTTGGATTAATGCAAGGGCATCATCCAAAAGAAGGCAAGTATCCACCTAATATTCGTCTCAAACATGTTTTATGAACCAAGTGCAGTGGCGCTGCTTTCCGATTTACTTTGATCCCATGACCGCAGAATGTGCGCATTAATAAGATTCGTTTCAGTGGTTGAGAAAATAAGGTTTTATTCCAATGCCTAATGTGATGATTCATTTTACAAAGTGCCTATTGTAATAGGCTATCTTATTTTTCATTTTCATTCATTCATAATTTTAGCAAGACAATTATAAAATTGATATTATCTCACTCACTAATTGCCAATTTACATGATTACCCTCTAACAAGATAGGCCTACTTAATTTCCTTACCTGATACTACTTGAAACCTTGATGCTGTAGACCCAATACGTAGGCCCTACCTTACATCCACCGGATGAATTATGAGGAAAACATAGGTCTTTTTTTGAATTCCTACCCAGACTAAAACAGCCGTGTTACATTCATTCTCCTATCTCTCGCATGCGGCATGACCAATGAATGCAACCCAGATCAGAGCACTTTGGATCGGAGTCAGAAAAGAAATGGAACCCTCAAATGAAGCACAGTATAAAAATTATCACACTGAAAACGATGTGACGCTTGACCTTCACACTGAATTTCAAAAAAATATTCACCGTGAGGATGTTTTTAATTAAAAAAATTAGTTCCGTAGGTCTAGAAAAGTACATTCACTTTTTTTCGACAATCTGAAGCACTTTAGACCAAAAAGGAAACCATGAAGGTGCACGTTTACGCCTAAAATACAATTTAACTCACATTTCATGGAATAATAACTTGGTTTGTAGTGCGACTGATCGTCTCACCTATTTTTACGTGGCATCCGTTTCCTTATCCGCACTTAAACTTGATAGAATCGGAAGAAATTGAGTCACACCGGTATTCGATTCACACATCTTCAATCACATTTCGTATAATTCGAAGAAGTTTCACAAAATCAGATTTTGCCAATGCATAGAATCAACAAGAAAATTTGCTGGCATCCAGTGATGCTTCACGATTCACTGCGCTACTGTTCGACTGAGGAACGCACGCGTACAAGTATGGCCAGACTATCAGGTCACGCATTGTTAAAAGAAACGACAGCAAAGTAAGTCAATGCGCGCCATAGACGGCGGGGGCGCGCGCACACTATGCGTGAGTCACTGTATAAGGCAATGATCTAAAAAAGTGTGAGGCAAGCTTGACGTCACTCGATCGCATTAACAGAAGTAGTCCTCGAAAGACATGAAAAGGAGAAGCAAACGCTCATATTATTGTTGAACTTTAAGCATTAACAAAGTATGGGAAAGATGGGGTGCTGTTTGTGCTTGTCTGTGAAATCAAACTACATCGACTTCAATGTGGTGTGAAGACCATTAGACCGACATGCTTCTGCTACGACGCTAGTACACGTTACATTGTGAAACATCCCCCTAATGGATGTTCGAACGTAGCAGGAGACAAAACAGCTTCCAGCTGATGTGGTTCTGTACAAATGATACCCCTTTTAATTTGCTGACCGACAAGTCAGTCACTCTAACCTCAGAATTGTAAAAAAATGATTGCATACTTAATTAAATTGGGTCAATCGAAATCTATCAAATTTAAATGCATCGAAGCAATTACAGTGGACTTCGTTTAATACGATATCGCTTAATACGATAAATCGCGTATTACAATAATTTTCCGCGGTCCCTTTTTGAATCGTATTAGAATACACTACTTCAACATCGCTTAATACGATATCGCTTATTACGATATATCGCTTATTGCGATATCACAAAAATCCCCGTCCGGTAATTTTCCATTATATTTACACTGCATATGTATATGATACATATGTATGTGAGTAAGTGAGTAAGCGGCACAATATTCATCATAGAGTGATCTCAGGTGAGGTGGCCAGCGCTGATTCTCCAGCTGGCGAACAATGTATTGCAACAACGCTCCCGGGAATTCTTAATGGTTTCTCGCCAAAAGACGTTTATAATGCCGATGAGACAGCGTTATTCTATAAGGCTTTACCCTCTGGCACACTCTGTGTTCGACGCCTTGACAGAGTAAAAGGTTTTAAGGAAATGAAAGCGCGAATAACATTGCTAGTCCTCACCAACGCTGACGGCTCGGATAAGAACTTATTCACCATCGGTCGCTTCAAAAATCCACGATGTTTCAAACGTAAGTCTCCACCATTGCCATATTTTCACAATTCAAAGGCTTGGATGACGCAACGAATCTTTCACGAAATTGTGAAGAATTTTGATGATCGCATGGCCAAAGAAGATCGGAAAGTGCTGTTATTCGTCGACAACGCTACTCGTCATTACGGTTGCCCAGAGTTGCGTAATGTCTCCATTCAATACTTACCTCCAAATACAACGTCACTGATCCAACCAGCCGACCAAGGTATAATTAAGACACTCAAGTCAGACAAATCATCCTTCGCCGAATGCTGACATTTATAGATGATAATCCTGACAAAAGTATCAACGACTTCGCACAGACAGTCGACGTGTTGCAGGCTCTATACCTCGTAAAACGCGCATGGTTCTTAGTTAAGCCGGAGTCTATTTCTAATATTTTTAGAAAATGTGGCTTTATACGTCAACATGACGATACAGAATTTGACGACGAGGATGATGAACCCATTGAGATGAGTGACATCATCGACCGATCGACATTCGACGAATTCTGTATTTGTGATAGTGATGAACAATGTTCAGCAACACTTACAGACATTGAAATATGTGAAAGTATCAGTAATCAACACCAAGATGGATCTGACGTAGAGGACGAACCACCGACGTTGGTGGCGAACGATGTCGAAATCAGCGCCAAGGATGCATTAAAGGCACTCGGTCAAGTGCGTAAGTACATGGAAAAGAAAAACTTGACGCTGAAATCAACGTATGAAATTGAAGATATGATTATCAAAGCACGAGTACCTGCTGTTCAAAAAACCCATCACGGACTACTTTCTCTGACACTTAATTTGAAATCACTGTATATCCTGAACATGTCCTATGGAATTTTTTTCAACTCAAATACATACCGTGTTCTACGAGATGTTTTTTTCAGCTCTCTAATTCAAATACATGCTTACCGTGTTCTAGAAGATATTTTTCAGCTCTCTAAACTCAAATACATACTAGTTAACATGTCATACGTACGTAGACTATATTAACAGCTCCTTATAACAAATATCGGTTAATACGATATATCGCTTATTACGATATTTTTTAGTGGTTCATTCAATATCGTATTAAGCGAAGTCCACTGTAATTAATTGCCATTATTTGATAGCAGCCATCAATTGTAATTGCAATTCTTAATGGCACCAATTAGTTAATGTCAATTTAATTGTTCACGTATTTGTCTTGGAGATTCGGTTCCGTTTTGACACCAGCTGCTGGCCAGTGATAAAAAGTTGTGATTTTTATATCATTTGACGCAAACATTGTCATCAGGTAGCCCAACAGATAAGTTCAGAACTCACTGCCCTGTTTAGATAAGCATATAAGTATGCAGAAATATTTTTGTTATTTAGACAAATTAATTTATAAATATTTGTAAAATGTTTCAGATTTGAACATTTAAGTGATTATAATAATATTTGTCAAATAATAATCAAATATGTACCAAAAATTATTAAAAAATATCAAATATGAAGTATTTGATTGTTTTATAAAACAATTACCTAATATTTATAAAATCTATCACCATCAATAATATATTAGATAAATTATCTCAGTTTTTTCAACCCGGGAAGGCCCTATTCAACATGATTTCATTATCGATGAAGGATCGACTCCCGGGACCGATAATGGCTTCTGTCACAGTGTCAATGTCATTCTCACCTGTCTGAAAAATGTTCTTGACACCAAAATCTCTTTGGAGGACACACTCCGCTTACAAATGGATAACTGCGCGTGTCAGAATAAAAATCGCTTCGTTATGTGGTTTCTTGTATACCTGTTGGTTCAACATCGAACACTGAAATCCACTGAAGTTGCTTTCATGCTCAAGGGGCATACCAGATGCAGAGTCGACTCATACTTTGGAAACATTAAAAAGAGACTTAGAGAAGCTGATGTGGCGTCAATAGATGAGCTAGAGTTGTGCATCTCACGTAGTGCCTCTGCAAATGAATGTACATCTATGGAGTCAGGAACCTGGACTGATTGACGAGCATTCTGCACAGACAACAAAATTGGGTAACATTCCGAATATTTCCAAGCTTCAACACTTGGTGTTGAAGAAAGAGAACAACGGGATCACTATGACATGTCACGAGAAACCTGATGACCATGGTAAAAAAGTAAACCTTCGATTACCTGAAGTTTGGTGTCCCCCGAAAACTGTATCTTCACCAGCAGGTCTCTCATTGCAAAGATTTAACTATTTGATGGCAAAAGCTTTTCCACATTTACAAGAAAATGATAAGCCGTGTTTCAGAGAATTTCTATGCAGCAGGTTGCGGAAATACCAGTGCATTATAAGTGTAGACAAAATGGTAATTTGAGACTCTTTTTACCAAGACATAAACGGCATAGTTCATGCAGTGTCATGTTTATCACAGCGTTTATGTGCATTGTAATTCAATAAACAGTGATTTTCAGTAGTCATTTGAGAAGTTTTTCTTTTTAACACTAACGAGTTTTGAAAACTAAGGCGAAAATTAGAATGTAATGTTTAAAATAACTTTTCAAAGTAAAAATTCGTCTTTCACTTTTAAATTGCTCTCCTGAAAAACTTTGAAAAAAATTGAGTCAGATTTCTCATTTTCAATCGCGTATATCTTCGGTTCTAGATCGAATTTTGACATCCGGTTTTTTTCAAATGAGAAAAATGAATCTCAGATTTTCAGAATATATTAAAATATAAAAATCCGAAAAATTTTCGAAAAAGGTGTTTAATAGATTTCGTGCCATTTGATGTCCATCAGGGCGAGCAGGCCCAGTATATTCGCCCTCCGAATTGCGGAGGAAATGTTCAGGGAGGATGAGTTGAAGACCAAGATAATATCTCCTCAAAGAAAGAGCCATGATGGGAGGCAGTCATTTGAAGACGATAACAGACTGAAAATGATGAAAAGTAAGGGATTTATCTTTCTAAACGCGGTAACGTGCCATCCATGTGGAATTTCCCATGTGTTTGTTCACGTGTTTCTATTCTGTGATGATTCGTATTTGTATGTCCCATTCATATTATTGAGTAACAATCGAGATCGACTCTCTGAAAGATGCCGATCATGGTATATAAGGTGCAATTCATGTAAACACAGATTTCGATAAAAAATCATTAGGACCACTTATTCCATTTAGGGCACTAGATCTTATGTCAATCGATGAGACACCGTGCATCAATGTTTACGCAATAGAAATCAGAGTACGGTGATAATGAATATGTCGCTTATCTCTGTATCGTGGCGGCGAAGAATAGAATCTCGTCAGAGGATTTTGAGATTTCCTGTCGAATGTGGATATTTCACCGATATTCGTGCATGCATCCTCAGGGCAAAGGGAAGAAAGCCGGAATACTGACTGAATCCTCGTAAAACCTGCGCGTATTTTATCTAATAAGAGGAAATTTGCTTCAGTGAAAAGACTGCAGTCATAATATCCTTTCCAGGATGATATCATCAATGTTAATGTATGTTTTATTTCACATACATGTATGCTCGCTGGTTGAATGAAGTGAACCGTCGCCGAAAGAATCAATTCTAACTCTGAGTATCACCCAAGATCATATATAGAAACAATTATAGAGTACCTTGCCCTAAATTCGGCGTAGTGTCGGCGACTAAACGATAAATCAATATTTTTCATGTAGGATAAAGAAGCTCTATGCTTCTATCCGACTCTTTCTAGAAGTATGGTATCTGAAGTATGTATCACAGTTGCGCCGAGACTGGCAACTCCTGTTTACTTATTAGGAACCACCGATTTGCAAAAAATGAAAATTGCCTTAATTTCGGCGCATTTGTCCCTTAATTCGGTGTATATCAGAATAATGCAAATTAGCATTCATTAAGCTAAGAATGCAATGTAGATCTCAACAGAAAATGAAATTCATCTATTTTGTTATACAATTAAGTAAAAACATCCGCTGTGAAAAAATTTTTTTATTCCAAATGAAAGAGAAGAAGACAACTTACTGCCTTTTTTTCTTTGAGGGTACAGCTTCACTTAGGTCTTTATCACTTATGTTGAAATCACTCATCAACTCATCGAATGCTTTCTTCTTCTTTCTTTCTTCTTTTCGCTTCTCCACCTTCTCTTTCACCATGTTCTTCTCCTTCAACTCTCTCAGGAACATGTTGCCCGTTACGTTAAAGCGGTCTGGATCGATGGTGCGTTTGCGGAGAGGCTTGCGCTTCACGGCAAGGCGCTCCACCTCCTCTCCGATTACCTTCACGACCGCCGGATCAACGTTCTCTTCGTCAACGTCGATGAAGCTGTCGTCACTCTTCGAGACATCTGGATCGTCATCTTCTGCGATCGCAGCCGCGGCTTGGTCCGCACTCATACCTCTGCCGACTCGCTTCGATAGCGAGCAAAGCATTTACAAAGCATAGCCTACACAAATAATATCAACATGAATATTTACCTGGTTTTCCCTCCTTGAAACGATTTTTCGTGGATTCTTCGTCACGATTTTGGAGGCCAAAGAAGATAAATCGCGGGTCGTCACGCCGAATCCCATTTTAGCCATGGTAATTCCGTAAGTCGACATTTTGCTTTCTTCTTCTTTCGTAAAAGTTGTCGGTTTGCCAATGGAGCCAGAATGTTTGCCATGAACCTTGTCACGCAATGTCTGTCTCGGTATTTTGAAGCGTTTGGCTGCCTTGCATATGCGCGAACCTTTCCTCACAAGATGAATGGCACTCTTCAAATCAGTTTCCGAGTATTCATGCCTTGGGCGACGCGCCATATCAGTCAGGATAAAGTTAACAAAATGGTTGCACTATCCCGTCCTTAGCTCAGACAGCAACCGAACAGAGTTAAAAGTTTTCTTATTGGATGCTCCGCATTCGCGTATTCAAATTCTCACACTGCTAGCTCATCGATGAGTCATTGATAGATATCTAACATGGTGAGAAAGTTTGGAGACAAGTAGAAGGTCATTGTTGACTGAATTTCGCTGTCAAACACAATACGCCGAAATAAGGGCAACTGAATTTTCGGTAGATCCTTAATTCGGCGCATTTCAATAATCTATCAGGGAAGAATAAATGATGCAGATATCGATCTGCTGACTCCACTACCTGTCACAGGGCTTCATTGGCTTCACTTAATATCAAATACAGCACACATGATACTTGACATCATGTAGAATATCGAGTTATCATATTATCATCACAAGTAATTTTATCGATAATTTTTTTATGTGCGCTGTCATGAAATTCTTCGGACAGTGTTATTGGACAACAAAAGCAAATCGAGATGAAACAAACATGATGCCTCATCGTCTCTGAGTGATTTACAACAATCCATGACAAAAAGGCGGTTCCAGCATTTTATTTTACACTAGAACTAGTAAATGCGCCGAATTAAGGACTACGCCGAAATTAGGGCAAAGTACTCTATATCATAGAAGGATTTTGGTGTGGCCATGCTCAAGATTTGATTAGAACATGATTCATATTATCATCGGACATGTCCTATGAGACCATGGGAACTTAGATTAATTACTGAGAGATATCTCACTTGCATCCATGTATAGTGCGTGATATCACAATATAGACACAATAATAAATAAAAGTCTTCTCATTGCCTCCTAATGTTGGATCAAATTGTCTCCAATTTAGTGTTTTTCATTCCATCAAAAACAATCCCATGCATGCGTATAGAAGAAAAAATTCGTACCACTGTAGCCTTCACAAATTTGAAAATGACGATGCGATCAATACTTGCATCATCTTTCCTGCGTTTGTTAAAAAGCACTTAGTTCAACCATTTAAGAATGAACATTTTCTTCACAATCAAAGCAAAGTCACTCTCCTTTGATACGATTCGTTATAAATCTCACACTGTTCATCTATCCTATACACATGGTACAACATTTTTTCACCTACAAATTATTTCCTGATTATCTTTTTCAGAGGCCATAAATTTAAGATTTTGCAATGGAACCACCTGGGAAGAGGCAAAGTCTGCCGTAAATCAACGAGGCGTGAATCTGAGGAGAAAAGAAAAACCAGAGAGACCATCTTGATTAATCACATATTCTGACATACCTGTCAAATACATGTTTTCAATACATGCATCTATGTGTTACCTGTCATTCCTTTTGATTTTCTAGCCAAGCAGATGCGTTAAACCAAACTCATGCATAACTGGTGCATTCACAGTTTTATCTCTGTATGTATACATTTGGCCAGTTGATTTTTTGTATTATGGAAGATATCTACAAGAGCAGCAAGAAGGATTTCTAAATTTGCGGTACATGCAAAAAGGCATGCTTGATAATTGCTGAGTCATTTTTGAAATTCTTCATGTTGCTGTTGTAGACGAAACATTGATATTTTCCGTAATACAAGGCAATCAACAGACCAATCTTCTAAGATAGCAAACTAATCTTCTAAGATAACAGACTAATCTTCCAAGATAGCAGGCTAATCTTCCAAGAAAGCAGGCTAATCTTCCAAGATAGCAGACCTATCTTCCAAGAAAACAGGCCAATCTTCCAAGATAACAGACCTATCTTCGAGTTTCTTCTAAGATGCGTATTAAGTCTTGCAAAGACTTGGCAGTGAATCTTGCAAGAAACTTAGAAGATTTGTAAGTTTCGATTCACTGGGTATCAATGCAACAGGAGATATCATCTGCACCACCTCGTTTAGGAAATCTCATTACAGAAAGCATGAGACTACAAACGCATCAGTTTCACCTCTCTATTGTTTTATAAAGAAGAATTTAATCTTTCCGAACATAAAAAGAATTTCTTTGAGACTAAGTGATGCGCGGCGAACGTGTAAGATCTCAAGTGACACTGATACAGTAAAAGGTTGGGAACCACTGGATTATAGAGTCTTTCGATATATATTTCGACATAATTTAGTTGGTCCACTTTTATGATCAACTCTGTGGCTCATAGTGCAACTTTTGTGACAGTGCTATTAATTTCCTCAAGTCACTCCTATGTGCTTCGTGCTTTTGGGAATATTCCTTGGCTAGAAATTATATTTTTAGAGGTTAGAAAAACTCAAGAATACCTGTACATTATGGCACGGAGATCTGTATGCATAGCACATGATTTATTCGCACGAAGCATATTTTTTACAGGTTGGAAAGACCCAGGTAAACTGATGAAATTTATGTATAGTTGCTAATCTTAGACTGGCAGCAAATAATATCGGCACTGGAAAATCATAATTGGACTCATTTTTTCTCCTGCAGTGATGTCGATGATGCTTTTGAAATCCTCAACATTACATTATTCAATACAATCTCCCAGTTCATTCATAAGAAATGTATTCGTAAGCCCAGCGAGACTCTCCCTTATATAACACCAGCTTTTAAGTCAATATTACAACAGAAGAAACATCATTGGAACCAATACAAGAGAACAAAATCAACAGAACATCTGCATAAGTTCAAAACTGCCATAGAGCAACTTAAAGAAGAGGCCAAGTTCATAAAAGCAAGTTATCTCAAAGCCCAAGTAGCCAAGTTTTTTGTAACACAATCATCTCGACAATACTGGAAGTTCGCCAGGAAGATTGATAAATTGTCTTCAGCTCCAGATCCAATCCCCGGCCTTAAAAATGACAACGACTCATTCGTGGTGTCCAATGAAGAGAAAGCAAATTTGTTAAACGAGAAGTTCTCAGCATGTCATAGCAAACCAAACGAATTCCCAAACCTACCCGATCCTCCTCTAAACGCTCTATGCTGCATTAATCTCAGCGAAGACTTGATTAAACAGACACTCAAATCCCTCAATGTAAACAAACCTCCTGGCCCTGATGGTCTGCCCAATGTCTTTCTAAAGAACCGTGCCTCAGTTTTGGCCAGATTGCTTTCTCATCTATTTAACCTCTCGTTTCATATTGGAAAAGTTCCTGCAACTTGGAAGCTTGCTGACGTCGTCCCTGTTTACAAAGGCAAATGGCCCCGTAGCGACCCAGCTAGCTACAGACCGATATCCTTGATCTCCAGCATCGGAAAAGTTATGGAACACATAGTGAATAATCAATTATCTGATTTCTTGTGCAACAATAAACTTATTCACGAGTCCCAATTTGGTTTCCTAAAAAATCACTCAGCAGTCGATCAAATTTCTTTGATTCACCATAAATGGGCTACGGAATTCGACCGAAGGCGCAATACAGCAATCGCTTTCCTTGACCTCTCAAACGCTTTTTGGGAAGTACCTCATACTGCTCTTCGTCACATATTTCCATTTTACGGTTTAAGAGGTCAATTATACCGCTGGCTTTGTGACTACATCACAAATCGTCTTCAAAGAACCCGAGTTTCTAAAAGCTTCTCTTCTACTTCCAAACTGGAAGCCGATGTCCCTCAATGAAGTGAGTTAGCTCCGACCATTTTCTTCCTCTATACAAATAGCCTCCTACTTGAAATTGACTCATTTAGAAAACATACGACGAACTCAAATTCCCCTCAAGCATGCTCAATTTTCAGTTCAGCTTACGCCGACGATTCTCTAATCTCAACATCTCATGAAAGTCCAACAGTTGCAGTGGCGTAACAGTGTTCTGCGTGTAGCTGAGAATTGGGCGAAATCCTGGGGAATGCGATTCAACCCATTAAAAACAGTATCCCTACTTATACGGGCAGGAAAGGTGACAAATATATTCCCCACTGGTATAAAATTCAGCAACACCTTCATCAAGTTCAGCTCACATCACAATCACTTGGGCGTAACCATTGCAGACGATCTAAAATTCAATAAACACGTCGAAAATATATGTGCTCGTGTCCTGAGAATCTTAAGTTTTCATTTACTTAACGAAGAATCCCTTCTGTTGACTTTTTAAAGCTTTCATTTTACCTCATCTCGAAGCCGGTTCCCAAGCCTTTGCTGGTATTGGTAAAACCCTGTCAGACTGCCTTGAAGCCCTCCTTCACAAAGCCATTCGAATAATTTTACGAAAGCCGCCATGGTATAGCATAAACGGCTCAGATATGAATCGACTGAATATCGACAATCTGAAATTCAGAAGAAATGTAAGACTGGGTTGCTTTGCCTATAAACTGGCCAACAATATTTGTTCTCGATCCCTCACTGTATATAAGCCCATAGCTAAATCTACGGTATATGATTTGAGACAGACACTTTACTTTCCAGGTGGGAACTTTCATCCAACACGCAAGATAGCTTCAAACTTAGCCATACACCTTTCTACACGTATCTTAAACATTCTTCCATCTAATTGCATTCTCAGATATTGTACAACAGACTTCTTCAAAATCTTTCTTAAACTCCGAAAAGATACTTCAACCTCTATAAGTTTCCCCCACTCTTGACTAGGTTCCCGCCACTTGATTTTTCACTTTTAATCATTTTTTCAGTTACGCGCCTTCCTTGCAGACCTTGTTACTGTCTATGTTGTCTAGGTTTTCCATGTCTCCATGTAAATCTGTCTAATTGTTCGGATTAATTTTGCTGTAATGTTGTAATTACTCTACTGCAAACGGCTCCGACCATGGCTTAATAAAGATTTAGAAGAAGAATCAGTGCAGTATATTTCTGCCACTATCATCAATTAGTGCGTTAAAAAAACTCATTGTCTGATGATAGTTGCGGATAGTAGCAGTAATATATTGCACTTTCTTAGCAACCATAGATAAATTTTACAAATTTACCTGACTCTTTCCAACCTGTAAAAAATGTGCTTCATGCGTATATAAATCATGCACTATGCATACATCCTCCGTGTCATAATGCACAGGTATAACCTGCGACATAAATGAGAGTGCTGTGCCCAGTCGAGAAGGACATGAGTTTCACATTGGGAGCCTAGCAGGAGCCAAAAAAGACGGAATACTTTTGACGAACATAAATGTCATTTTGCTGAAATTGCCGAAACATCTGCATCCACTGCATCCATCAGTATTAATCACTGGCATTGTTATTCTTATACCGATTGAAGGCTTAGCACGCGCTCTAGAGACCTAAACGAACGCAATCATTTCCGAAGATTCTAGCAGTACAATACCTTCAATTTCAACTTAGAACAATATAATAGAAAAGCGTATAAGACCAACGTATTGCTCAAGCGCAAAGGCAGTTGTGTGGTCCTCCTGGGCAAGGCTCCTGTACAAGGCTTTAATTGCATTGTTCTTATAATAATCAGGCCTGTAGGAGTCTCTATGGGAATGCATGTACAATAAAGTATCTGTTTCTTTTATTATCCAATTCGTTTAAAATTTATCATTTTTATAAAAATATTCATATCTAGAAAATTAATTGAGTTATTCATCGGTTCTTCCATGATCCCGAGAAACAAAAATTATCAACTTTAC
The DNA here is from genome assembly GCA_907163375.1 of Prostheceraeus crozeri. Taxonomy (NCBI): domain Eukaryota; kingdom Metazoa; phylum Platyhelminthes; order Polycladida; family Euryleptidae; genus Prostheceraeus; species Prostheceraeus crozeri. Next base: position 210,954 of record CAJQUW010005959.1, on the reverse strand, counting down.
CAAATATTTGGTATTTACTTGGAAAATTTATAAGATTTGAATAGTTGAACAAACGTTTTGGAAATTTAACAAATTTAGGAAATGTGTAACAGATGCCTAACAAATATTTGCTACATTTTGTATGTAAGTCGATAATAACGAATTTTGCGAAATTTAGAAAACGTTTATCAAATGCCTAGGTAGTATTTGTTTGGTTATCCAAACAAATGATTTTTTTGCATTTACTAAGTTTGATGAAAGAAAAATCTTGCAATAGGCAGGATCCGCTTATGAGTAACTGTCGTAAAAGGCGGTTTTAATTGCATGGTGATTTCAATGTGCGGTAACTTCACCCGTACAATTTTTCGAACTCATGCATATCACAAGGATGATCATCAGCTCTCATAAACTCTGATTACAATCATCTCTCAATAATATAGAAATGCAACGTCACAGGAAATACCCAATAATAAAGTCTGTACTATATCACAGTTTTGCGTCGTTGATAACTGGCTGATTTTTTGCCATCAAATTTAATTAATTAATTGATTGAATAATGGAATAATTGTTAGGAAACTGTTGATATTTTTCGATGATGGCACCAACAATTTCTTTCAAATCTTAAAGAGAGTGCATTATGTCATTCCCATGGATATCGACATATGAAACATGTGGGCCTGAAATGTGCATGTCTACTATTATTTCGAGTATTTTATATATGCCTATTTATATTTGATGAAATGGTGTGTATAAAATAAATATTCAGGTGACTTCATCACTACTCTCTCTTTCTTTCTCACTCACTCACTCGTTCCCTTTTCTTCTTCTTCTACTCATTTTTCATCATCTTTCACATTCACTACATGTACACTGTAGCTACAATAGCAACAACATCAGTCATATATTTTCATTATTAAGGGAGCCTAAGCAGTTCTATCGGCACACATTTTGCTTCTCAAATTGAAGCATTTATTGAAGTTTCTAAGGTCCATACCGTGCCCATCAGCAAGTCGACTTTGATCAGTTTGCTCGTGTGTTCGCTAAATTACTTAGCTAGTAATTTGCAAAACTTATGATATTAAATCAGTATGCAACTGAACCAAACAATTACATAAGCATCTCGCTCAGTCTGCGTAATCATATCTCTCTTCTATAACTTTCCGTCACTATATTAAGGAAATTCACCACGCGCACGCAGCTGAGGAAGTTCGTTCACATTGTTGGCAGCCTGGTCGTGGCCGCATTCGCGAGCCATGACTGAAGAGCAACGGTCGATAATATTCTATCGCTGCGAACTGTTGATACCTGTGACTCAGCGTCCCTGCTTAATAATTATTATCCGCCCATCACGTGGGACAGAAAGCTGCGCAAGGCGCAGTAGCTTGTGCACTCTTCACTGTCGTGGTCTATCGAATCCGTGTTTGCGTTAACTGCTTAATATTACAAAAGTCAGCGCATCAAGAGGATATTTCTACTTACACACCTTTATTTATTCATCGTCGGTTTGTGATCGTCTACGTTTTTTCATCATCTTGCTTAGTTATCATGCACAACATGGAGCACAATTCGAAAATGAACACTCGCATGTAGTCAGTGAGTTCTTCCAGTCAATGAAGCCATCAAGTTCCTTTGATTTTTGCATCAGAATTAAAAATGCACCTCTTGGATCAAACTACAGAAAAATGGTAAGCTTCTAAATGTTTCTGAATTTATTTTGTCAACTTACTCGTAGTTTCAGCATTTAACTGCAAGTCTAGGTACATGTATTTGGAAATCCCGACAACAGAATCAAAGGAGAGATTTGGTCATGGATTTGGGTTTATTGACCATGAACACGTAGAGACATTTCTATTATTGACTACTGCTATATCTGCTCTTAATTTTACAAATACTAAAGAGCTACTAGCGTCATACTTAATTTAATTTACTGATAACAAAATATCTCAATTCCTCTTAGTTCCTCATAGCAGACATATCACATTTTTGGAGTCCTACCAATACTTTGAATTCATTTGTGTAATCGAAAACCGAAGTAAAGCGATGTGTTTCTTGATAGCTATAATATTTATTTATATATAAATATTACAGCTATCAAGAAACACATCGTTTTACTTGGGTTTTCCATCACACAAATGATGTCACATGCCCAAGGCTTATTAACTTTGAATTTGATATGAGAATGTGCATGTATGTATATCAGTTTTCACGACGACTTTTCTCGTTGAAAAATCGATCAAAAGTTGATTGTGTCGTCAAAAGAATCATAATCAAATTGGAATATGTTGAAATAGTAATATATTGTCTTCAAATTCGTAATTTCTGATTGCTTACATTGAAAATAGCACAAACATCTGGTTATGTTGAGACAAAATAGTTGCATGCTAAAAACCTTAGAAACTATGAGCACGAAAGAACTTAATTAGCGCATTAAAACTATTTTAATTTAGCACTTCAATATTTAGATATGTAGTATACTTGTGCAATGGTATCAATATTTGGATGACAAATAATTGAAAAAATTTTTGAAACAGTCAAACATGCTATAAGTCATAAAGTTCTATTTCAGGACTGCAAAAATTTTAGATGGAGAATGTTTTTATCAATGCGGACAAACTATTGAGCTATTCGATATCTGCTTAAGTTATGCAATTTAATCTATTTTCTGAAAGATGGATCCATCAAGGAAGCTTGTTTAAATAGGTCACTGTTTCCATTTTATATATGTTGAATTGAAAACCTGTAGCTACCGCCTATGATATTCAATTAATTTTTTCAGAATTGCCACATTTTAGAAAATGGCATGAATTTGACATTTCGAGTACTTTAAGAAAAATGATCAAGCACACAAAACGCATAGATGCTACACGACGGACTGCACGTTGTACGCTAGCCTACATGCACACTGTAATAAAGATCAGTCATGCGTTGCAGTCCAACAATAGGTTTAGTTTTGCAAAATCAATAAATTTTCATGCTTTACGATAAATATAGAACAATCAAAGTACAAACTCATCGCTACTCTTTTATTCAATTTGTGTTTACATATTTCAAATTATGCTTCGCACTTTTCAATACCATCGTAGGCCTAGCTATTATGGTCACATGTTAGTTGTAGGCCCACCATGAATTACCTGCAGAGATGCTGTCATATAAGCGGTAGACAAGATGACATTACGTGTGTATGTGTTTGCAGATTGTGATTTTAAACAAATTGTTTAAAATAAAATATCAAAATAAAATTACATGTGCGGTATTAAATACTATAATAAAAATTCAAGCATTCTTGAATATCTTCATTGCATGAACGGTTGACAAGCAGTCGGTAATAGGCTACATCTCGGTAAGGCTCCGTTTTAATTTGCAGATTGCATTTTTGGTAAAAACATTTACTGGTACTTGAATATCAAAATAAAATTATTGATAAATACTAAGAGTATTGATTAAAAAAATAATTGATAAATTGTTAATGATCACAATTCAACCACTCTTGAATATCTTCATTTGCTATCAAAATTCCTAAGAATATCGCTTCCCACATTGTCAGAGATGAAATGATCCAAAAGCAGTTTTCTTTATTAATAGTCTTTACTGTAACACCTAAAATTACTATAAATGATTTATCTTCTAAACTTTGAGTAGGACTACCCATAGAATGTTAATTAAGATCCGTTAAGTATGATAATTCTGCTCTGCACATCAGCACAAGATTTGTCTTCTTTTTTACAGCTGTTGATTGCTGAGGCTGTGTATCTGTCCATCGATAACTCAACATTCGGCTGCTTTTCCGTCTTGTCTTGTGAGCTAATTAACCCCGAAAACTACTGGAATTATTCTTTATCCATAAATCTCTCATACTCGCAACGTCCCAGCGATCCTCAGATTCGGACAACCGTGTTGTGGTCCAACCGCGAAGATGTTTTTTTCAGTGACCTCGTATCATCGCTTCAAACTTCATTTGGTAGTGACTGTTTCTCCGTTGAACTGTAAATTTTTCGTGATATCACCTCTATTCTTCAAAATGTAACTGACAACGGCGCGACGGTGTTTGACTCGAAATGACAGTGTTTCAGATGAAGTGAAATGCGTATTCGGGCTGTGGGCATGCTTTCTGGTTGGAAGGATTTTCAAATGAAGAATGATCAAATCCGGATAGAGAAATTTCCTTTATGTTGATAAAAGTGATATTCATAAAAATTGTTTGTATCGGATCGTTCGATGTGTGCTACTATATAAAACTCTGTTCATTTTCCAAATACGTATGAAAAATTGTATTTTTGAAGGATATCCATTCCTTCTGCTGTTTACTTTGGGGAGCAGAGCTCAGTTTTTGTAATCTCTATGAATGTTATCGTACAAAGTATAATTTTAGTAAGATCAGTCATTTTATTCTAGTCATGCAGTTTTATATGCCGTACGGATTTTGAACAATTTTGAGCATGAATAATTCGAGCAGAGCGTTTTACTAGCTATCTTTTTGCCGAATTATGATTGTTTTGGTTTTCTATTTGATAAATATAAAACATTTCATACAAGATATTTTTCATGAATTCAAATTTGCAATGTTTCTTAATCGCCTATGAAGTAGGATAAAATTTGCTTATTATTTAGTAAACATATTATAAAAGCTAGAAATAATTTGCTAAATGTTTTGTAAGAGTTTGGAAAATTTACAAAATATTTACTAAACATTTCGTAAAAGTTCAGAGAATTTGCCAAATATTTTGTGGAAGTTTGGAAAGTTTGCTAAATATTTAGTAAAAGTTTAGGAAATGTACTAGGTTTGATAAATATTTCTTAAATGTTTAGGACCTTTATGCCAAGTACTTGGTAAGTATTTGTTAAACTGACAGCGATGATATTACTCGGGATGAGTTAACAGCATTAAGCTGGTCTAAAAAAGTGAGGACTTTGGTTCGAAACCGAAAGACGGCTAATATGTCATCTACGTACCTATTGCAAGAAGCAAATGCCGGCTTTTTACACTATGTACATTGATGACATTTTCCTAAAAAATGGCACAAATGGGAAACCAATTGGATAAAAAAAAGAAACAGATATTTTTCTGTATGCACATAGCGACTCGTGCAGTCATGATTCCTATAATTCCAAATAATTTGCATCGTATTCAGGTGTGGCTTGATGAGAGAAACATGGAGCTCAATTTGTCAAAGTCAAAGCAGCCGCTGTTTATCCGTGGTGAGAATTTTGACGCTTCATATAGTGATATCAAGAATTGTCATGATGTTAAGATTCTGGGTGTACTTTGGAATGATCGTCTTTCATGGAATGATCATTTTCATCAAATTTTGAAAGTTGCAGCTCAGAGATTGTATGTGATCAGAACGCTGAAACCTATCATTGCCGTTGACCAACTTGTGTTGGTGTATCATTCTCTGATCACTAGTCTTTTTCTTTACTGTGCTCCACTTTTTGTTTCGTTGTCAAAAGGTGTCGACATCAAGTTAGAGCGCTTTCAAAAGCGAGCCCACAAAATTATTTGTGGTGATCATTGTGCCTGTGACAATTTTCCCTTGCTTTCTTTTGTCCGCAAAGAGCGCTCCATCAAGTTCTTTAATGAGTGTGAGTCAAACGTTTTTCATCCTTTACACCTTGTAGTACCTTCTCGTTTCCCTCGCAGTGGTCGTCTGTCTATTCCATTTGTAAGAACGTCCCGTAGATTAAACTCCTTCTTTCCATGGATGTGTTCATTTCTAAATGACTTTGTTGCCTAATGATTTTGATAGTTGTATGAGCAATCTCAACTTATCTTGTTTACTTTCTTTTTGTATTTGTGTATAAATGTATGTCATGATTCTCAATTCTTGAATAAAACACTTACTTACTTACTTACTTACTTACTTACTTATAAGAACAACGCGATTGAAGCCTTGTGCAATTGCAATATAGATCTAAAAAACAAAGCGGTCTCCCTGCCGACAGCGATTACAGCAAATTTGAAGTTAGGAGTATTTTTATCCAAAACGGATATCATCCTGATAGAATAAATTAAGTTTTTGAGCGATGTGATCGTCTTAAACCAAAAAGAGAAGCAAACGAAAAAACTGAAATATTTTAGAATCTGCCCTATGTTTCAACTCTTCTCTCATCGCACTTGATAAACAACGTCCTTTCTCAAGAATTTTTTCCAATCATTTATGTAGCAATTTTTTTGTTTACAATTTTCGCTAATTCATCGTTTTTTCAGAGCGTTTCCCAATGTTTTGGTTCTTCTAGTTCTTATATTTATTCCTTCTCTTTTGAAAATATTGCAGATTTTTTATCAATATCATCGTTGACATATTCAATTTTCAAATATTGACGATCCACTTTGGAAACTCTTTGACTTTTCTTCGTCTTCAGTTTTTTGTGCGTTGAATAATCTATTCCGGATAATAATTGAAAGCCAGTGCTTTGTTAAATGCTCTATTGTGTCTGTTGAAGTCAATGTCACTGGTGCAGCGTTACTTTATCCTTTTCCTTTCGTTGTTAGTGAAATCAATCTTCAATGCTTCAGGGTTACTGGACATGGAATGAACTGTGGACATGGTTTGATACTAGTGAATGGACCGATCTTTGTGGAAGAGTGGTTGGTGCAGCGCTTTCACTTCCGAAGGAATGAACGCAGAACAATGACTGGAACTCGATGCGCAATTCTTTTGCGTGAAGTAGTTTGTCCGGCGGAAGCGCGCAGGTATCCCCGTCGAAATTGCATTTGGCAAGATGATGGTGCCTCAATCCACCGAACAAGGGAAGTACTCGAGGAAGTTGATCGACTATTTGATGATGGAATTCCTATCGACATTCACTCTGCGAGGTTTGATGACTGCTGGCCTAATGAAAATGTTTTGGGGAATCATCAAGGAGAGATTGTCTCACCAAGAATTTAATCATTTGACGTCACTGAGAGCAGAAATCAAAGCATTTGGTGAAATGTGAGTCGAAGGATATGCCGATCCTGTATTTCAAGCATCCCGAAAAGATGCAGAAAAGTATAGCGAGGAATGGAGGTCGCATTAATCGTGATGATTATAAGGGGAACGTTTGATTTACTTTCTTTGACTCAACATGCCCTTTTTTTATAGTTTGATGCAAATACTACCTTTTTGGTTGCGTTCACTTTTTAATAGATGATAGCATAATACACTGAAATATATTTTTGAGCTGTAAATTTGATTTTTCAGTGATGATTCTACTAAATATCTATAAAGTTAACATATCTATGAACTTCTAATAGCCGCTAAAATGATATCTACACTCTGGGGTTTAAAATGCTACATCGCATTTAAAAATTGGCTGAATTTTCACTGATATACAACACTTGTATGCCACATTTACATGTCACCATACCATACCTATTCAAAGGATCTCCTGATATTTAAATAATCGCTCCAAAGGCGCATCTGAAATTATGGAATATTCCAATACTATGTTTAAGTTGGACAATTGTTCGATCATAAATCAAACAACTTCGCTACTCTTATGCAGTGATATCACTTTAACTATCTGTGATTTCATCGAAGCGTCAAATGGAGCAAACAAAATGGGACTATTAGACTCTAACATAAGAAATCAGCCACTCATGACTGACGGGAAATACACAACAATTATTCAGCACAATTGATATGTTGCTATCAGAGCAAGGAAAATGTTAAATGTCGATATCATGAGTAAAGTTAGAAAACAGCCGAATCCTATTTATTATCCACTTATCGTCTGAGTTGTCTGGCATAGAACGTGGAACAAAGAAATAAGGAATCTGCTCTTTTCTACATCATCGCTTGTTTACCGAGAGCTGACTGTTTTCTTATCCAAGCAAAATATGAATTCTGCTATACTGGGCATAAAAAGTAGTGTGAGATGTTGGGAACGTGCATTTCTCGTTGTGACTTTCCTGCTGCTGAGTAGTTATCTCTTATATGTGAAATTTACATTTGGTGAGTTATTATCATTGGTGAAGCTTAGAGAATAGAAAATGTATTTTCTACATATTTTACTTGACTTCTTAAAATACATGTATGCATAAATTTCCGAAATTACGAGATTTGCAAAATTCACGATGCATTCGTAAGAACGCACCTTTTGACGATACATTATGTGACATTTCATTAAGTTTTCTCCTCAATGTTGATAGAAATTTTCAGACTAGAAAATATTGTTCATTGTAATATCGAAACATTGTGGCTTACATAGGATTGTATCACCTTGACAAGCAGCCAAGCTGCGAAATATATTAGCATCCCGAGTGACTCAATTGTATGGGATTCCCATACAAAATTTTCTATGGTATTTTTGGACCTTTTTAATGGGACCGAAGGGGGCTTCTATGGGATTCCCCTAAATTCCCTTGCGAATCCCATATAATTTTCTATGGGATTTCTACGGGATCCCCTTAAAATACCTTATGAATCCCATATGATATCCCATAGAAATCCCTTTCATTCCCATGCGAGTTCAAAAACCCTTTCAAGCCCATAGCTTAGTATTCCCTTAGAGTATGTCATAGAAATTTCATAGGCAAATTAAAAAAAAAAGACATCGATTTCCTTAGGTAAAAGTAGTTACATTCGAGACTCCCCGAGCACGAAAATGATACGATGATTAAATTGAAGAAAAAGTGCAAAATTGCCACATGGCATGTATTACGTGTGTTCAGGACAAATTTTGTTTTTTCAGTAATTTCGCTTCAGTATGCAACTTTTTGCGCACAATTGACTCTGTTTCACCTTTCACCTTGCCATATCGATCGGCACCGAAAGCTGAAAAATAATAAAATGAGAAATTAAATCAAATGCATGGACTATCCACTTTAGCACACGGTGTGACATCTATATGATATATAGTTATCGTAATTTTCTGTGAACTGTTCTAATTCTAACTGTTCTAATCGTAATTTCTGTGAAATGATTCGTGCAGACAGTTGATGGGTTGTTGATTTCGTATATCGCCTAGGATCCTCTCCAGATATATTGGATTTTCAGATTATAAGGGGTGTTCGTTAACTTCGACGCGGTTTTTAGATGATCATTTCATAAGTTTCTAACGCCCTGAAGTGTTCCCCTATGAATGAAATATACTTCCCAGACTGTGTCTTTCGTATGTGACCCCTACTAGCGAAATAAAAGCAAAATGATCAGGTAGAATTTCTTTTAAACAAAAACAAGACACGTTGGCTTTGCTTTATTCAATATCATATTCCTGAGATTCAATTTCCGTCAGGAGAAGTTCACTATCTTCTGTGAAGGAATCACTAGAATCCTGCGGATCACAAATGCTGCACCTGCACTGATGCTGTGAGGTTTTGCATCCCCAAGACGGATGAATTTTTGTGCCATTATTGTTGGCAATCTGATGAAGTCTGGCCGGAATCTCATGGATAAGTCGCACGCACAACTCCACGGAGACATTGTCCCACGCAGACTGAATCCTTTCTTTCCACTCATCATCAGACCCAGGTAATGGCCAATCATTGAAGACGACGTTAACCAGATGGCGCCATATTCGTTCAGTTGGCCATAAGTCATCCATCTTTGAAGGGGCATACCATTCATGCTCCTTCTCACGAAGACGTGTCCGAAAAAAGTTCGGAAAATGCTGCTCTTTAAACTTCACGCTTTCTTCAGGTGTGTGTGGACGAGCCCAGTCATCTTCGAATATCATGGTGTTCCATTGAGGGAATAACTGCTTGAAGTTGTCCATGTTGTCCATCAGAAGAGCTCTGTATGAATTGCCATCCACCGAGTGTGAGAGGAAAACAAGATTAGAGAGCCCATTGACCGACAGACCTACCCAGACATGCCATCTTCTTGCATACTGTTCTTTATCCATCGGTGGAACCTCCGAGGCCCTATGGGCTCGCAGACGCTTGTTTTGTCGGTTCACACCTCCTGAGTCCAGCTCCCACATCTTCTCATCAGTAAAGAGGCATCTTTCCCAGAACTCTACGAGTTCGTCCTTAAAGTGATCAGCAAAGGCCAAACGATTTTCAATGTAAAACGTTTTTAAGGCGCCCACATATCCGTAGCGAAGAGATTTCAAACCATTTCGCTTAAACTCATTTGAGATTGTTGACCTGCTGATGGTCTGATCGCGCTTCTCTTTGACTAATCTTTGGATGGTGGAGATCGAATATTGTCGATTCTCGATGATGATGTTCTTCGTTTTTGGTGATCGTGATGGTCTTCCTCCACCTTTTCCCCTTCTGTCCACAATCTCTTCCAACTCCTTGTTCCACATGTTTCTTATTCCACCTTCCGTAACATTCCAACCATCAATCTGAAGCAAGTTTTTCTTTATGATTGAAGATGACATCCCTTGCGATCGATAGTGGTGTACCAATACATGAACAACAGTCCTTTCAGTAGCCGAAATCGGTGATCGAGGTGATGTTGGTGTAGGAAACGGCATCGCGTGAATGACAGCAGATAGACATGATTCATTTAATTAAAAATTAGATATCTATGGTAGCGATATTGATCGCTAACTCGATGATGACGACGAGACTTGACATCAATGGCAAAGTTTTCATTCAAGTCTTTGCAATAGACACTTAGACGCTGAAAAATAATGTCTCGAAATCCGCGTCGAAGTTAACGAACACCCCTACTACATGTATGCACATGTTGATGCACTACAGTGAGGTTGAAAATCGCTAATTGTGAAGTACAAAAATTTCATTTGGCTATTCGGCTAAAAAATGAAATGATGAACTTTACAAGTATAGGCCTGGTATGAAAAGAATGAATGCTTCAATGTAGAATACCTATTAATGCCTATCAAAGCGATGTGAAATTGCATAACAATAGTAAGAATAAATTAATGCATGACAACCAAAAAGCTTCCCATGAAAGCGATTTAAAAAACTTCTAATTTAATGCACAGTACCGCTACCGTCCAAAAGTAAAATAGCATAACTGATATTTTGATGGTTGTCATTTGAGACAATCTTCTCTTTTTGTCTTGCATGTTTGATTTTGTTAATGTCTGAGACTGTTTTTTTTGCATTGAAATACAGGTGCACAAATTGAATTTTTATCTGAAAGTACGGTACAAAAACTGCAAATTAACAGTAATGTCAGTTATGTTATTTTACTTTCGGACGGCAGACAGTACTTGTAAGTATAATCAAAGTGATGTTTAGTATGTAAATTACTTTTATGCATGTACTGAAAAATACGGTAGGCTATATGAGGAAAACATATGCCGTATAATAAGAAATGCAAGTGTACATTTATACCCGCCCTATGACTGTGGCTTCACTAGCTAATAATAAAATAATATACTGTTATACGATGGCTATGCGTATAATGATGCCTCAGCTTCGCTTAGGGATCTATAGATTCAATTCTCGTAGTCAAAATATTCATTGTCCACGCACAACCATCCTATAGTATATCAGTATTCTATCATGGCATCATCTAAGACAACTTTAAGTGTGACATAACCGTGATTATAAAACTTACTTTTCAGAACCTTTACTCAAATAACATGCAAGTGTGACAGAAAATATTCACCAAAAATGGCTTATATATGATACATACATGTACATGGAAGCTATAAAATACACCTACTTGCTCAATCGCTGATGTAGAGGTTGGATTTGACAAATATTACACTTGACTTTTAAATATCTTAAGCAGATTAATAATTGAAAAGATGATAAAGTTAATATAAACAACTTGTAATTATATTCGCCAAAATTTTCGTCTGACACTTTTTCAATGTGAAGCTTAGAAAAATAAGTGGGTTATACAACATACCATACCGGTATGCAAAATGTTTCCAATTTTACCGTAGTAATCTTACTTGTAATTGCATACACCTTAGACTAGGGAAAGTTAAGTATGTTCATAAATATCATTAAATATTTGCATGTTATTCAAAGATATCATACAATAGCGTCCTCATTTGAAGTATTGATTTCAATGTGTTTATATTCCGATTTCTAAGCGTCCAATCTTTACCAATAATTGTACGCATGCTGTGACAAGTAATGCACACTGCAGCAGTGTCAGTGCTACATAGATTTGCACTGATATAGATTTCTAAAAAATATTTAACAAAGTAATACATGGCTTGATGTAGCATTCACTTTGCGATTATTGCACTCGAAATGCATGCATACATTGTCTTATACATTATATAATATATTCAACCGAGATATCTCAGATATCAACAAGCCATGATATTTGAAAATGAATGCATCACTGGTAGTGAAGATATCCTGATTATAAATTACACATTATTGGCAATCTATTTACAACATAATCAAATTGATTTGAGTTTTAAGAGAATGTTGGGGGTTTCTATGGGGCCAAACGTTCCAAATTATTTCTATACGGTCGATTTATGATGCAATGTATGTAGAAAATTAGATATGATATTTACGATAATAGTCCATAAGTCGAATGCACGAAGTTACTAGTGAGATCAAAGATGGGGAAAGTCGACGGTATTTAACGACGATATAAAGGATGCGAAGAAACAGATAATCAGGCCAGTTTCTCACCAGCAGCAAGTCACTAAAATGCTGATGAGGCTGATATTCAACCTTTCAAAATTATTCAAAATCAAAGTAGGTCTACAACATCCTAGATTATTTACGCCTTGGGCCTATGGGCAAATCTTCTGCGCGGAATAGCATTTTCACTTATTGGCTTAACATACAAAGCGCGTTACTGTGATGAGAAGGTATGGAAATAATGTTTCTGAGGGACTCTTTGTACGAATGCGTTTCACTGATAGGAATAGAGAACAAATCTAAGCGTGATTATTCCGAAAAATTGATATGATAAGTACACGGTGCGGTCAGCCAAATTTGCCATGACGATAATTACAAAGCAATCTCGAACATCCAATCATTGAAATTTTACTGAAAAGCTTTTATTAATCTTAGACAAGGATTATCTACGATTCAATTGTCAATCGTTGAGAATTAACACTCTACGTAAAAATGGTTTAAATTACAATTAAAGAAATTGTATTACTACACGAAGGCAACTGACCTGTAAATTCACTTGAAGTTCTATGACACAAAATCAAGCAAGAATCTATTAAATATTACGGCCAGGAACCGGAAGTGTGCAGTCTGGAAGAAAATACGTCACACTTCCAAAATGCCAAGCTATCCTTATCATTGACCTCTGAACGACATTGGCAATAACCTGCAGACTAAGAAAGTTACGTAAACGCTACAATGATGGGTGAGTCTGACTCAACAAATCATAGGCTAGGACTAACTTTTCTAGACATATTGATGAACAGACACGTTATGATAATTCTGAAATAAACGGCAGATAAAATAAAGAATGTGAGAGAGAGAGAGAGAGAATAAGACTTACTCTAAGGAATGGAAGTAAAATCCTAAGCAAACTTTCTCAGTAAATTGAATAAAGAATGTAAGAGAGAGAAAAAAGAATTATAATTGTAATTCCCTAAGAGTATCCCTAAGATTATCCCTAAGAGTACTAGTTAACGTTCACTCCGAGCAGTAATGAACATGCTAAGTTGAGAAAGATTAAGATTGGCATACGAGGTCGTCAACAAAAGGACCAGGATAAGATTCACGCTTTCGGCCCATACCTTTTGTAGCGTTCAGACTCATCCTAGCTGGACCCTGCGCTAGTCTCTGACCAACATTTAACTAAATTGTTATCAAAAAAGAAAACATTAAGTAAGAAGATAAATATTTACGGAATATCCGGTAAGAAGTACAGTTATATCAACTTGAAATTCAAATATATTTAAATCAAAGATGCGGAAAAATCAATGCCAGTTTATGAAAAACAAGAGTTAAACAATTGACAAGCAGAAAATAAAGCAAATTTACTTAGAAGATGGTGTTGCTTGTGTAAAGCCTTCTCCGCGTTCAAGCGAAGTTCACTTTTATCATAGCGTCTATTAACGAGCAAAGTGAGTTGTGAGCAGATACGAGCGTACCTGGCTGCAGAAAACTTTGATGCCCATCTTGTGAGGCATGGTATCTTCGGGAAAAGTAAGAAGAGTTGCGCTAAAATCAAAATCGTCAATTTTGTGGCATACCGAAGTGGTTATACGAGAATCACATACGTTAATTTTAACGTCTGAGTAGTCAATAATTTTATTGTTATTGCCACATCGGTTGGCTTCCAAGTCAATGGGGTAAATCTGAGGTATTAACTTATCGAAGAATTTGTAGTTAACTACTTTGTCTACTTTAGTCTACTTGAAGTATACAAGGATCATCAATATACCTTGAAGTATTCGAGAGGAGCCTTGCAAGTCCAATTTTATCACCGCGAATTAATTAGTCATAAATTTGTACTCGCAGTGAAACAAGAAGAGGTCCGCTAGAAGAGGGCAGAGTCAATTGCCACCCATAGGGATTCCCTTAGACTGTCTAAAGACAAATCCTCCAAAGTGATATACACCTCTTCTATAAAAAACTTAATAGCAGCTTTGAACGACTCTTTCGTAAAAGTGTAATAACCACTATATCTAAAGTTTAAAAGAAAACGTTTGTCGCAACCAATGCATGTAAATTTCTTACTCAAAAATTATGTCTAACAAAGAAAAAACATGATGCTGCTAACTTTCTTCAAATTAGTATATAGTGTAGAAATGCAAACACCTGCAGATCAAAAATATTTTTATTTTCTATCTTTTTGAGGAATTCGATGCTTGAAAGGATACTCCAAAAGCAATTAATTCCGCTGTTATTGAGGATCGCGTCACAATAATTCTTAAAATGCTGACGGATGATCGCCAGTCCCTTGTTAATGACAACATATAGCTGTTTCGTGCTAGAACTTTTAGCACCAGCTATAAAACGAAATTTGTATGGATTCTTGTGCAGCTTAGGCAACCAGAACATTTTTGGAAGTTTACGATTTTTGTCAATGCAGCTAATGCTAAAATGTCTACCAATGTAATCAGAGCGATGCTTGATGATATCATCAATATTATCATTCACTAGAGAATGTGTATTATTACCGTTCGGCAAAGGATCGCTTGGATTGAAACCTAACTCATTCATAAGAACTTGAATATAAAACTTTTTGCAAGAAAAAGTTTACGAGAAATCCATCTCCTAGACAAAAAGAAAAGGTAGAGAACGTAAAGTTAAATTGGCTTAACTGAGTGATCAAAAGACGCTCCTTTAACAAAGAAATCTCTTGCTTGGTGATGAATTTGCTGATTATATGAAAAAAGTAAAATCCGGTCTGTGCCAGTCTGAAACACAGGCCGATCCGGTCCGGCGGCCGGTTTCCATCTCTAGAGTCAACAATGTTGACCTTGCAACGGTGTTCGCGTACTTAAGCTGTCATGAGAAAAATGTTGAATGAAGTTTGAAAAAGAACTTTTGAACTGATTTGAATCACACTTACTTTATTCTTACTTTTTGCGTCGTAAGGATTCTAAAGAGACCAAACACGAAAACCTTTAATGAAAAATTGGCCGTGTCTGATGCATTAATAATCACACTCACATACATGTATTTTCTTATTGAAAAATTATCGCTTGTAAATTGAGTGATATTTACGTTTTGAATACTGTCTAAACGACACAGTAACAGATATAAGTTTATGATAGCTTATTTGAAAGCTGAGAATGTGAGCTTTCGAGTGATGTATGGCGCGCTCATGTGTGGCAAGACTGGAAGGCATGAGAATCGATTGAACTTAGTCGCAATTTAGATGGTCCGTTTTATAGTGAAATAAAACTTAGTATAAGTGGTATAAAAACATGCCAGCTACTCCTAGAGAGGTGTGGAGAAGGTTCCTACCCCCAAGAACCGGTTAAAAGCCAAAGACAGCAGACATTTTGGTCCTATGAACAAACTTAAAATACAATTTTTCTGCATCATTCACACTTCCACTGCACGCTAACTCACCGTCTTCGAAGTTCACCAACAAATGAATGACGATGTCGGTTGATTGTATTCAAAATAATAACATTTTTTACTCGTTTGAAAAATTTGAATCATAGATATCCGTCGTCTGGCGAAAACGAGGTCAGTTGAAGCCTTGTGAGTGAATCATCACGTCATCAGTGACGATAGATCAAAACGTGAGAAATCTATTTCTCCGATGTTTCCTATTAGGATCCTAAGAGGTTCAGGTCAATTATATTTCTCTGGTGTTTCCTACTGAGATCCTATCAAGAATAGAGCTATTGCTGATGTTCCTACAAAACCTGCCAGGATTTTGCTAGGAAATGGTGGGTTTCATAGGTTATGGTAGGAAACATATAGGATTCTTGCCAGATAAATAGGATTCGAATCAGTGGGTTACATGTACCAAAGGATAGTAAATTACACAATTACATTTTAAAGTTACTTAATGTATACGTGCAGGTCTTGAGTCACTCCATGGCGTCCATTTTCACAATGTAGTATATTACACAATGTATATGTGAGCGATTGGCCCACACTGTTAATGATTCAAATCGATATATATAATCAAAACCCTGCAAGTCATCCATAAAGATCTATGAGACCGGTTTGAATTTGATTGATTAGAACTAATTTTGATTAATCCGCTTCATATTCTACATAAGGAATCCTTTGATGAGAATCGTGGATTCTAGAGGATTCAGGTGAATGGGATTCAAGGGATTCCATACAATCCCAAAGAAACCAATATGATCCTATTTGCATCGTGAGTGGGATCATGCGGGATCCCCTACAATACCATATATTCCCTTAAAAACCCATAGAAAAGAGTCACTCGGGAGGCATAAACGGAATTCTGGTTGATTTTTATTCTACAATATATACAAATATATGTATGTACAAATATATCAAACCTGCTCTTTATCCAGTCAATAACAGTTCAGAGCTTTTAGATGCGTTGATTGAGTTCAAATTTACAGATGATTCTCAACTTGTCAATTTGACATTCCCTCACTCTTCACCAACATATCTGTGGAAGAAGCCACAAAAATGGCTGTACAACATCCACATCTCAGAAGTTCACTCTAAGTTTTATTTTATCTTACTCTGATATCCTACGCTGTCTTTTTCAGGCTTTTAGAGATATTAATTGTGATTTTCTCTTCAGATGTACAAAATACTTCGATTACCATCCAGCAATCTTCTTCAGGTACAAAAGACAGGTACAAAGTCCTTTGTACCTGAAGACGATGGCAGGATGGTAATCGAAAAATTTTGTACAGTTGAAGAGAAAATTATAATTAGTATCATTAGAAAACTGGACTCTTTCCAACTCAAAGACTAGAAATACAACAGTTGATGATAGGTGATATCATCATAATGTTGTTACGTTTGTGAGTAGTGAGAAGCTGAAACGAAATAAGAGCAGAAGAGAAAAGTCACGACATTAAACGACAAGAGTAGACAAATTCTTTCCGAACACATAGCGTGGACTTGTATGCATGAGCAGGCAAGTCAAATTTGTTTCGGCACTGCTTCACCACTCTGTAAGCATTGCTTGACGATTAGTGACTGCAGGTCAGATGATGTTGGATGATGGAGGAATTGGACATAATCTTGATCTTGGACGTTTTTTCCTTCTTCGCACCAATCAGAGACATGCACCCTTCGCACGAGTCTCAAAGGTTCTTTCCATCCTCCCCACATAATTTGCTTCGCAAGCGCACGAGTACACTCTAAACCAGCACTTCCTAAATCACACACTAAAGCAAGACACTATTCGTAACTAATAAAAAATCCTAAAGCAAAGCGTTTTAGGAGGCTAGCGCACTAGGGTTATTGTTCTCTTTAGTATGTCAACATTCTATTTCACGCAACCTCCTAAAATTCTAGTATTTGGAGCTTTAGGATACAGGTTTCTTCGATTTTAGGAGGTGCTGGCTTACAGTGTATCTCCTTGGGAGCGTTGCCTGCCACGTTTTTTGTACAATCGGTAAGAGCATCTTTGATGTGGGGATATGTTTTTTTAGCGATTGCTTGGATCTTCCTTGCCTGAATGATCGAAGTCTTACCGTTGTATGGGATCCAGAACCGCAACTCCTTTTTCTTGACAGTGAGTACTTCTGTTTTTGCAAAGGATTCTGCTGCTGTACTTGTCAACAAACCGGTGTTAATGACATCCTTGGGCAGGATTGTTCTTAGCGTCCTAGTTCTTAAAAGAAGCTAGGACTGAGCATTTCTCAAGGCGACGAAAGTAGGGCATGATAAACGGTAGAGACGATGAGGAATTGGATCAATACGACGGATGCGTGGTTGACATGATTGATTGTTTCAGAGGCAATAACACCCGTAGTCAGAATTCAAAATGAAAACCACAATTTTTAGGAAAGAAAAAGTTTATCCCGAGCTTTCACTCGTCATGCAGCGGGCATAATCATGGGAATGAAAAATTGAGGAGACATGAAACAATTTTGCTGTTTACGAACGTGCCCGTAGCTCCTACTCTTGAATTTCTAGCTCGCAAATTGCCAAGTACAAGTGCTTCTTCTAATTTGCCTATATATTTGCCTTGCCTTATTGACATCATCAATCTAGCCGCTGGTAATAGTTATTTTTCTTGTAATGGCAATTTTTATCAACTGACTTTCGGTTTTTCAGTGAGGAACCCCTTGTCGCCTTTCCTAGCCAATCTTTTTCTTGAACACGTGGAATCTGAACTCATGCCCACTTTTTCTGGACCGCTGCCTTCATTCTATGCTCGCTATGTAGATGACATTATAGCTGTTGTTAATCCCGATTTCGACGTCGATAAGCTCATCAACTTCATCAATTCCCGGTATCCTTCATTGAGTTTTAGTTTTGAGTGGGGTTTTAACTTGGTTATGTTGTTTCTTGATGTCTTGATCATGCACTCGTCTGCTAACCTTAGGTTCAATGCCTATCGTAAGCCTACTCATGCCAACTCCTATCTCCATTTCTTTTCTTCCCATCCTAATTCTGTCAAAATTACTATAGCCAGTGGCCTATTTTTTCGAGCATTCCTGAATATTTAGATACTGAAAGATTACATCCTTGCCACTTTATTGAAATGAGGATATCCTGAACATGTTATTCAACGTTCTTTTCTCAAGGCAAAATTTTTTTACATAAATCGACTCCCAAAGCTGATTCTATTCAACACTCTTCATCGATGACCATTCTCACTCGGATTGTCCATGTAATGTTAGCTTTTCTTGCCCGAACAAATTAAGATCTGCATTTATGTTGAATGCTCCAAACAAGCAATGTAACGCTGGTGTTTATCGCATCAATTGTAATAATTGTGACTACTTTTATGTAGGTGAAACTGGTCGTTCATTAACCACTAGAGTGAGTTGACACAAAAGGGATTTGAAGAATCACAATTTGAATAATCCTATGTATGTTTATTCCATCAATTGCGATCACTCTTTTGATTATGACGATTATAAAATAATTTTTAAATGTAATGATATCCATACTAGAAAAGTTTTAGAAAGTTCATTTGTTAGATTGTATCAGGAACAGACGGTCAATCCAAATCCTGGCCTCACTCATGTAAAAAAGCACTTGGCCCAACTGGTTGTTCGTGTGGTCGGCCAACGCGTGCATTGCGATAGGAGTCCATCCATGCCTTCACATGTGTAGTGAATCATCTCTGCAATGATCTCCCCCTCCCAAGGGGTTTTCATTCCAATGATTATGCTCTCTGAATGACGAGTGAAAGCTCGGGATAAACTTTTTCTTTCCTAAACATTGTGGTTTGTAATTTGAATTGATTGCTTGATGTTTACTTCATAGTATAAGTCATGTTTTGTGTCTATGATTTCTATGGATGTTATTCCAAAAGCTCAATAAGTAAATTATTTGGGCTGAACCAACTTTAAATCAACTTTTAGTGCCCATCAATCAAATTGACAGAATATTGATCCGTATTATCATAGAACATAAAAAATCGAAAAACAGAAAAAATCGTTGCCGGAGAGCGATAGATACACCCCATCGACGTTTATCGATAATAAGTGATCGATCTATACAAATTTCTATTTTTAAGTGCCCATCAACAAAATTGATAGAAAATTGATCCGTGTTATCACAGAACATAGAAAATCGAAAAATAAAGAAAATCGTTGCTGGAGATCAATAGATAAGCGTAATCGACATTCATCGATAATTGATCAATTGATTGAATTTTACAAATTTTCACTTTTAAGTGCCCAAACTCTATTGACATGTTTTTGACTATCATTCATGATTCTTTATGAGGACATTGCAACTTGCAATAGAAGTTTGCGCCTGAAAAATCGAGGAAATCGATCAAATTAATAAATCGGTTATGATTGTTTAGTCGATATTTATCATTTCGGACTGTAGGTATACGTTTTACTAGGCTTTGCTGTAACAGATTGTTTTGGTCATATTTCCTCATAACAATGATTTTACGTCATTCATTTGATTAATCCATTCATTATCTTTTGTTTGGTTTCGATTTGTGCTCAACTATAGTTTTGATTATATTAAGATTTACAAGCAGTTTCTATGGAATTAGATATATGACTAATCAAAGAATAATGATACAGTGCAAGTATTGATTTTAGTCTATAAACTTTGATTTGAATGTTATATCGAGTAGGTTTTATGTAAATTTAAGATATTTTGATAGATTTTTATAGATGAATATTAAATTTAGCAATGAAATTCAGTATCGTCCGCAGGAATTTAAATTTATGTGGGCATGCATGTATCATTGGGTTGTTAGATATTTTGTATTAAAGGTTTAATCATGCTCGTTGTTACATTATGGAAACAAACTATGGTATTTCAAAAAGGCTAAAAGTATTATTCAAATAAGAAGTATAGTTTCAAAATATTCTCTCCCTAAGATTAAGAACAATGATTTTCCATAAAAAAATCATTTTCTGAAACCTTGAATTATATAATTTTAAACGTGTTTGCTTGCATACTTTGTAACAGCATGCAACAGTTGCTCGCCAAAACGAGGATTCAACGAACTGACTTTGTAATTGCTCCATGACGATAACTCGAAGTCTGCGTGAACAGCTTCCGAAGCTTGCTCGGACCACTTACCAAGTCCTGAATTTTGGTTGCGGCAGAAATCATAAACATGATGTATAATGACATGTATTTTTGGCGTTATGTTCAGATTTTCCAATCTGAGAAATGCTTCACTGAATACTTCAATTCGTTGATTTGTGTCACTATCCATGCGATTTCCATAACATGCTTTCACGACAGCTCTGAAAGTTTCAAATGCAACTATGTAATTTGCATGAGGACAGTTCAAATCTTTGAGCACATCAGTATTCTCTAACAATGTCATACATGCATTTCCACTGAAAATTCCACCTTGGCCATCTTGTAGTTGAACATTGCTGCGACGCGCCCATTCATCTGTTCCATGTTTCCACAATCCCTGAAGTCCCTTGTACATCAGAGTAACGGGACCGATGAGGAGGTGGAGTTCAGGTGGCGGAAATACATCAAGGACACGGATTTCTGGATCCAACGAAATAGCAGGCGGATGTACGACATTACCATGATTCTTTGCTGAGGTTTTGTTACTACCTGATCTGTACCAGCTCCAAAAGAGTTCCTTTAGGCTGCCAAATGTTCTTGAAGTACCTCGCAAGTTCTTTCTCAAATTTTCTTTTGATACATCGCACCACGCACATGGGTGTTTTGATCCATGACTCATGAGTCCAAGTAGGATATTGATTATCTTCAAATCACAGGCGACAGTCCACTTCGGACAAATGAAACAGGAATTCATGTCGAGTTTGTGCCAAATCAATTTGCAGTTCACGCAGTTTTCGGGAACATTGTGCACTTTAGCTATTATAAAAAGTTTTTTGACGCTTGTGTCTTTTCGCGATTTTGCTGCCACTCCATCAGAATATGTTGATCTTTTAGCCTCTCTGTCAATTGTGGTTTGGTCATCATGTAAGGTGAGACAAAATTTCAGAAAGTTGGCTCCACCATCTATTCCTATTTTTACGTGGTGATGACTTGCCTCGAAGATTTTCTACCTTCAAAATAAGGCCTGAAACATCATTGCAATATATTGGTGGTTTGAATTCCCAATCGCATTCACTGTTAACATTTTCTTTCATCATGAATCGCAAGTCTTCCTGCACAAAGAATTCCTCCATCTTGTGATTTTTCTCATAAAGACATTCTCTCAGATGAGGTGTAATTGCTTTTCTACTTTTAGTCGCAGTCCTGATATTGGTTACCAACTTGAGAGTTTCATTTGTGCTCAAATTCAAATCAACTTGAATTGAACTCATCGTCTGACGAGAGAAGAAATGATGCTTGATTTATAGGCGGGGATCTTTGGAGACTCATTGGTCTCCCTGCAGTTCTTGATGATGTAACATGCTCATCATTCAATTGTTCATCCTGTTGCTTCTCTTTAGTTATGTTGGCAGCTATTTTTTCTTTAGATCTTGGTGAACCATTTTCAGCCATTTTCTGCAAATTTAGTACTCGTGAACTCTTGTTGCAATGATGTGAGAGACCTCGACCAATCTCTGAGAAACAAATTCCACAAAGGCGAAGTATGGTCTCATCATTGATTCTCTGTCGATAGTTTTGCTTCGAGGATTATTAGTCATAGCTGATGCACCACGAGCGCCACTAAGTCCTGCAGGAACTGACTGGGCAATCTTGCAAATGTGGCAGAGACAATGAGAAGACGACGCTGTAGCACGAGTTGAGACCTGGTATAGTTGTGAATTGTCAGCGATGGGTATTTATTTTCTTGTCCTCTTATTTGGATTTTCGAAATCATTCAGAGTGCGTACACAAGTAGGGCACAACACGTTCGGTAGTCTATCGTCGTTGGGATCCAGTCCTTCAATCACATAGTTTTGTATTTTATTCCACAATATTGGAGTAGCAGCTCGAAAAGTGTTATTGTCCTTCTTCGCTTTTGCAAAACATAGAAGGCAAACTCGCTTGCGACATTGTTCGTGTGTTGGTGGCATTATTCGTTCGGTAAGAAATGAATGGATGAAGCAGTTGATATAATGTTATCACCACTTATACAATGTTTCATTAATCACTACCACAGACGATTGATATCACTATACTGTGTGTCTTCCGTGAGCGTCAATCGCGCGCTCTAAGCCAAGTTCATAATTAATTAATCGGTCAGTTCTGCATGCATTGTCACACTCAACAGTTCACCAACAATGAAGTAACAAGCTCGCCAATTATATGTTTGGCGTATCAAACCTTCGCAGGAGGATATCTATGGTTAAATGTCTGTCATAACCATAGAAATAAACTGTTTTCTTAAAAGTCGTAGAAGAAAATTGATCAAGGTCGCGACGGGGGGGGGGGAAGTTGGTTGGGGGGCATGAAGAAATTAAAAAAGCTTCGATTTCTTGTGGACTGATTCTAAAACCAAATTTACACAGACGTTACAGGCATCTAAGTGAAAGTGAATGCGCGCGCGTTGTGCTTTTGTTTTTTGCATTTGCATGAAGAAATTTTCCATCTAGAGGTTTTCTTGTTGTCAATTTCTATGTAACACATAGATCAACAGTGAAGTATTTCAGAAAAACAATGGACAGGCTGATGAGTGCTTTGAGGTTTTATTGTCATCAGCTAATTGCGAAAAGTGAAAATGACACAACGATATCATGTATCTTAGATGAACTCGTACACATTTTGCTGAATGCTTAAAGTTAGGTGATGAATAGATTAATTAAATGAATAGCGTAAAATCATTGGTATGACGAAACATGTGAACAGAAAGCCGTTGCAGTAAAACGTACAATATTACTGTAATGATAAATAACGACTAAACAATCATAACCGATTTATTTATTTAATCGATTTCCTCGATTTTTCAGGCGCAAACTTTTATTGCAAGTTGCAATGTCCTCATAAAGAATCATGAATGATAGTCAAAAACATGTCAATAGAGTTTGGGCACTTAAAAGTGAAAATTTGTAAAATTCAATCAATTGATCAATTATCGATGAATGTCGATTACGCTTATCTATTGATCTCCAGCAACGATTTTCTTTATTTTTCGATTTTCTATGTTCTGTGATAACACGGATCAATTTTCTATCAATTTTGTTGATGGGCACTTAAAAATAGAAATTTGTATAGATCGATCACTTGATCTATTATCGATAAACGTCGATGGGGTGTATCTATCGATCTCCGGCAACGATTTTTTCTATTTTTCTATTTTTTATGTTCTATATATTCTATATTTTATGTCTTATAATACGGATCAATATTTTATCAATTTGATTGATGGGCACTAAAAGTTGATTTAAAGTTGGTTCAGCCCCACCGTGATCAGGAACAGACGGTCAATCCAAATCCTGGCCTCACTCATGTAAATAAGCACTTGGCCCAACTGGTTGTTCGTGTGGTCGGCCAACGCGTGCATTGCGATAGGAGTCCATCCATGCCTTCACATGTGTAGTGAATCATCTCTGCAATGATCTCCCCCTCCCAAGGGGTTTTCATTCCAATGATTATGCTCTCTGAATGACGAGTGAAAGCTCGGGATAAACTTTTTCTTTCCTAAACATTGGGGTTTGTAATTTGAATTGATTGCTTGATGTTTACTTCATAGTATAAGTCATGTATTGTGTCTATGATTTCTGAAAATGCATCTTTCTATGGATGTTAATCCAAAAGCTCAATAAGTAAATTATTTTTTATCAGGCATAAATAAAATATTTAGAATAAATAAATAAACTATTTAGTATTAGGCATAAACCCGACACTAAAGTATCCAATGTTCAGCATACAAAATTCATTGCTTGAAATGCTATCTCAAGTTATTCATCTTTCCCGGCCTTCCATTCAATCATATTAAGGCCCGGCGACCGTCTTCCATCTGTTGCCTGAAAATTTCCATCAGTCGATATACATTGGTGCACAATTATGCACAAAAATGCCCTTTGATTCTCACTTAAATGATTTATCTCAACAGCATTTTGAAATGCTTTCCTTTTCCTAATCTTCAGTCAATGGAGGATGGTCAGAGTGGACTTCAACACCTTGTTCAGAAACTTGTGGTGACGAAACTCCCCTTTATGACTAATGATTATCAGCATGGGTATTCTGATGAGCAATGAAAGTAAACAGTCGACAGCTGCTATGCCAGAACAAAGACATGCCTGAGCCAATTGTCTTGTTTTGAACCTTCGTTCACCTTACATGGTGTTTGTTTACTTTTGTGGAAGTCAGAACAAATTTTGAAGAGGTTTGAAAAAGAACATTGAACTTACAGGAATATAAATTGCATATTCGAATTCCTTTCAACATGAGGATTCTGAAGATACCAAACACAAACATTTTTGATGAAAAGTGAGAACATAGCATTTTCAATCAAAAAGGTCATGGTTTTGTGATAATTTCACAATATCACTAATTTTTTATTAGTTCTTCGATTTGGATGACCAGTATGTCAAAAGAGAGCTCAGAAAATGCGCTTTCTCCTCGTTCCTGATTCATTATCATGCTCAGAGGTTTTTGTATTGAAAAATTGCAATTTGTAAATTGAGTGATTTTCATATTTTGAGCACTGCTCAGCAAATGCAGGAACGGATAGGAGTCTATTGCAGCTCATTATAAAGCTGGGAACTCAAGCTCTCGAATGATGTACGGCACACTGTTGTGCGATGCGATTGAAAGGCATGAGAATCGATTGAATATCAGTGAAATCTAGGTTGTCCGTTTTCTATGATCAGCTCTGTAGAATAATCAGATGGCTGAAAAATGCAGCAGTGCTAGCTGCCGGAATCCTCCCACTGTCAGCCGCTCTATAAATAGACTTTTTTTATTGTAAGTATTAGGCATAAACCCTACACTAAATTATCCGATACTCAGCATGCCTGAAATGCTGGATCTCAAATTCATTCTATTCTTTCATGACAAAGCTCAGGTACCGACTTCCAGCTCTGGTCTGTATTTGCCATTACCTGCGAGTAGTTTCTTGCATTAAGAGGTGCTAATTTCCAAAATGCATGCACAGTTATGCACCAAAATGCCCGTTGATTCTCATTTAGATGTTTTATGTCAGCAACATTTTGAAATGCTCCCCTTTTCCAATCGTCAGTCAATGGAGGATGGTCAGAGTGGACTTCAACACCTTGTTCAGAAACTTGTGGTGACGGAGGAGTGCAGACACTCACACGAAAGTGCACCAACCCTTCACCTGCTGGAGCTGGTCGGAAGTGTCTGAAGGAAGATGGAGCTACACGAGCTTTGGAAGAATCGAAGACGCAGGCATGCGGCCGCACGACATGCTCAGGTAATTTCTAAATGAATACTTTCAGGGTTATCATGTATAAATCCCATCACCTCTCTTTCTCGCTGACGGTCAAAGAATGCGCACGCTGACACATGGCCACTGACAAGAGCATCGTCCGAAAAGCATGCGTCTGAAATTTCACGTGGCCGCTCTCACGACTTCTTTTCTCCTTGCCAAGCTTTGCGACAATGACCATAGAGAAGGGATTATAAAATGCTCATCTGAGCAAAAACTTTGGCACATCTTAATCTATTTCAAAATGTAGTCTTGGACACTTCGGTAGCTTACTACTTTTGGGAATTAACATCTACAAGTACTGTGATAAAAATAGCGAGAAAATGCATCAAAATGCATGATGCACAACCAGAAAGTGTACCTTCACATCTGGAAGTAACTACAATTTATGTATTACATGATTCGGAAAGCGTGAATTTAGGCAAACACATTGAAGCCATATGTGCCTCCGTTCATTCTATATTTCCCCCGTGCATGCATTAGATTCTCTGTTTGAAGAAACTCCCCTTTATGACTAATGATTATCAGCATGGGTATTCTGATGAGCAATGAAAGTAAACAGTTGACAGCTGCTATGCCAGAACAAAGACATGCCTGAGCCAATTGTCTTGTTTTGAACCTTCGTTCACCTTACATGGTGTTTGTTTACTTTTGTGGAAGTCAGAACAAATTTTGAAGAGGTTTGAAAAAGAACATTGAACTTACAGGAATATAAATTGCATATTCGAATTCCTTTCAACATGAGGATTCTGAAGATACCAAACACAAACATTTTTGATGAAAAGTGAGAACATATCATTTTCAATCAAAAAGGTCATGGTTTTGTGATAATTTCACAATATCACTAATTTTTTATTAGTTCTTCGATTTGGATGACCAGTATGTCAAAAGAGAGCTCAGAAAATGCGCTTTCTCCTCGTTCCTGATTCATTATCATGCTCAGAGGTTTTCGTATTGAAAAATTGCAATTTGTAAATTGAGTGATTTTCATATTTTGAGCACTGCTCAGCAAATGCAGGAACGGATAGGAGTCTATTGCAGCTCATTATAAAGCTGGGAACTCAAGCTCTCGAATGATGTACGGCACACTGTTGTGCGATGCGATTGAAAGGCATGAGAATCGATTGAATATCAGTGAAATCTAGGTTGTCCGTTTTCTATGATCAGCTCTGTAGAATAATCAGATGGCTGAAAAATGCAGCAGTGCTAGCTGCCGGAATCCTCCCACTGTCAGCCGCTCTATAAATAGACTTTTTTTATTGTAAGTATTAGGCATAAACCCTACACTAAATTATCCGATACTCAGCATGCCTGAAATGCTGGATCTCAAATTCATTCTATTCTTTCATGACAAAGCTCAGGTACCGACTTCCAGCTCTGGTCTGTATTTGCCATTACCTGCGAGTAGTTTCTTGCATTAAGAGGTGCTAATTTCCAAAATGCATGCACAGTTATGCACCAAAATGCCCGTTGATTCTCATTTAGATGTTTTATGTCAGCAACATTTTGAAATGCTCCCCTTTTCCAATCGTCAGTCAATGGAGGATGGTCAGAGTGGACTTCAACACCTTGTTCAGAAACTTGTGGTGACGGAGGAGTGCAGACACTCACACGAAAGTGCACCAACCCTTCACCTGCTGGAGCTGGTCGGAAGTGTCTGAAGGAAGATGGAGCTACACGAGCTTTGAAGGAATCGAAGACGCAGACATGCGGCCGCACGACATGCTCAGGTAATTTCTAAATGAATACTTTCAGGGTTATCATGTATAAATCCCATCACCTCTCTTTCTCGCTGACGGTCAAAGAATGCGCACGCTGACACATGGCCACTGACAAGAGCATCGTCCGAAAAGCATGCGTCTGAAATTTCACGTGGCCGCTCTCACGACTTCTTTTCTCCTTGCCAAGCTTTGCGACAATGACCATAGAGAAGGGATTATAAAATGCTCATCTGAGCAAAAACTTTGGCACATCTTAATCTATTTCAAAATGTAGTCTTGGACACTTCGGTAGCTTACTACTTTTGGGAATTAACATCTACAAGTACTGTGATAAAAATAGCGAGAAAATGCATCAAAATGCATGATGCACAACCAGAAAGTGTACCTTCACATCTGGAAGTAACTACAATTTATGTATTACATGATTCGGAAAGCGTGAATTTAGGCAAACACATTGAAGCCATATGTGCCTGCGTTCATTCTATATTTCCCCCGTGCATGCATTAGATTCTCTGTTTGAAGAAACTCCCCTTTATGACTAATGATTATCAGCATGGGTATTCTGATGAGCAATGAAAGTAAACAGTTGACAGCTGCTATGCCAGAACAAAGACATGCCTGAGCCAATTGTCTTGTTTTGAACCTTCGTTCACCTTACATGGTGTTTGTTTACTTTTGTGGAAGTCAGAACAAATTTTGAAGAGGTTTGAAAAAGAACATTGAACTTACAGGAATATAAATTGCATATTCGAATTCCTTTCAACATGAGGATTCTGAAGATACCAAACACAAACATTTTTGATGAAAAGTGAGAACATATCATTTTCAATCAAAAAGGTCATGGTTTTGTGATAATTTCACAATATCAATAATTTTTTATTAGTTCTTCGATTTGGATGACCAGTATGTCAAAAGAGAGCTCAGAAAATGCGCTTTCTCCTCGTTCCTGATTCATTATCATGCTCAGAGGTTTTTGTATTGAAAAATTGCAATTTGTAAATTGAGTGATTTTCATATTTTGAGCACTGCTCAGCAAATGCAGGAACGGATAGGAGTCTATTGCAGCTCATTATAAAGCTGGGAACTCAAGCTCTCGAATGATGTACGGCACACTGTTGTGCGATGCGATTGAAAGGCATGAGAATCGATTGAATATCAGTGAAATCTAGGTTGTCCGTTTTCTATGATCAGCTCTGTAGAATAATCAGATGGCTGAAAAATGCAGCAGTGCTAGCTGCCGGAATCCTCCCACTGTCAGCCGCTCTATAAATAGACTTTTTTTATTGTAAGTATTAGGCATAAACCCTACACTAAATTATCCGATACTCAGCATGCCTGAAATGCTGGATCTCAAATTCATTCTATTCTTTCATGACAAAGCTCAGGTACCGACTTCCAGCTCTGGTCTGTATTTGCCATTACCTGCGAGTAGTTTCTTGCATTAAGAGGTGCTAATTTCCAAAATGCATGCACAGTTATGCACCAAAATGCCCGTTGATTCTCATTTAGATGTTTTATGTCAGCAACATTTTGAAATGCTTTCCTTTTCCTAATCGTCAGTCAATGGAGGATGGTCAGAGTGGACTTCAACACCTTGTTCAGAAACTTGTGGTGACGGAGGAGTGCAGACACTCACACGAAAGTGCACCAACCCTTCACCTGCTGGAGCTGGTCGGAAGTGTATGAAGGAAGATGGAGCTACACGAGCTTTGAAGGAATCGAAGACGCAGGCATGCGGCCGCACGACATGCTCAGGCAAGTTCTAATATCCACAGTTGCTCATTGACGTACATCGCGAGAAACAGACTTCTGAAATTTCACATAGCCGCTCTCACGGCTTCAGTACTCACTGCAAAGCTTCAGGATAAAACCAGAGAATGGGGATTAAAGAATGTTCATCTTAGCAAAAACTTTGTCACATCTTAGTCTATCTCAAAATAAAGGTTACTACTTCTGGGAATTAGCATTTACAAGCAGTGTGATGAAAATAGCGGAAGTATGTAATCCAGAAACTTTCTCAGATTTTGTTGCAATGAAGCTGCGTGTTTTGTCGCAAAACACACAATGTGCAACCAAAAGTATACATTCACATCTGGAATTAGCTACAATCTATGAGTTGCATGATTCGGAAAGCGTTAATTCGGTAAACACATTGCAGCCACATGTGCTTGCTTTCAGCCGATATTTCTCCTGACGAATTTGATTCTCGAAGCTCGTCCTTTCTGACTAATGATTATCAGCACAAGTATTTTGATGATAAATTCTGTGTAATTTTTATGTAATAGCTTCGCCCTATATTTCGGAGCAGAATAGAACGGAATGAAACTTTATTCTGTCTCACAAGGCCGGTGAGCACATTCACAAATGACATTTCTGTTGTTTAATGTGATCACATCTGAAGAAAAATTAAAATTCAGTTAAGAACATTTCAATTAAAAGAATGAAGTATACAAGTTTAGGACAGTGTTTGATAAAACTTTTAGTAACGCCTGCTTCTTGTTCTCTTCTTTGCGAGAGGACAAGAGTTCCTAGTTCGAGATTCACGCTCAGTGAAAAATTATCTTAGAGGATGTAGAGCATCATACAACACTTCCTTCAACAGTTTGCTGCACGCTTTGTCACACACGGAGAAAAGTGAAAGGTCAGAAGCGCTTGAATAATTTATAACCCTCAAAACTCTTTTCTCAATTCCAAGCAACTTGTTTCTCAAATAAAGTGGGATATAGCAAAAAACTGGAAATGCATACAAAAACAATGTACAATACGCCATAAAAGTCAAGTCTGCATTACGATCAGCTCTTTTTAGGTTTAGAATCAAGTACATTCTTCTGCTGGCCTTGCCAACAATAAATTCAACTTATGAATTCCATTTCATATCATTAGATAGACTGCAACCTACAGTGATGATCATAAAAAGTGGGCCACCTCAATTTTGTCTCACTTTATAATAATAATAAGTACATAAGTAACAATAAGTAACATAATAAGTAAAAACATAAGTCATAGTAATAGGTACACATTTGGCAGATAAATAAAATAAAGGTTGAAATAAAATTTTTATTGTTATAAAGTACGTAATTGTTTGGCCATTCCTAGATATTATACACTATGTCAAAAATAGCCTCTGGCTTTCTCAGGAATAAAAAAAAATTTCTAATATACCAAGCTTTCGTATTCCTTCAACAGGGTATTCAATAGAATGCACAGATGTTTTACAGCCGTAAATCAATATTCAAAATTATTACTTAGCTATATCGAACAGCTCATCAACTACAGACAAAGATAAGAAAAACATGCATGAACTATGAAATGAAGATACAAAGCTAACTATGGTAAGACAATTGAAGGCCGACCAGCGGCTTAAAAATTAACAAACAACTATATATATAGTAAACACTGTGTATCAATTTGTGGAATACAAGAAAGCATAATTCACAAAAAATATTAGAAAAGTATTAAATTTCTATTGTTGTTCAGTGGCTCTGTAGAGCCATTTGTCCCTTAATAGGGCCAGTGGTAGGTGCACTGGTGTTTACAGATATTTCGCAGTCTCACCAGAAAGTTCAATCACTTAATCGAATCCGGAAAGGCATGCTTTCGATCAGGCGATTGATAACTACTTGATCTAAACTCTCCCTCTCTTGCCTGAACAAAACTTCAAGTCGAGGAAGACCATCTCCAGGAAGAATTAATAGACTCACCCCGTATTTCAGTAGATTTGCCTTTTTGCAAAACCTCTACAAATCCATCGAAATCATGTTGTCCCTTTGGAACCGAATCGAAACTTTGTTTACAGCTTATCTGGGTCAACCAACACTTTGATTTGGATGTGTATAGCAGATGTGTAGACACCATAGATATTGAAAGCGTGAAAATGACCTCGTTAGCGCCAAAGATGTAAACAACTTTTCAAGAATAGCCAGAACAAGCAAATTATGCAATGAATTTGAGACATCATAACTTCTCTAAAAGTAAACCAATTTCGACGAACAATACATCAAAAGAATTCTCATAGAAAGCCCTTTCACCTCGTTGTTTGATTAACTGTCATGCTCATATGTCTTCACATTGAAAACTTGAAATTTCGAAAAGTGGAGATTTTCACATTTTGACCTCTGTCCACCCTATACAATGACGAATACAGATGTATAGTGGCTCATTAAAAACCTGAGAACATAAGCTCTCGAATGGTGTGTGGCTTGTCAATGTAAAAGGAAACTGAAAAGCAGGAGAATCGATTGAAGTTTGGCATCTTTTAGGTGGTCCGTTTTTTATGATCAACTCTGAGAATGTTAGCAGATGGAACAGTGTGCAGCAGGGCTTCGAACCGGCCGGGCCGGTTGCCGGCGTCATCAATTCAAAAGAATGGGCATAAAATCATTCAGGGGGCCGCTACCAGATGAATGCAGTCTGGCAGCCATGAAAACCAAGCAATCTTCATTTGTGAAGAAGTGCTAGTTACTTTTGATGAGTAGGTTTGGCAGGAAATTTATTTCATTTGGTAGCACACGGTTTACAGCGTGAAGTCAACTGAAATTGTAAACCGATGAGGGAAAGAGGTTACTATCTTTGCATTTTTGAATTAAAATGTGACTTAAGCAAGAAATGTTTTGTAGTGCAGTTCGTTGTTTCAAATAAAGCGCAATTAGTTGATGTGATAAGCCACGACATCTGTTACCGCATTCCTATGCATCATGCTCATTCCCCTGACCTTCTAGATGCGTAGCATCTGGACATGATAATCTTCTATAAAAAGCCATAAATTCAGCAATTGCAGGCTGGAATATTCTTCACTGATCTGAGGCTCAATTCTTGTAATCGTGCTCTTTAGCATTTCATATAATTGATTGTACACCGTCGAGTAGGCCTGTTGATAGTTTAAGAATGTACATAGACTCATGCAACATAGAATCATCCAATATCGCTTCACTTTTTACTTATATTCTTGCCCCATATACTATGTCTTCAACTTTAATCTCATGGTTCATGCTATGCTGACTACGTTTAACGCTTGCACATTCTGAAAATGGCCCCCAGTTTGTCGTTTTACTTCTTTTGACTTCCTGATGAAGATTGGATCAATGCACTGACCTACTATTAAAACCGGTAAAAGACTTTTTGTACATGTTAAATGTAATCGTAATTAATTAATAAGGCTTTTATCTTCTTCAACTACATTACAACAATTTTGCATCACTGGGAGACGAGATCCGGAAATAGCATGTGCAACAATATCATATTTAACAATGATGTTCTCCGACCGCATTCATCGATTTGAAGAGGTCGAGCATCGATTGTGAATAATCACTGGGAATCAATAATTGCAGTAAACAACCGATGTATTATGAACATCTCACATAGCCAGTCAATCGAAAAGACACAAAAAAGTGGCTCAATGTCGCTTGGCGAAATTTCATTATTGGATACAATGTATTGAATTAAAAATCCTGTGAGAAATGCAAAGTCATCATGTATCTTGCATAGAAATAATAATACCATTAACTACATCTATGGTATGGCATAAGTGGTATCCTTTTTAATCACTCAATCAAAATTATCGAATTCTGTCAGTAGTCATCCCGTGGCAAAATCAAGTCCAAAATGATGAGCAATGAGTCATCATGCTGACTCAGCCCCCCCCCTTTGGAAGGAAGGAAGAAGGGAGAGCGCCAAGGATGTGCTGAGAGGAATGTCCGAGAGGAGAAAAAAGTTCCCAACCCCCCTCTGGAAGGAAGGAAGGAGTTTTCCAGCAAGGGGTAGGAAGGGAGAAGGGTAGGAATGTGGGAAGGATAGAGTGAGAAAAGGTGGGTGTTGGTGGTTTTGGAATGAGAAAGGTCGTTTTTCGGTATGAAGGAGGTGTCGGATGGGAAAGCAGAGGCCAGATTCGGAATCTACGTGAAATTTTGGGTTAGGAAGGATGTTTCCAGCTGAATCGGAGAGAAAAAAGTTCTGACCTCCCCCCCCTCTGGAACGAGACTTCCAACTTTGGTTGTAGAGATCGTAGAAAGTCGTGTGATAGGTCATTTGAAAGCTAAGAGTGAGAAAAATGCAGTGGAAAGCTCAGTTTGGTCCTATTTTCCTGGGTTGAGAGAGAAAAATGGCAGGTAAACGTCAGAGTTGGAAAAGGCAGGTTTTGGATGTTTTGGGATGAGAAAAGTCGTTCTTCGACATGAAGGAGTGCTCGGACGGGAAAAAGGAGTGCAAATTCGGACGTTTTGACAATTTTGGGTCTAGGAACTTCTTTCCAGCTCAATCAGAGAGAAAAAGTTATGACCTCCCCCCTCTGGAACGAGACTTCCAACTTTAGTTCTAGAGATCGCAGAAAGTCGTGCAATAGCTCGTTTGAAAGCTAGGAGTGAGACAAATTCAGTAGAGGAAACAGATTGATCCTATCTGCCTTCGTTTAGATGTCAGACGCTATTGAAAATTTTGGACATTGGTGAAAAAACGACAGTTAGAATTTTTACAAAAATCGCTGTAGCGGGTGAACCGAGCCTCGGACGGGAAAACAGAGACCAGATTTGGAATCAGGGTGCCATTCTGCATCTAGAGGGTGAGTTTCAAGTCAATCAGAGAGAAAAAGTTGAAATTTTTCTTCACACTGGGTCACCACACGGGATTTTTTCCTGAAAATGTTAAATTGTAGCCACCTTTGGCGATGAATAGCGGTAGATTGGAAGTGAATGAAGAGCTCGGGTTTCCTTTAGGGGCAAGACCGCACACAATTTTTTCATCTCGGCTTCTGGTCATCGTAGAGAGTCGAGCGATGGCTCAAATGAAAGGTGGGAGCGAGAAAACATGGCTGTCAAAATTTGAAGTCAATCAGAGCACTAGAACCGGAGATACACGGGTTTAAAGTTTTTGGATGATGGATATTACGTCATCAGCTGATCGCCACAAACTATATAAGCGCGGAACCGACAGCGACTTTTCATTAAGAGGTCAAAGGTAGGTCGTCTCTCCGAGCTCCGATGATAGCTTCGGACATTCAAAATTTCGGGTTTCTGTAAGAAACCGACTTAGAAAATTTCATTGCTGATATCAGCTAAGGCGTCAGACTTAAAGGTTCGCCAGGAGATGGCCTTCGTCTCGAGGCCATAAAAGACTCCAAAACTTTAAAGGCTTGTAACTTTGTTTTTACAAGTCCGTTTGACTTGATTCGAAAAAGGTTCGGTCGCTATTGATCAGACCTATATGGACAGACTACTTATAAAATTTCATAAGTAGTGCTAAAATGTTGAAAAATTTAAATTCACTATTTTTGGAGGTTTTCTGGGTTTTCGACCCTGCTGAAGTCAATGAAGGCATGGATAAGTGTGTACGAGCCAGTCTTCTCATAAACCAAGCAGCTTTTCACTGAAAGCGAGCAAGACACGGAGAGTTTTGCTGTAATATTCCACTGACAGGGTGTTCCTTCGGGACGGTGGACGATGCCGTAGTGATAAGTGTGGCAAGGGAGTGTGTCATAGTTTAGACCGAAACCGCGGGGGTAACTCATGTCTCATGTTGGGCATTTGACACAGTTCTCAACGTAGCACTTTGAACGCCAATCGGTTGAGTCTTAGCTATCTTGTCATGGGTGGCTACTAAGCATCTCCATTGCAAAACGCTTGTGAATCACGGCTTGCTATCAAGCTGATCAAAGCAACGACTTGAGATGTTTCCTTTTATAAATAACTCCACCGGTTTTTATGTCAAAATCGGGGCCCGGATGACAACACAGTGACATGACGCACGCTCTGTCCACCCGAGGTTGGATTTGTGATTGCCTTGGAGCTGGGATAAGATCCCCTCTGAGTAATGCCTGTAACGGATTCAAGAGCTTAACACCTAAACGGTTACTGGCTTGCTATCAGGCATTTGTGAAATCTCATCTAGCCTCAGTAACTCAGGGTTGGCAACGTATATCGTTTGTCATTGTAACTTGGTAAAAATTAGACGGTTACTGCAGGCATTGACGTCAAACCTTTTCGCGTCATAGGGCAGCCCGTCTTTGTGTTGGGAGTTGGTTACTGAAAGCATGGTTACTGCCGATGCCCATACCCATATGGTAAAACCGCTGTTGTCATGTCAAATGCATGGCCAAATAAGGAAGGTCTGTTTCATGGCTTTGTGCTCACTGGGTATATAAACCACGTCTTTTCTCTAGTCTTCACTTCTGTTTCAAGTTGTAAGACGAACGGTGAGTGCTCTGACAAAATTGTTAAGAAGCTTTAGAGTTTCATAAACTAGGAATCAATCGTTTGCTATCAATTGTTTACGGACTTATAATCATTGTTTTTCCCTTTTCACTTCAGAAAAAATGCCTAAACCAGCAAATGCGCGAACAACGTACAAGTTGTGCTCCTGCTCAAAAGTATTTAAGAGTGACGGATTTAAAAAGCACAAGTGTGCGAATAAGAAGCAGGTGGGTGGGCTGCGCTACTTTTGCAGCAAATTTCACGTTTCACGTCTAATAGAGACACCGACGGAATGGCACTCCACACGCAGCGAATATGAGCAGGAAAAGCTCACAGAGGCAGAGAAAGAAGGATTATTTGCCGTAGAACTGAAGACGCTTGAAAATCAGCAGGCAGTCGCTGCAATTGTGCCACCAGAAGCTACTCCAGCCCTGAGCAAGTCAGCACCACAGTCGACTTCTGATCTCAGTGAGACCAGTAGCGAGAGTGAAGGGGAGGCTGAGGAAGGAGCCAACAAAGTTGATCTCGATAACGAGACAGAGTCAGCGAGTAGTAGCGGAATTGTGACTCAATGTCGCACATTTCAAGATCGTTCACCACTGCTTGCTAAGCATGAAAAGCTGGAAAAAGACATTGCTAGGTGGAAAGAATATACTTTCTACTATAAGCAGAAATTAGAAAAATTTTC
Source organism: Prostheceraeus crozeri (assembly GCA_907163375.1). Taxonomy (NCBI): domain Eukaryota; kingdom Metazoa; phylum Platyhelminthes; order Polycladida; family Euryleptidae; genus Prostheceraeus; species Prostheceraeus crozeri. The sequence goes on along the minus strand of CAJQUW010005959.1, from coordinate 174,176 downwards.
GTGAATGACACAGGAGCTGAATAAAGTGACGGAGGCGTTAAATGAAAAAGAAGGCGAGTTGGAGCGTGAAAGGTTCAAGAACCTGTCGCGCAATGCGAGAGAAGAAGGCTTGCTAGTTGAGAAGGAGAAAAGAGAGGAGATGAGGCGCATGAGAGAGGAGATCGAAGGGTTGCGGAGGCAGTTGGGGAAGATGATTGATAGCTATCAGGAGCTACATAGCTACATTGCAAGGTACAGGGCAGTGATAAGAAGCGACAGAGATCAATTCGTCTACACATCCCAATCAAGAGGGGAGAGGTGATAGCGGAGCCACTTCTCTACGAGCGAGGAAGGGGCGAGCAGTGTTACTCCAGGCTGAAGAAGGGTGTTGACTGTCTTCACTTTACATTCAACCACTCGGAAGACATCACAGGATTCCTATATGAATCACGTCCGGAGAGGCTCTGTTAGTTAAAAATAAATAACGTAGAAGTCAAGATGATAACTAACAACTTTTTTCTTTACAGATATCAATGAGAAGCGCCCACCTGCTTCCTTCAACGAGCCGGAGACGAAGCGGCAAGCTTGAGTCCAATGTTCCTCCAATCATCCCGAGAACGCACCATGGGCCCTCTTAAGGGCCAACCTTCTAATGCAGCTAAAGCGGTCCCAAGCCCGCCACATATCTTCGGATATGGAATGCAGAGGGCAGGAATAAATGATGAAATTGAATGAAATGGGAAGCCACCCTTGCACCACATGCAACACATGCAACACATCAGACTTCTCTCTTCAGTAGTGAACAAGCTCTGAACGTTACTTTACTATTTCGCAGTCGATTGCTATACAAGTATTGCAGAAAACTTAAGTTAGTAAAATCAGCAGAAAAACATAGGGAGACATGTGATTTTCCAAATATAGTTATTTCAAAGATTGAACTCAACATGATGAACCATTGATGAATAATGCTACCACGAAGGGTAACAAGTCTCGTTTATAGAAATCAACTACATGGTATCAGTAGAGACTCGTTACCTCTAAAGTATAGTTAGCAAAAAAGACGTCATCAAAAAATACTTTATTTGGTCTTTGATTTAACATCATTGAAACCCATTTTACTAATAGCAATGACAATATGATTTATTTTATTCAGAAGCAAATGATTGCCGTAACCACGAAAGTTGTCCATCCGAGTAATAATCTTCCGCAGATGTCGTGTATAAAACTCAGAAGCATCAGTAACATATTCTTGTCCATAGGAACGAAATTGGAAGTCAACACTTTCCGCTACTTTACGTTGTGGAAAATGAATGTAATTGACATGTGCAATTAAGTTAGCCTCGATGAGACTCTCTTTGAAATAAGATATCGAGTCCGTAAATATTTCTCGTGTGTAGTCTAAACATGCTTCCAATTCTGTCTCCTCCCTTTGAAACTCAAGGATGTAATCTTGTATGAAGCCTCCGAAGCACTCTCGATGAAAACGAATCGTACAATCATCATGTTTCAATGCATTGACTTCAGGTGCCATGGTTGAGTCTATTGCTAAACAACATTTTTGCCTAGGACGATTTCAAGAACGCGTTACAAATGTGCGTGCGCACCTCGGGAACTCTAGATCGTCTGTGATTGGACGAGAGGTCTCATCCATTCACCGCTTGGGAAAATTTTATAAAAGGCAGTGCACCAGCTCTGCTCTTCACATTTATCTTTCACAAGGTGAGTGTCGGTGAGCTCCTGCTATCAGGTTGTTTTGACTTGCTATCAAGTTGAATAGTCTCTTGCTATCAAGAGATTCACTTCTGCTCATAAAACATATCATCGCTGTAATACCTCCTTTGCTCGAGCTTTCCTTCGGGACGGCGGGTGCTGCCGTAGAGGGATTGCGTTGCACGGGTTGTTCGTCATTTGTTAGACCGAAACCTCTGAACCGTTGCTCATGTTGGGCGTTCGACTTCATACTCAACGTGATGTTTTCTTTCGCCAGTAGTTCTTCAGAGTAGTTCTGCCATTCGACAAAGGTTAGTCTTTATGATATGGAGTAGAGTGAAATGTAATTCATTAGATGTCACTTTGTGATTGTTCCCATGATAAACGTTGACTAGGCAAATGAAACGATTCTCATTTTCCTTTTCAGTAATTGAAATCTACTAACGTAATCTGCATCCTAACAAGGAAATGGAATTCAACAAAATTGAAAATTACCGTATTGCTGCTGAGACGGAAAAGGTTACCATCGAGCAATGTAAGTATTTGTATCAAGTATCGCTCTATTACTAACATCATTAGGGTAGACATCCTCATTAAAATCAAGATTCCCCTCCCTTATTTTGTTCATGTTTAAACCGAATCCAAATTTTAGCTCTGCTTATCTTTGCTGTGATTCTTTTTTCAGTACATAAATGTATTCGTAAGGAGTAATCGGGGAAGCCTATGAGCGGCTTGGCAAGTGTAAGTATCTTTAACATCTCATGTTTAGTCTGTTTCAGATCCTCTGCATCATCCTTGTCTCATTATCTAATCTCTCTTTCCTCTCTACAGATATAACTAAGATGAAGAAGTGGGAGGAAGCCGCGAGGCGGAAATACCGCTAGGAATTTCTGGTCCTACCTTCCGACTCCACCACCACTACAAACCAAACAACTCCCTACCACCCATCGACCTCGGCCATCGTCCAACCTCCACCGCCGCCAGTTCCGGTACCTGCACCAGTCCCTCCTCCTCGTCACCACGTCCCTCCAACACCGAAGCCAAGGACCCTTCCACCCTCGGCTCGCGTCCCTCTCCTGCTTCCTCCGCGTCCATCGGCGTTGCCGGAGATCAATTCATTAGATGGTAAGTATCCGTGATTGGGAAAAGGGTGATAAGACTTCAAACTTGAAATTATGATCATGTTGCTAATCTCTTTTCTCTTCTTCTCAACAGATCTGGCGGTTTATCTCCTAGATGGCGACGTTCTCTCCCGCCCCATCGTCATCCCAGCATCGCCACCCCCACCTGCAGCAAACGAACTCCCTCTCCTCTCCGTCAAGTCGGTGGAGAGACTGTTGCAGCAGGAGGAGTTGGAGATAGTCGGAGAGGAGAGTGAGATTGAAGTCGAAGAGAAGAAGGACTTTCGATGCCAGCGTTGTAACAGTGTCTTCGCCTCAGCCTACAATTTGAAACGTCACACCGCTGACAATGCCTGCAGAGGAGGAAAACGCCGACCGATCCCTCAACGACCCAAGTGTGAAGGTTGTGGACGCACGTTCTACAACAACACCAACTGGCAAGTCCACATCGAAGGCGGTTCATCTGGCAGTGTTAGGCAACCACCGACAACAACAGGTAGGAAGCATCCTTCATCGCACGTCGGGTTTTCCTGTTCTTCGTGTCAGAAGACCTTTCCTACAGAGTTTGTTCTTTCTTCGCACACACTCTGTCACACTCATCCCACTGAGCTTTACACAGACAACAACGTCACTCTAAGGCTGAGCAAGTTTTCCCTTGAGAGGCTCGTTCGCGACTATGAGTTAGAAAGCTTTGAAGCTGTGCAAGATGTTCATCCTTTCTTGATGAATCATATAGGCTTGATTCATCAAATGTTGGCGAGCTTAGATAGATTTTTACTCAAAGGCATGTTCTATCTCACTGCTCGTTTCAATAAGTAAGAGTAGCACGGGAGACGTAGATTCCACTGTGACCATCAGGATGGACTCCTGTGCTGCTGATCTCATAGGTGATGTAAACGAGTGGATAGAGAGACAGGCGACCTATCTCGTCAGCAACTTAAATAAATTTAATGAAAGTGACAGCTGACTGGTTTTTGATGGGATAGAGAAAGTAGACATTAAAATCAATCTTTTAGAAAATTTGCAAGGAAGCGGTTGTTTCACCCTCCCCAAAGCACTGGCTGACAAAAAGGCTGTCATCAATGTAGAGTGTCAGTCCCAGTGTTTCAAGTATGCCGTCCTCTCCATTCTTCACTATAATGATATAAGGGTGCATCGTGAACGAATCACTCACTATCGTGAATGGGAGGATGAGCTTAAGTTTAACGGGTTAGATGTCAACACATTAGATTTTAAAGGCATCGCCCAATTTGAAAAACTCAATAACATTAACATAATCGTCCATCTCCGGGAAAAAGGTCTGAAGGGCGTTAGGTATAATAATCGCCAAAGTAACTTCGACCGGGTTGTCAATCTTCTCCTAGTCTATAGCGACAACCACCCAGAATGGCATTATTGTGGCATTCCTAAAATTTCAAAGTTATACCATCATCAAACTGCATATAGGAACAATTTCTACTACTGTGATCGCTGCACACGGCGTTTCACATCAAAAGCATTTTTTGAAGAGCATTACGAGTGGTGCTCTCGGGGTAAACTTCAAATGGAAGTCATGCCCAAAGATACATTTTATAGGTATGAGGAAAACGGCAATGAGATCAAACCCATATGTACCATCTATGCGGACATTGAATGTTACATTGAACAAGAAGACCTAGGGCATGAGTCAGCAGCCATTGCCTGTTATGAAGTTTGGCACCCATATTATAGGAATCAAAATAAAATGCATATGTGGCAAGTCGAGGAGTGCGTTGAAAACTTCCTCAACTTCTTAGATAGGAAAGCCCGTTTTCATCAACGGTATGAAACGGAGCTGACTAGGAAACCCATGTGCTTCACAGAAGCCGATAAACTCAAGTTTGATAAGACCACGGAATGTCCCCGCTGCTGTTCATCCTTTGATGATCATCAACAAAAGAAAGTGAGGGACCATTGCCATCTCAGTGGTAAATTTAGGTCTGCCTTATGCAGTAAATGTAATATGAAACTTAGACTCAAACGGCGAACGCTCCGCGTCATCTTTCATAACTTTAAATGTTATGATGCTCACACCATCTTTCGCCATAGAATCGGTAAAATGAAATCCTGGTCATCCAAAGTGATTGCACAAAGTAAGGAAAAATTTATGTGCATCACTGCCAAAGTACAAGTCGATCAGACGAAGGAGGGGAAGCCTGTCTTCTATGACATAAAGTTTCTAGACAGTTTTCCAGTTTATGTCTTCTTCCTTAGCCGCGTTGGCTAATAATTTAGAAACACTTCCCCTCACTCAACATTTAAAGAAAGACTATCCCAACATAAGTGACAGCCTGATGCGACGGAAAGGGGTGTTCCCTTATAGTTATTTTAGTTCAATGGACACATTGAAGGAGGCATCCCTTCCGTCCATCGATAAATTTAAAAATGATTTGACGGGTGAGGACTGTTCACCGGATGACTATAGGCATGCAGAGCAAGCATGGTTAGAATTTAGGTGTCGCACTTATGGTTACTACATGCTTGCCTACTTAAAATTAGACTTCTATCTGTTGGCTGACGTGTTTGAGACTTTTAGGAAAGTCACATTAGAACAGGACGCCTTAGACCCCGTCCATTTTGCTAGTCTGCCGGGTCTGTCCTATCAGTCAGCCTTCAAGATGACGAAAGAGAGCATACATTTACTGCAAGATGCAGAAATGTATACGTTATTTGAACGTGGTCTTAGGGGAGGCTTAGCATTTGTTAACAAACATGTTGTCAACAGCACCCAAGACATAGGATCGACCACGCATTTAATGTACATAGACCAAAATAATTTGTATGGGAGTGCATTATCCAACCCTTTGCCACAGTCTGACTTTCAATGGGTATAGCTCCATGACATCGAACACTTCTCCAATCCAGCACACATCATGGCACTGGTAGATGAGGCCGACATAGGTTATTTATTTGAAGTCGACCTCATTTATCCAGATTGCATTAAGAATAGGACCGTTGATTTTCCTCTCGCACCCGAATCTGGCATAGTCAGTCCAGATATAATCTCTCCCTTTATGGAAGAACACAATAAGCAATATGAGGCGGAAAATGACTAAAACTATAAACCCACTAGGATGTTGTTGCTCACCCAATTGAACAGGCAGCATTACATCTTGCACTATTCCATCCTCAAATTCTATCTAGGTATGGGGATGCAACTTGACAAAGTCCATCGCGCTATCCAGTTTAGGCAGAAGCCCTTTCTAAAACCGTATATAGAATTTAATAGTAAGAAACGGGCTGAATCCAAGAATCCTTTCGAAAAGGACTTCTTTAAATTTAAGAATAATGCCCTCTGTGGTAAAACCATGGAGGATGTAAGAAAGCGCATGGACTATCGTATCGTGACTGATCCGGAAGCGAGTATATAGTTATGCCGCTCACCGTTGTTTTGTCACCATGATGTCTTTCCGAAGACATTACTGGTTTTAAAATGTTAAAATCCAAAGTAGAACTTTGCAAGCTCATTTATGTCGGTCAAGCTGTCTCGTATCACTCCAAGTTAGAAATGTACAAGTTGTTTTACCACACTTTTAAAACTTGTCCATTGATCCAACATGTAGAATTAGTAGGAGGCGATACAGACAGCTTCTTCCTAGCTTTGACAACCACGAGCCAAGTCAAGCAGGAAGACATTTTAAAATATTTAGCACCCAAGTTTGATAGTTCCAACTATCCCACTGACCATCCGCTTTACTCTACCTCAAATAAAGCGAAGCTTGGCTGCTTCAAGGATGAGTGTGCCGGCAAACAGATAGAGGAGATGATCTTGCTTCGCCCCAAGATGTACTCCATGAAGCTAAAATCCTCACAGCTTTCTATTAAACGGGCGAAAGGCATCTCGAAGTCAATCGTTAGAAAAATGACACATAGAGAATATCAAGATGCCTTAGATTCACTTAAAGTTAAAAAAGTAGAAATGACCATTTTAAAATCACAGTCGCATCAAGTCAGAACAACGACGTTTAGGAAACGACGTCTCTCAGCTTGGGAAGACAAGCGATGCTGGATGAGTCCTAACCACTCATTACCGTACGTCCATCCAGACACTCATCTACCTCCACCCAAGAGACAGAAACTTTCTCCTCCTCCGTCCGGCGATGTATGATGATGAATGCTTCCTCTCTGTCGTGGTTGATGTTTTGCTTTTTCACTCCATGGCGTTTTCTATGGGGCGTTGTGAGTTGAGTGCCTTGTAACATGCGTCCAACTCCTGATCACTTCATATCATGACTTGCATATCAACTGGTTTTCCTGACTTTGCTTTCTCCTTGCACAGTTTCCGACACATCAGTGACTTTGTTTTCTCCCTGCACATGAGTGACTTTGTTTTCTCCGGTGATGTGTGCCATAAAAGCTTTGTTTTCTGCTACCATCAGTATTAACTATGTGTGACTGTGATGAAATGTCTTTCATTCAATATCATATCATGTACAGACTGTCTCGTTTTTCTTTTGACATAAAGATGGGATTCTCACTCAATAGACAGAAGTAAATGTTTTGATCATTTTGTAAGATGGATAGAGTTAAAAATAAAGTTGATGATTGTACATTAAGAAATAAAGTTATAACCATGTTGCTGTTTGTAAGATAGGTAAAGTATAAAATAAAGTCATAACCATGTCAGAGTTTGTAAGTTATCATCCTCACCAACGAATGTAACATCATGACAATTTCTTCGGCTTAGGAAACATCAACCACTTTGCTGACTCATGTCTATAAATAGCTCTGACTCATGAAGTGGTAAAGCGCCAGTCAGTTAGACACGAAGCTAATCAGTCTTGTTCAACCTTTTCACCGACACGTGTGTGAGCATCATTTCATGTCTATAAATAGCGCTGACTCATCATAAAGCGATGAACATTGTTGATGACCTTTTCACCGACAAGAGTGTGGACGATAGTTCATTGCGATGACTCATTCAAAACGCATCATGCGATTAACAGGATTCTATTAACTGTGACTCATACTGATAGCGCATTACAGATTTAACAATGTCAGCTACTTTACTGATATCACGTAAACCAGTCATGATACAATGTCCGTTGTGAAACATTGCAATATGTACAGGATGCCACTTCCGAATCAGAGCAGCAGGAAAGAGTTCAGTTTCATAAAATATACAATGATTACTGGTTTTAATGTTAGCTAGATGCACTAACATCTTCAATTGAACAGACACTACTATATTCTTCGATGTCAGGGGACTGAGGTGGAGATGAGGCATGAGTGTTCGCATTTTTTGACGACTTCGTAACACATGGACTGCATCACGAAATGAGAAAGGTTTCCTAGGACTTGGATTTTGACGCAGCGAAAGATTTGAAGATTTCGACCGTTGCTCATGCAAATGACCAACATTTGTGGACGACCGCGATGATATACTGAATCGGGAAGATGGGTATGCAACTGTTCTAAATCGATGTCTCTTCTGAGATTCATTTCGCGCATGGCGTTGATGATGCGGATGGGGAGCATGACTCACAAATGACATGAGGGTTGAGTGAACTTCCCTTTTATACTTTTCCCATGAGGGTTTTGGAATCACAATGTAGCAGTGATCATTATGTAGAATCATCTCTTGAATGCGAATAAATACAATGCCGTCTCCTACGTTAATGATATGACAAGAAATGGATAGGATAGCGCGATGTAACCTTCGCAGATGAAAGCGTTCTAGAGTTATCTGAAGTTGACGTTTCGTATCATGAAATGTAACACACTGACTTTTCCATGATACATGGAGCCATGCTGATAATTTCCACATGATTAAAACTTGAGTGAAGAAGGGTATGCCTAAGAAAGAAGGAGAGAGTCATGTTCATGTGTGGCATGGTGAGTGTGCATTTTCTTTCTTGATACGGTGGCTGTTAAGCCGTGGTCTCATAAAGACCGATGGTGCGTTCTCAGTGTATGGAGAGTGTTACTGTGGTTGATCATCATCATCAACATGGACATCATTTTTAAAGGTTATGGAGACAAGATAGGGATTCAACGTAAACAACCTTCCGCCCCTGCGCGTACTTATGTAGATGGTTTGAATTTTAATTTCGAAGGAGTAGGATCCTTTTTCCAAAATGGGGAGTGGTTTGCAATTGAGTAAGTCGAATTCGCTGCCCTCCTTTTCATGGATGATGAGACAGTGTCTATCCATATGAGCATACATGTATCATCTTTCCATGATGGGAACTTGTTGCCGCTTCCCATTGTGTCGAACAATTTCTTTGGGAATGGTGAGATTTTCTTTCAGGAATGTTTCAAGAGTATTGAATTGTAACCGTGTCCAATAGTCTAACGGTACACACACGGCAAGTCCATACTTTGTTGACATAACCTTTAGATAATCTATCCGATGACTTGGAGTCTTTATGTTCACGGCTTCTCCATGATAAGTTAACTTTTGATTGAAAGCATTTTTACCCGATGCTTAAGTAAGGGAGTTCAGTATACCCAGTGCGAGAGCAGAGAAGTTGATGGCTTCTAGCAACTGCATGGTTAGCGCAAGGACGGAAATGATTGCCATTAGCTCAGTCATCCGTTTTATAACCAGACCACTCTCCAATCACATGCGTTTCCCTGTTCACGTTTTCCCTGTCTTTGTTACGTGACAGAGTTATCACACGTGAACTTTTGACTCCGTGGGTGGAAAACTTTCCTATTTATACACAAAGTCGTCTAGTCTTCACAAAGACTTTAGTGACACACCCCTTCTAGCGAACAAAGACGCATTCATTTATCTAACAAAGAGCCTGATAGTAATGCACAAAGCGCAATGACTCATGTTGTGTCACGCCCTTTCTAGCGAACAAAGACGCATTCATTCATCTAACAAAGAGCCTGATTGTAATGGAGAAAGCGCAATGACTCATGTTGTGTCACGCCCCTTTTCTCGAACAAAGACGCATTCGTTTATCTAACAAAGTGCAATGACTCATGTCGCTCTATATACCATTACAAAATACTCAGTAAAAAGAAATCTTTATTGCATCTACACAATGCGTCGACCATTAAACAAAGTCGTGGATGTAAACACACTCAGTTGAATCATGATATGTTTAAAAACGTGCGCATTTCCTTCCATCGTCTCTCCTATTCTCTCCATAATTTTCTCCATATGATGACCATAAAATTGATAACTAAGAGTAATCCATTCTGTGCAATAAGATCCGAAACGAAGTGGTTTTTGCAAATCTTTCAACTCTATATAAGCAACGAGTCTACCCTTTACATCTTGATGTTGTAAGCTCTCCATCAATCTTTTGAAGAGAGAAAGGCTTTCAGTGAGCACTACTTTCATATCATTCATCTTCATTTTAAATGTAAGTTTCCAATCTTGTAAAAATCCATCGAATCCTTGTTGATCAAGTGTCAAATGACACATGTGGTTACTTAGTGTATGATGCGCCATCATAAACGTTGTGACTGTAGTTTTCACATTGCTTCAATGACTTCCACTATGAATAAAACAGAAATAACAATCATGTTCCACTGTAAGTTTATTCAACACCAGACAAAATTTACAAGTACAGAATACACTTCATGAAAAGATCATCACTCATTCACAAGGAGTAAAAACATGTTTTACATAGACCCATGCTGTTGACAATAATATAGATACAGTTCATAAACGTCATAGAGACTACAATGCCAGCGTGAAGAGAGTTTTGCAATGTAGGTGGCTTTACTTCTAGTATTACAATGGAAGGGTGGTCTGTAAAGGTGATGTCTCTCACCGAAACATACAGTCATGTCAAAAATCATTCCATCTCTAAACTTCTTTTGATCACAATGCATATGATAGTCTTGTCTTACACGATCTACCCAACATGGTAAATATAAATTATCAATATGCAACTGAAGTGTTGTTGCTTCTCGTTCAGAATCATTTCCTAATATTTTAACAATATGAAAACCTGACAGCCACCGTTTGAAATCACTTATCAAATACGTTTCATTTACAAATCCAATATGAATCAAAATGGAAGGATCAAGTCCATGCACATGACGCCGTGACCATTCGTCTTTGTGTGGAGGATAGTAGGCAAGTCTATGATATACACTAACAACAGTTTGATCGCTTTCCCTCATTGCAATAGCACTCAATTCCTGCATGGTTGTTCCCTCACTGTCTACGAAGATGACAACCTACAATATCAAAAAGACTTCATTACAAAATAATACATTGAGCAGGAACTTTGCAAGGATGTCTGTCCTTTACATAACAAAAGATACATACACATGATTACAATGTTTTATTTGAACATAACGCGTAAGACCGCGTTTTCCACATTCACTACATACTAACTGATTACAATACTTAAGATTTCTCTTTGGTGGCAGCACCATCTTTATTTGATGCGCGACGACGTTAGGTTTAGTGACAGGTTCTTGACACTCTTTGACACAAGAATCAATGACTTCATGAATGTAATCAAGACCTGTTAACTCAGGTTGATGATGAATTTGAGCAATGCGCAAATTGAGAAAAATCAAATTACCGTCAGATTGATGAGGTCGCACATAAACAGCAGGCACCTCAATATGAAATGAATAAAAGCCTGCACCTAACGATGACAATTCTGTTTCAACTGATTGTTCAACTGCCACTCCTGAAGTGACTTTACAATACTTGCTTTGCAAAATATAGCAGCGAGTGCCGCGATACAATGGTTTATAATAAGAAGTTTTCTTTTCTGGCCACAACTGTAATAGTTCAGTGGGAATAAGAGCCTTTTGCCTCACAAAGTCTTCTAAAATGTCAAGCTGCTGTCGCAACCAATTATCAATAGGGATACTCAGGTTTTGACCGCAACAATTTACTTGCGTATCCACTTTTGGTAAGTATACCGCCGGCGTTTGAAGATAGAGTCGAACACCGTTGTAGCGCACTTGTTGTTTGTAGGTAGGATAGCCGTGAATTACCTTCTCAATTTTCGGATTCCACAGCTCGAGATGTTGAGGATTCAGTGATGCAGCAGTTGGAGTAGGATTCATGGCCATGGCAGTCTGTAACGAAAGAATACCACTAAGTACATTCATGATCATCAGAGAAAAGAAAATCCTTAGCTTAGCAGTGACATATGAGGTGGACCTTAAGAGGACCTTTTGGACGTTCACATGATTTAAAGCTTATCACCAAAGTCTACGTCTTCGTCATCGTCCAGTAAATTAAATGTCTTGGGCTTAGGACCCGAATTAAGTTTCAATTCCCTAAAAGACTTAAAGGTAAAGCGTCTAGGTGTTGGAGGCGGTGGCGGTGATGTTTCAACAAAATAAGCTTGTACAATCAACGGCCACACACTCTCCTGCGTCTCTCTTCTAAAATGATGGTAAGGTTTAGGCCACACAGTCATCACACTCACTTGTAAATTTGCAAACAGGATTGAATCAGACAAAATTGAGACAGAGAATGGCTTGAGCAAGTCACACACCCCTTCCAAGTAAAGAGAATGAAATGAAGAGAAAAGGGGAGACGTCTGCTTTTATAATCTCCTGCGAATCCACATTTGACACTATGAGAGCCAATCAGAGACCTCCGTTTCTCCCTTGACTTCGTTGCGGCAGGGAAAAGGAGGCACGCGGACGACTGACTCATGAATGCTTTTCCCAAATCTTGTAGTCAAATCTAGTTTAGCACATTGAGTTGAATATGAATGTGTTTTATGCGACATAAGAGCAAGTTGGATCCATGCTCATGAAATGAATCTAGTCGAGATGCAATTTTCGCCATGTGTCGCTGATAGAAATCTTTTGGATCATGTATCGTCTCTGCAGAATAGGATGCAAAATGAAACACTACACGCTCACCTGCATGTTCATCAGTCACTTTCTCAAATTCAATCTCTGCAACTAATCGACCTTTCACATCTTTATTTATCAAACTGACCATGAGCTGTTGGAAAACGAAGTAACATTTAGCGATAGCAAATTCTAAGTCTGCCTTTTCATGATGAAATGAGATGATGTAGTCCCTAATCACACCACGAAGACCTTGTCGATGAAAACGTAGTGAACAAAATTCATTCGTAAACTCTACTGCATCTGTCATCTTTCTTCCTATCACTTCGGAGACATAGCATGAATGACATTTAGCTGTAAAATGTCACGTTGACTGCAAATCTGGTCTCTGTTCACCCGCTACAGCGATTTTTATAAAAATTCTAACTCTGTCGTTTTTTCGCCAATGTCCAAAATTTTCAATGCCGTCTCACATCTAGACAAAGGCAGATAGGAACAAGCCATGTCTTCCACTGAATTTGTCTCACTCTTAGCCTTCAAACGAGCTATTGCACGACTTTCTACGATCTCTAACACCAAAGTCGGAAGTTTGACAGGAGAGGGGGGGTAGTCAGAACTTTTTCTCTCCGATTGAGCTGGAAAGAAGTTCCTACACCCAAAATTGGTCAAAACGTCCGAATTTGCACTCCGTTTTCCCTTCCGAGCACTCCTTCATGTCGAAGAACGACTTTTCTCATCCCAAAACATCCAAAACCTGCCTTTTCCAACTCTGACGTTTACCTGCCATTTTTCTCTCTCAACCCAGGAAAATAGGACCAAACTGAGCTTTCCACTGCATTTTTCTCACTCTTAGCTTTCAAATGACCTATCACACGACTTTCTACGATCTCTACAACCAAAGTTGGAAGTCTCGTTCCAGAGGGGGGGGAGGTCAGAACTTTTTTCTCTCCGATTCAGCTGGAAACATCCTTCCTAACCCAAAATTTCACGTAGATTCCGAATCTGGCCTCTGCTTTCCCATCCGACACCTCCTTCATACCGAAAAACGACCTTTCTCATTCCAAAACCACCAACACCCACCTTTTCTCACTCTATCCTTCCCACATTCCTACCCTTCTCCCTTCCTACCCCTTGCTGGAAAACTCCTTCCTTCCTTCCAGAGGGGGGTTGGGAACTTTTTTCTCCTCTCGGACATTCCTCTCAGTACATCCTTGGCGCTCTCCCTTTTTCCTTCCTTCCAAAGGGGGGGGGCTGAGTCAGCATGATGACTCATTGCTCATCATTTTGGACTTGATTTTGCCACGGGATGACTACTTCTGTCTAACAATGCATCATCCATAGACTAAGGAATTAATAGAGCGTGCACTCAAAACTCAAATCCTATAAACGAGGTATTATTTACCACAATTTTATGATGAAAAGTGATTATAACAATTTATATGATAATTTTTGAACACTCAAGACCTGTGCAGCTGTGATTATGTAATATTTTGTTTAAAACGCACTCTACCCTAGTAACCGGACGCTTCGCCAGGTGAAATTCGTGACTGCTTGTCTTGAGAAGCCATTCTGCATTCGCAACTGTGTCTCTTGTTCGAGCAAATCTTCTCAATTGCTGACAACTCAAGTCTCAAGTCAAGATGTTGTAAACGAATTAAATGTAAGTTTGCTATAATCTATTTATTTCACATTTTAAGTTCAATTCAACATAATTCATGAGCTGACGACGTCATCATTAATAAACTATACGGATTATGAGATACTCTCAAAGATTTTTTAAAGATTCCAAAATACATGTGGTTTAACTGATGGCAATAATTTCCAAATAGGGAAAATCATCAAAATGATTATTTTGCAAATTTTGATTCCACAGGCTATTACCTGTGTGGATAAGGTTTCTGAAACCTATACTCATAGGTGATAATATCTTTTTGTGTTGCATTCAGCACCGTGCCCTGTGGAACCTGGGACTATCTAGGCATTTACATTAATCTGCCCAACTTGTTTGTCTGAACTGTAAAGTCTTTGTTGGGCTATCTGTAGATCAACTATTTTTCAATTGACAGTAGGGCTATAGTCTTCATTTATTTTATCTGTATTTTTTATTTAAGTTAATAATGGCATTGAAACCTTAGTAAAATGCAACTATGATGTATTTTTGGGTTCCCACAAATATATCATTGCTGGATCCTGGCACACCTTCACCGTAGCTCTGCTTTTAATTGTCATTCATGAAACAGAAGTTGAATGTTCTCCTTTAACTGAAGACAAATACAAAAGCTACGTCACACCCACGATTACATTTCATGACAGAGTGACCTCAAAATCTCTTATTTCTGGATTTTATATTCAGTTTTGAAACATTAACATCGATTTTCTCGAAGCTACACTGTACTGTGCTGTGAATGACTTAGTCATTTCTTAGTTCATTCTGTTCAAACCCATAGATATAAAGTAGATCACGAACATTTTTTGTCTTCTGACTTTTGTCTTCTGAAAATGTCTTTCTAAAGATAATTCGCATACATGTAGCCCACTATTTGCATTCAACTCCATTTGAATAAATGCGACTTTAGCTAATACTGGTTTCGCAAATATTTGATCGCTTTGTGCATGTAACATTGCTGTGCTTTAAATAATGTTTTGCGAGGAGTGAAACTATCCTACACAATCAGCTCATGAGAAGAATATTTATAATGTACTGCATATTCTTATTGCTACATTGTGATTTTCATACAGTGGAATTCAATGGTTAGTTGAATTCTTCTATTTACCTAATCGATGATATGAGACAACTATTGAACAACAAACAATTAAGCCATGATATATTTTCAAGAGCTGACCTTAGTTATACTTCGTGTGGTCTGTGTAGTCATGTGTAGTCTTACTTATAGTGTGTAGCATTAGTTCAATTGCATTCGGTTTAGTATATCTGAATATCACAACGTTTATTCTCAAATTGAAAATACGTTTCTTGGGTGATAAATTACATCAATGAAATTCGTAAGTCAATGAGGGCACTGATGATATACATAAATAATGATGAGAGCACATGCGTGTAGATCCACATGCGTTAGTACAATGCGCGAATAGTATGGAATATTTACAAAGGATGTTGATGTGTCATGAAAATATGAAAACTGTGAATGAAGCAGTAATATTGTAGTATATCGTATCATTGTAGTAGCATCTAGTAGTATCATTGCAGTTCTGTTGTTTACCTCAATTATCCACTTTTCCATTTTTTGCCCATAGGTTTCTTGTTGTTTCATAAGATCCATCTTTTACTTTCCTTAACTATTGGCGAGCATTGTCCTCTTCCATTTTCCATCACTGCAAGCTCCATCACTGTAGTGGGTACACTATATATTAGGCGTCGACTGAACGTGTATGCGGCATTGTTTGTTTATATCACTATTAGTAGCTTTAACAGTAAGAATGTGTTCTATTAGTGTTGCAAGTCTTGGGATTTCCATTTTGTCATTCATTGGGCGAAAGCTGGTCAATTTTAATTCGTTTCCACGAGAAAGCTCCATATAGTTCTATTAGAAACTGCCTAATCCAATGGTCAAAGCAGCATTGCTTTTGAAAATCTACTGATTGGAGAGCGCCATCAGCGCTCATCAGGACAACTTCAATTACTTATTCTAATTACAGCAAGAATTATAGTAATTTATTATAGTAGAATTATTATACTACTTATATACTTATTATAATACTAGAATTATAGTAGTAAGAATTGTATTCAATTATAAATGACTGGTGACATGATTTTCATCATCGTGTGATAATTTCTATTTCAGCGTATATTCTTAGCGACCAAAACGAGAGAATGCAATCCCTGAAGACCTCAAAGGAAGCACAGGTGCTTTTCGAGTTATTGACCAGGACATCTACGTGATGCACGTCAATCACGTTGTTGTTCACAATTGTTCGGCAAAGTGTACGAGAACGGCAAAAATAGTGTGAATGCGAATGCGAACAAAAAGATCAGTAGCCAAGCATGACTCACTAATGATGCATGCCACAAAATTTGTTTTATTTCAGAATGATTTCTGATTTAGAATGAAGTCATGGTTCATCACTTTTAATGACACAACTTGTCTCATAGAGATGCATAGAGCTTCATTAAAGATACCAGAAAAACTGCTTTGTACTCTCTTCGTCGGAGTTGTCATCAAGACATAAAAAACTGACCCCTCCTATCAACCCAGTTCCTGAAACCATGTATTTTAGACATGCCTCCTAGGCATGTCTTTTAAATTGCACCCTAGCTTTTCGATTTCTATTGCAATTTTACTCCATTTTATATCATTTAACGCACAATGCTTCTAAAATTACCAGTACACGTTCATTATCAGATTTAAGCACAATTTTGAAGCGTGATCATGCCTCAAAAGTGGATATGTCACAAACTCGTAGATGACGAGTCCCGGCACTGTTGGGCACTCTAGTTGAAGGTGCAGAACACTTACATGTAGTAATTGAAGACAACCAGTTGGGAACATGTTGCCGAATGCGGTCCTCAATACGTTTTCCGGTCATTCCAAGATACTTGCAACCACAAGTACACACGAAACAATAAATGACGTAAGGTTGAGAAGGACAGCAAGCTTGTCTTTTGGTGAAGCAATCGTGATTCGACAAGTGGTGGAAATAAGAAATAGCTGATCAGCAGGAAAAACGTTGAAACGTTGACATACAAAACGTCTAGCAAACGACGCTGCCTTGTCACCTATGAGCGGCATTTTCTAAAAGATTGACTTCTTTTCTTGACCAAACAGTTTTTCACAATTTGTATTGACATGCATAAATCTATCAAGAAAAAATGAAGGATATCCGTTGGCAAGTAAAGTTTCTCTTTACAAAATTAGCTCACTTTCTATGCTGTCTTGATAATGTCTTGTGCTGTAATTATAGAAAGCGCATCTACTAACTTTTCTTTGTAAATAGTATCTTTTACTTCGTTTTTATATAGTTTAGCTTGAATGTTGCTCATCGATATCCAAGTGAACTGTCATCTTCTGTAGCTTGTCAGTCCCGTGCCTAACCTGACTGAGACCGAGCGAAACATGTCGTTAAAAACGTTTTGTTGATCACGAATGCAAATTGAACACCAACATGAATGCGGTTTTATTCTTATCTATAAACATGAAAATAGAATATACGATTCGTAAGACCTTTTGTACTTGAAATTACAGGCCGCAATTTCAAACTACCCGGTATAATGATATTTTCGTCGTCCATAATATTGAAATGATATTTTCGATCCTATGAGTACGTTCGACAGTCCGCAATAAATGGAACATCTACACCGAATTTGCCAAGATATTTTATTTCCCTTGCTGTTAAGCATTTACTAAAACGTTTGCAAAATTTATTAATCAATTTCAGGGTGATATTGATTTCATACTTGAAAATCGATCGATATGTATTTGTGCTATGCAAGTGCTAATTATATATACAATTTCTGTAATTTACCCTTACATAGAATGCCGAGACCCGAGGGGAAAATATCACGAGATGAGAATAAGATATGATTTAAATCACTACGGGAACTGCACTGATGATGGCAAATAAGCCAGAAGCGTATGTAGTTCCTGGAATGATTTAAGTCAAGTCTCATCCTCGTCTCTTGAATTTCTGTAATACACAAACAGTAATTCATAACCACAAATGCTCCACCTTTATCTGATATTGCTATATGGAGATAATCAAGGTTTTTTAGTCCATTTAAAGCCTGATTTTGTTCCTTACTTAGATTGCATTTTCGTTTGTTGGAGTGAGTATTCAAATTTCTCTGTTTCATTTAGAATTATGTCTTCATTGACATCAAGCGATGGGTTCAAACCCTTAGGCGGTTCAAAAGTTTGACTCGTTTTCGTTCTTATTGATCTAAAGTGTGCTGGTATGTTTTCTTCTGTTTGGTCTTTGTCTTTGAAAAAATCTATAAAGCATTATCTTCTACAATAAGATATCGTATCATTATGAAGACCTGTCAAATTTTGATTAGGAATAAAGGGAACTTAGATTTACATCTCAAAAGATTTTTCTCGGTGTCTGACATGTCATAATGAGAAATGTTGATAGTTTTCATCATTTCTATATAAATAACTGACAACCCCGCCCGGCATATTATTTTCAAAACTCCGACAATACCAGACAGGAATGACACCAATATTAGATATCAATCTTGTAGAAAAAATTCAGATATTGTTTTAGATTCAGTTTTTACTGTGAAAACATGACAATCAAAGATTTGTTTAAAATATCTAGCAATGACATTAACTTTACAGTGTGTATTCTAAAACAGCTGTTAAACAACAATCATAAAATTTCTCAAAACCGCGAAATTTATTTTATTCCACGCATTCGCAATGCAACTTTAAAAGTAATAATATACTTTTTTTCAAACATTTCAGAAAAAATACTTGCGTCTTCAGATTTTGATAACATGATACATTAAGTTGGCAATCTGGAAAATATGTAATCAGTCACAACTTCTTTAACATTCCGATACCGCTGGGGTCCACATTGGACCCTAACTAGTTTTCGAAGCAATTGCAAACATCTAATGCCTTCACATTAGCTTCAAAGAGTCTGTGACTTTGTTGCTAATACGCAGTAATCCTAATTGCTCATAGTCCTTGCAATGTACAGGTACTGGATTATTACCTAGAATTGACAATATCAAAAAATCACAACTTTCCCGCATGGGGTCCAGGTGGGACCCCAGTCGAAATTATTCATAATAATGACATATAAAATGCTTCAAAGTTGTGTTGAGTACTGAAGCAACAACTTCTTGCTTCATTTACTCTATTTGGATCGCTATATAGAATATTCCACTGACGTGACGGCCCTAGGCCTAGCATACCTCGTAGCCTGTACATAGGCCTATATTTGCACTATTGAGATCGGGTATGATCATGCTCTCTTTTCTAGACTATATGTTTATGTATAACTGCCTGAGTATGGACACTGTATGCATTTTCTTCATGCAGTGCATCATTTTTCAAAATGTCAGCGTTCAATTTGAAGATCCAGCAAAGATATTATGGTATAGTTACCAACTGCCTTTTGTATATGAATACATGGAATGAAGTTCTGCATGACAAAGATGATACATTCACCTTGAATTCTTTCGTCAATCGCAGTGACTGCGTTGCATATCGGCGGTAGCGAGGGGCTTGTGTAATCATGACAGTCAATGAGATTTCTACTAATTTGTCATGACCCGAGTATTGAAAAACAGTCTTTGGATAAAAATGCGAGTCAAAACAGTGATGGAAAGACAACGGCGTCAGAATACGGCCACAAATGCAGTGGAATAGATCTGCTGATGATGATAACCAACCATCCGTCATGAACAGGATTCAGATGAAAGCAGCGAGATGTTTGCGATGAGCCTATAGCAGCCAAAGCAGCAGTGATAGCTCAGCGTCTAACGACGATGTACCGGTAGGCCTACAAAACGGTGAACCTACTAGAGTGACGTCACTTGCAACTGGAATTTCGGATCTTCGTGGAAAGGATGTTGAAGAATACATGATAGATCCATCAGCGAATTCTGGAAGCTGAAGCATTCAATTTCATTAGTAGAAGGACTGGACCTACAACGGATTGCCGAAATACAGTAGAGTCACAAAACCTCTTGGCGATTGCTGATGGACATCATGGTAACGTACACAAGCGAGGGGAAAGAAAAGAAGGGAAATGACAACAGGGCTAAGACTATGGCAGCAGCCGACGAAGCTTATAAGTCTATCGGACTCATTGGAATTCTCTACTTTGGTAGTCAACTGGATGTTCGTTGCAAAGCTTTTGGAACAAAGGAGACATGACCACAGGGTATTCTTTGCTAACATGAGTCTACACAGAATGAGAGAAATGCTACAGAATCTGAGATTTGAGTGTAAAGCGGAACGCGTGAGTACACGAAAAACAGATAAGATGGCTCCGATAATGGAATTCTTGCTTTTTCGAAAACCAATTGCCGAAATTTTCAAGCCATGATTCTGTAACATTGGTCTCATTCAGAGAGCGGTGTTGTTTTAGACAATATTCTAAACAGACAGCCAAGTATGCGGACTGTAAATTCTTTTAAGGTACTGCAGCAGAGAACTTATTGTATGATAGGAATCATATCATATTGTGGAAAGGTTAATGACACAATCACTTTCTTTTGATACCGTTCGTAAACTCATCTACTCAGTAGAAGACAGTGGCAGCATGGAAAATGTAAGCCTCTTTTGCCTCTTACAGCTTCTACACAAGTTTGTCTTTTGTAAGATGACGGAGCACTCTGGTTGGAACGATGAAGTCAAGCAAAAGAGAATTACCGCGTTGTGTTTTACAGATGGCTGATCGAGAAGATGATGCAGATGGGCAGCACCAGATTTTGCTACAAAGAAGGAGGCCACCTCCTTTTTGGAGGAAGTCTGTAGGAATAGGATGTATTTTAGACACGAATCTAATGTGATAGATCAGTAGGTACAGACTGACCAATCTATTCATGACATAGAGTAAGTATATTTGGTAGAGTGGTAACTTCGCATTTATTAAATCCCCAATGTGTATACAATTTTGATTTTATTCAATGAACTCGAGAGGATATAGTTGGTAATTGTCACAAAATGTGAGAAATGCCAATTTTTGCAGTTTTGCAGAAATTACAACGGAATTGACTGATCATGATAGCATAAAGCAGAAGGAAATGATATTATTTTACAGATCGTCCGTGTCATGACATCCTTGGAGATGTAATGTTTGTTTAATTACCAACTCAATGGCCTGCTATTGCTTTCATGCTGAACCTCAAGAGAATCTTCTTAAACGTGATCAGGCAACAGCTGCCACTGGCATGGCGAAATCACATAATCAAAGACAATGATTTCAATTAGCTTTGAAAGATGTAAATGGGTCCACATCACTATTCAGATTCAAGAAATGAAACATGAATTTAGTGAATCATAAAATCAAGGCGGTGAAAATTGAATTAAAAACTTGACATTTCAGCCAAGAAAGCACGGATAATATCGCAACTCTTTCATGAAGACTTCCGTTATAATACAATTCATGAAATTCCCTTGATATTCAGCTTGATTTCCGCTTAGTTGGGATGACTATTAACAAAAATTCATTCCTTTTGATATCTAACTTGCTTTTTACTACTTACAACGGGGAGTCATCTCGGTAGTATATAAATTGGCAAAATTTTGACTTTTTAAAAATGCTCAAATAATTTTTTGGACCACGGGAACGTAATCTCCGCAAAAAACTGAATCTTTTCATGTAAAAAGTGTCACTGTATACAGATACTTTTTAGAGTCGACACTCTAATTATATATTCCTACTCTATGGTCGACCCTCTACCTACATATCCCTACTCTTTGATTCATGACATACATGTAGGCTTATCAATTTCCCATATATTTTTGAACTTGCTTGTATTTCTGCAGGAGTATCCTGTCAGTTCGATAGTCCTGAGCTGTCATAATTCGAGTCGCCACCGTCGATAAATGTGCTTCAACATTTTCAGTGAAACGAGCAATGGTCAATGGTGACTTCCAGTAGCCCTAACGTTAGTACGTACGTCCTTGATTTAGCAGGCAAAAGCCTAATACGGTGTTTTAGGTTTTAGGATCTCGATTTTCTTATATAAATAGCTTGTCTAGTTTACAGGAATCAATGCGCATGTGATTCAATGTTCATTTACATTCCTCTCCAATCTAGGAATCAGGCAGCGCAGACGATTTTTCTTGATGCACTAGTCTCTCTCTTGTAGATTATCAGTGATCGATTGAACAGTATCTTTTCCCGGAAGGACAGTCGTCGAAGGACAATCGAAATATACTAAACTTTTAAAGAAGTTTTCAATTGATCTCTCCTGCTGATATAATTATCATAATGACCTGGTGTCCACAGTGGACCCCATGCGTTAAACTCGTAAGTTTATATCTGCGGTATCGGAGGGTTAATATTGCTTTTTGCGAACTGAACAAGTCACTAGGGATATATTTAATGCTTTTTCTATTGGTATTGCAAGATTTAGGTCATTATATCAAATAATTACTGCTGCGGGATGAGTTAAGCTATAAATTTCTAAAAAGATAAATTATAATCAATCACAAGTATTTTATGAGGCAGAGATAGAACCTGAATCAGTCATACTTCATCACTCTACACCTAATGTGTATGTTTACAAAGTTGGAGCTCAATCAGTTAGGGTATCTGGAGCACAGAAAATGATCGGTGTTATTATCTAATGCATGCTCATCCATGTGCAATTGATTAGATCTTCGTTTCCATCTCAGGTAAATTCCTACGATTTGAATTGAATCTACCCGGACCTCTAAAATTATTGCGGCACTCATGATCATTAAAATTATTAACTCTGCTATTTCTTATTGGCGTGCGATTATCATTACTGAAACTTCTTCTTTCACATCGTTTTTTTTTGTTCTCGACACTTGTGGTCGGTGATACATACCTAGTCTCGGAGACTTGCCAAGTCTCTGGGAGACCTAGGTGCATTCGGAGGATATGTGCACTTCCGAGAAGTGCTGCTTTCTGTGAATTACATGGCTTCCTGGTAGTCTGCGGAGGTAGTCCTTCAACTTTGGAGTTATTGCTCCAAGCGCGCCGATGACAATTGGTGCGACTTCAGCTTTCGCCTTCCATAGGCTTTGCGCTGCGATCTTACGGTCTTGATATTTTTGAATCTTTTTCTTTTCTTTGTTCTTAATGTTTCTATCTTCTGGAATTGAGACGTCTATTAACTTGACTTTCTTCTTTTCTTTGTCTATTATTGTGATGTCCGTCCGGCTTGCATTCATTCTTCTGTCATATTGTAATTATTTCATCTGTTATTATTGCGAAATCTTGTATTATTTTGATAATTGGTTGATTTCACTAACATATCATTATAATTAAATGGCCTAATGTAATTATAATCGCTCTGAAGATTACCAGCATCCCTTGTTTGCCAAATTCAGAAATTTAATGAAATTAGATGATTGTCTGAACTGTGAAATTTACTTTTCACTTCCCAAATCTTGTGACTTATTTCTTCCTTCTTTTCTATTTCTTTTTTCCATGACTCTAACCTTTGAATAGAAATGATTCCATTTGAAAAATTCTTTACATAATTTTCTGTTTCAACATCAATCTTAGGCAAATATTCAGTTTTTATGCGTGCAATTGATCTCACACGCTCGATTTGATGGTTACATTTCGCTATAGACAACGACTTTAGCAATTATTGCTCTTCGTTTGACAAATATGCCACAACATTCACCAAAACATTCCCGGAATTTTTGGAGTTTCATAAATCCCTGCAATGTTTGTCATTACTAAATGCTTGATAATAAAACATCTTCTGTTTCAACAGTCGCTTTTCGATATAGTGTTCCTCATTGCCACCATAGCTTGAACCCTTAATATTCTTCATTCTAGCGTTCATTAATTCGTTGGAGCCGAACATCCAGTTCACGATGGAGAGGGGTGATGGCGGTTGCATTACCTTCTTGGACACCGAGCTGAGACTGAGGACGCATGACATTGAAGTGATGTTAGTCCGGCAGCCAGAACGAGTTTCCGCAGGGAACGAGGTCGAAAGTGAGACTCTCACAGAGATGTACACCCTATGCCTACTAAGAATCGGCACGTCTGCCGAGTTCTAGTAAGTTCCTCTTCTTGTCACACAGGATCAAAGAAAAACACATGAAAATCCAATTGGACGCAGATTGAAGTTCTTGGTTAAAATGAAATTTTCTATGTTTTCGCTTGTCAACTGAAAAGTATTAAGTCTAGAGTCATAATTTTTGACATGGAATGTCTTCAAGTCATTTCCTATGATATTCATGTGCTTTTATCATGTTTCTGATCGGCAATGTATTTGAGAATGTGGTTGAATGTGGATAAAGTTTCTCAAAATGTTTGTGTTTGCCGACATTAAGAGGCTTGCCAAATCTAAATGTGTTCAGCTTTATAGACAGGGGTGCATGAACGTGAAAGGAAATGACCTGAAGACATTCCAGTTCTGAAATTATGACTCTGAGCTTAGTACGTTTCGTTTAATCAGAGAAAACATAGAAAATTTTATTCTAGCAAAAAATTGAAATCTGCGTCCCATTGGATTACTATGTGTTTTTCTTTGATTCTGTATGACAAGAAGAGGAACTTACTAGAACTCGGCAGACGTGCCGATTCGTAGTAGGCATAGGAGTAGCAACCCCATTGCAGGCGCAAGGACAAAATGTGAAATGATGACTCAGCCTCCCCCTCTGGAAGGAAGGTGAGGGACATGGCCAAGGATGTGCTGGGAGGAATGGGTCCGTGAGGAGAAAACTGTTCCTCCCCCCCTCGGCAGTGATCTTCCAACTTTGGTGTGAGAGATGGTAGAAAGTCGTGCCACAGCTCATTTGAAAGCTAAGAGTGAGAAAAAGGCAGTGAAAAGCTCAGTTTGGACTCATTTTCTTGGGTTTAGGGAGGAAAATGGCAGGAAACTGTCAGAGTTGGAAAAAGTCAAGTTTTGGAGGTTTTGGGATGAGAAAAGTTGCTTTTCGGGCAGAAGGAGTGCTCGGATGGGAAAATGGAGTGCAAATTCGGCCGTGGTGGCCAATTTTGGGTTTAGGAACGTCTTCCCAACTCAATCGGAGAGAAAAAGTTCTGACCCCCCCCCTCGGGAGACCTAGCTTCAATCTTGGCTTCCAGTGGACGGATTATGTCGTGCAATAGCTCGTTTGAAAGCTAAGAGTGAGACAAATTCACTGAAAGAAACGGCTTGTTAATATCTGCCTTCGTTTAGATGTGAGACGTCATTCAAGATTTTGGGAGATTGGCGAAAAACGACAGAGTTAGAATTTTTGCGATGGCTGTGGGCTGTAGAGCCAAAACGAAGCATCGGATGGGAAAACGGAGGCCAGATTCGGATTCAGCGTCAAATTCTACATGGATATGGTGTATTTCCAGCTCAATCGGAGCGCTAGAACCGGAGATAGACGGGTTTTTTAGTGTTTGAATGATGGGTATTACGTCATCAGCTGATCGCCACACACTATATAAGCGGGAACCGACGGAGACTTTTCATTTAGAGGAGAGCGATTGTCAAAGGTAGGTCGTCTCTCTGA
Source organism: Prostheceraeus crozeri (assembly GCA_907163375.1). Taxonomy (NCBI): domain Eukaryota; kingdom Metazoa; phylum Platyhelminthes; order Polycladida; family Euryleptidae; genus Prostheceraeus; species Prostheceraeus crozeri. Next base: position 148,477 of record CAJQUW010005959.1, on the reverse strand, counting down.
GCTCCGATGATAGCTTCGGACATTCTAAATTCTGGGTTTCTGTAAGAAACCGACTTAGAAAATTTCATTGCTGATATCAGCTAAGGCGTCAGACTTAGAGGTTCGCCAGGAGATGGCCTTCGTCTCCAGGCCATAAAAGACTCCAAAACTTTAAAGGCTTGTAACTTTGCTTCTAGAAGTCCGTTTGACTTGATCCAAAAAGGTTCGGTTGCTATTGACCTGCCCTAAGTGATAGACTACCTATAAAATTTCATAAGTAGTGCTAAAAAGTTGAAAAATTTTAATTCACTAGTTTTGGAGGTTTTCTGGGGTTTTCGACCCTGCTGAAGTCAATGAAAGGATTTTTAATGAGCCAGTCTTCTCATGGACTAAGCGGCTTTTCACTGAAAGCGAGCAAGACACGGAGAGTTTTGCTGTAATATTCCACTGACAGGGTGTTCCTTCGGGACGGCGGACGATGCCGTAGTGATAAGTGTGGCAAGGGAGTGTGTCATAGTTTAGACCGAAACCGCTGGGGCAACTCATGTCTCATGTTGGGCATTTGACACAGTTCTCAACGTAGCACTTTGAACGCCAATCGGTTGAGTCTTAGCTATCTTGTCATGGGTGGCCTCTAAACATCTCCATTACAAAACGCTGGTGAATCAAGCTCTCTACGGCTTGCTATCAAGCTGATCAAAGCAACGACTTGGGTCGTTTCCTCTTGTAAATAACTCCACCGGTTTTCATGTCAAAATCGGGGCCCGGATACCAACACAGTGACATGACGCACGCTCTGTCCGCCCGAGGTTGGATTTGTGGGTCGAGGCCTTGGAGCTGGGATAAGATCCCCTCTGAGTAATGCCTGTAACGGATTCAAGAGCTTAACACCCAAACGGTTGCTTGCTTGCTATCAGGCCTTTTTTCGTCTAGCCTCAGTAGCTCAGGCTTGGCAACGTCCATCGTTTGTCATTGTAACTTGGTAAAAATGGGGCGGTTACTGCAAGCATTGACGTCAAACCTTTTCGCGTCATAGGGGAATCCGTCTTTGTGTTGGGAGTTGGTAACAGAAAGCACGGTGACTGCCGATGCCCATATATGGTAAAACTGCTGTTGACAAGTTGAAAGCATGGCCAAATAAGGAAGGTCTGAATCATGGCTTTGTGCTCGCTGGGTATATAAACCGCGACTTTTCTCTAGTCTTCACTCCTGTTTCAAGTTGCAAGACGAACGGTGAGTGCTCTGACAAGGTTTGCTATCAAACTTTGGGATTTAGGATAAAGCTAGGAATCATACTCTTTAACTTTGGTTGACGATTTTATTCCAGCGTTTGCTATCAAATGTTTGATGACTTAGTCTTTCAATGCATATCAGCAAGTAGTATCCTGTAAACACTTGCTATCAAATTTTACTCTATCTTTACAGAATTATCATGACTAAAACTCCGCGCTTTATCGTTACTCAATGCTCCTGTGGTAGATTAGCAAGGGGCAGCGAATACCGTAAGCATATTAAAGAGGGGACGCTGGATCAACATGAGAGAGTGCACGTTTTTAAGGTCTGCGTTCATCATAGGGTGGTGTGTGATGAGGATGGTTTTGAGGGTTTCCGGAAGGCGCATGAATCTTGCCCATCCGGAAACATTGCAGCGCAGTCGTTTCCTGAGTGGATGAATGAATTAATTCAGGCGAAGGAGGAGTTGAATGCAGCAGTTAGAAGTATTGAGGGTGCTGTAGCGAAGGATCGGGAGGTAGTGGTGAGTGAAGAGGAAGTAGAGGTAGAAGGAGTGATTCAGCGAGCGAGTGATGAGACTAGGAAGTTGATGGTCTCATTGTTTGGGAGTGAGTTGTCTGATGAGTCGTATGGTGAGGTGACTGAGCCTGTAGCGACATCATCGCCTAGGAAACAGGCGCATGATACGGAGGCGTTTGTGAGATTGAAGGATCGTATGATGGATATGGAGAGTGTGAATAGAAAAGTTTTGAAGGAGAATGATGAGTTGAAGGCTAAGGTTGAGGGTATAAAGGTGATGAGGGAGCAGTTGGAGGAGATGCGAGTGAAGGAGCAGGAGTGGTTGAAGGAAAGGAGTGGTATGATGAAGCGAGTGAAGGCGCTTGAGGGCTTAGAGTCGGAGTTGATGTCTGAGAAGAATGAGGTGGAGCGGATGAGAGGTGTGGTGAAGGAAGTGGAAGAGACGAAGGTGATCAACAGGCGGTTGGGGAGTGAAGTGGAAAAGTTGCGAGAGGTTGAGACAAGAGTGAAGAGGAAGAGAGTGTATGAGGTCCACCTTCCCCTCTTTGAAAACAGCATCTGCGATGTGCCGACCCTCACAGACGACCCCAATTCGACACAGACATGTTATGAAGGCGAAGGTGTGCGATGTCTCCACCTATCCATTAAAATGAGTGGCGATTTGGAAGACTTTATCGTCCGAAAAGTTGTAAAGAAAAAGCCGAGTAAGTTGCTTCAACAAGATCATTTCCCTGCCGCCTCTAATCTCCTATTCTTTTTCTTTCAGAGTTTTTGCAGAAGTGAGAGCAGACGGAGAACGACCCATGGGCTCTTTTAAGGGCCAACCTTCTAATGCAGCTAAAGCGGTCCCAAGCCCGCCACATATCTACGGATATGGAATGCAGAGGGGAAGAAAAATGATGAATGGAATGAAGGGAGGACATTCATGCGCCACACGCAACATATCACAGACTTCTCTCTTTGCTAGTGAACAAACTCTTGTCAGTGTCGTACAAAGGTTTTACTGCAGCACAGGTTGATGTATAGTTAGAAAAGTTTGATCATCAACGTTGTATTCGTAAGTGTCGTCAGCAAGTGTATCATGTTGTACAAAGGTTTTACTGCAGCACAGGTTGATGTATAGTTAGAAAAGTTTGATCATCGAACTTTATTCGTGAGTGTCATCAGAAAGTGTATCATGATTTGTAAAAGTTTTAATGCTACACAGGTTGATGTTTTATGAAACACACATGTCATGAAATGTAAGTGTTAGTGTAGTCAAATAATATTACCGCGACGCGTGTTTGTGAAAATAAAGTTTGATCATTGACGTTGTATGACTGACCGAACTCATCACAGCACTAGAAAGTTTTAGAAGGTTTTACTGCACAGTGTAGATTGTCTTGTAACTTACTTTCACAGTGTTAGAAAGTTTTATGGGAGACAGTTGCCAAATGTTTCCCTATTAGAAAATTTCATGGCTGTTAGATTCGCTTCATCAGGTTTACTAAAAGCAGTTTTCTACTGCAATGAGAGTTCAGAATGTTATATGAAGACAGTGTACACCACAGCATTAGAACGTTTAGCACAACACAAGTGTCATGAAAAAATACTTTATTTGGTCCTTGATTTAACATCATTGAAACCCACTTTACTAATAGCAATGACAATATGCTTTATTTTATTCAGAAGCAAATGATCGCCGTAACCATGAAAGTTGACCATACGAGAAATAATCTTCCGCAGATTGGTCCAGAGGTCGAACCCGGAAAGTGTCATTGGAAGTCGGCAGGAAGGGCATCCGGACTACAAAGCACCACAACGCTCCAAACAAAGTCTGACTTAAGTCAGCACCGTCCAAGGCCCCAGTAGGGGTAAAAAAGTGACGTAAAATCCGTAAAAAAAATGTCGTGTATAAAACTCAGAAGCATCAGTAACATATTCTTGTCCATAGAAACGAAATTAAAAAATCAACACTTTCCGCTACTTTACATTGTGGAAAATGAATGTAATTGACATGTGCAATTAAGTTAGCCTCGATGAGACTCTCTTTGAAATAAGATATCAACTCCTCAAATATTTTTCGTGTGTAGTCTAAACATGCTTCAAATTCTTTGAAACTCAAGGATGTAATCTTGTATTAAGCCTCCGAAGCACTCTTGATGAAAACGAATCGTACAATCATCATGTTTCAATGCATTGACTTCAGGTGCCATGGTTGAGTCTATTGCTAAACAACATTTTTGCCTAGGACGATTTCAAGAACGCGTTACAAATGTGCGTGCGCACCTCGGGAACTCTAGATCGTCTGTGATTGGACGAGAGGTCTCATCCATTCACCGCTTGGGAAAATCTTATAAAAAACAGTGCACCAGCTCTGCCCTTCACATTTATCTTTCACAAGGTGAGTGTCGGTGAGCTCCTGCTATCAGGTTGTTTTGACTTGCTATCAAGTTGAAGAGTCTCTTGCTATCAAGAGATTCACTTCTGCTCATAAAACATATCATCGCTGTAATACCTCCTTTGCTCGAGCGTTCCTTCGGGACGGCGGGTGCTGCCGTAGAGGGATTGCGTTGCACGGGTTGTTCGTCGTTTGTTAGACCGAAACCTCTGAGCCGTTGCTCATGTTGGGCGTTCGACTTCATACTCAACGTGACGCTTTCTCTCGCCAGGTCAGAGTACTTTAGCCATTCGACAAAGGTTCGTCTTTATGATATGGAGTAGAGGGAAATGTAATTCATTAGATGTCACTTCAATCATTGTTCCCAAACGTTGACTAGGAAAATGAAACGATTCTCATCTTTCCTTTTCAGTGATTGAAGTCTTACTTATCTACCATTCATCATCTGCAATCGACTATCTACCATGGAATTGACAAAAATTGAATACTACCGCATTGCCGTCGAGATGGAAAAGGCCACCATCGAGCAATGTAAGTATTTGTATCAAGGTTGACTCTATTACTAACATCATTAGGGTAGTCATCCTCATTAAAATCAAGAGCCCCTCCCTTATTTTGTTCATGTTTAAACCGAATCCAAATTTTACCTCTGCTTATCTTTTCCGCCATTCTTTTTCAGTACATGAATGCATTTGCAATGGGGAACCCGTCCCCCAAGGAGCAATCGGGGAAGCCTATGAGCGGCTCGGAAAGTGTAAGTATCCTCACCTATGAGAGTTGGAATGTCATGTTTTAGCACTTTTGTATCCGTATAGCTTACTCTCTATCATTATTATCTCCGCAACCTCTAATCTAATCTCTCTTTTCTCTCTACAGATATGGCGAAGAAGAAGAAGTGGGAGGGAGCAGCGAGGCGGAAATACCGCGAGGAATTTCCGGCCCTACCTTCCCGCCCATCTACCTCCGCCCAAGCTGTGACCCCTTTCTCGGGCATCGTTCTCGCCCCACCTCCATCGCCAGCAGCTCCGGTACCTGCGCCAGTCCCTGCTCCTCGCCATCACGTCCCTCCAACACCGAAGCCCAGGACCCTTCCACCCTCGATTCGTGTCCCTCTCATGCCTCCTCCGCGTCCATCCTTGCTGCCGGAGTTAAAGTCCTTAGATGGTAAGTAATCGTGATTGGGAAATAGGGGGCTAAGACTGCAAACTTGAAATGCTGATCATGTTACTAATCTCTTTTCTCTTTTTCTCAACAGATTTGGCGGCCTACCTCCTGGACGGCGACGTTCCCTCCCGTCCCATCATCCCGGCATCACCACCACCACCTGCAGCGGCCGACCTCCCTCTCCTCTCCGTCAAGTCGATGGAGAGATTGTTGGAGCAGGAGGAGTTGGAGATCGTCGGAGAGGAGAGGGAGATGGAAGTCGAAGGGGAGGACTTTCGATGCCAGCGGTGTGACAGGGTCTTCGCCTCAGGCTACAATTTGAGACGTCACACCGCTGGCCGTGCCTGCAGGGGAGGAAAACGCCGACCGATCCCTCAACGGCCCAAGTGTGAAGGTTGTGGACGCACGTTCTACAACAGCACCAACTTGCAAGTCCACATCGAAGGCGGTTCCTGTGGCAGTGTGAGGCAACCACCGACAACAACAGGTAGGAAGCATCCTTCATCGCACGTCGGGTTTTCCTGTTCTTCGTGTCAGAAGACCTTTCCTACAGAGTTTGTTCTTTCTTCGCACACACTCTGTCACACTCATCCCACTGAGCTTTACACAGACAACAACGTCACTCTAAGGCTGAGCAAGTTTTCCCTTGAGAGGCTCGTTCGCGACTATGAGTTAGAAAGCTTTGAAGCTGTGCAAGATGTTCATCCTTTCTTGATGAATAATATAGGCTTGATTCATCAAATGTTGGCGAGCTTAGATAGATTTTTACTCAAAGGCATGTTCTATCTCACTGTTCGTTTCAATAAGTAAGAGTAGCACGGGAGACGTAGATTCCACTGTGACCATCAGGATAAACTCCTGTGCTGCTGATCTCATATGTGATGTAAACGAGTGGATAGAGAGACAGGCGACCTATCTCGTCAGCAACTTAAATAAATTTAATGAAAGTGACAGCTGACTGGTTTTTGATGGGATAGAGAAAGTAGACATTAAAATCAATCTTTTAGAAAATTTGCAAGGAAGCGGTTGTTTCACCCTCCCCAAAGCACTGGCTGACAAAAAGGCTGTCATCAATGTAGAGTGTCAGTCCCAGTGTTTCAAGTATGCCGTCCTCTCCATTCTTCACTATAATGATATAGGTATACATCATCAAAGAGTCACCAAGTATTGTGAATGGGAGGATGAGCTTAAGTTTGATGGGTTAGATGTCAACACATTAGACTTTAAAGGCATCGCCCAATTTGAAAAACTCAATAACATTAACATAATCGTCCATCTCCGGGAAAAAGGTCTGAAGGGCGTTAGGTATAATAATCGCCAAAGTAACTTCGACCGGGTTGTCAATCTTCTCCTAGTCTATAGCGACAACCACCCAGAATGGCATTATTGTGGCATTCCTAAAATTTCAAAGTTATACCATCATCAAACTGCATATAGGAACAATTTCTACTACTGTGATCGCTGCACACGGCGTTTCACATCAAAAGCATTTTTTGAAGAGCATTACGAGTGGTGCTCTTGGGGTAAACTTCAAATGGAAGTCATGCCCAAAGATAATTTTATAGGTATGAAGAAAACGGCAATGAGCTCAGTCCCATATGTACCATCTATGCGGACATTGAATGTTATATTGAACAAGAAGACCTAAGTCATGAGCCAGAAGCCATTGCCTGTTATGAAGTTTGGCACCCATATTATAGGAATCAAAATAAAATGCATATGTGGCAAGTCGAGGAGTGCGTTGAAAACTTCCTCAACTTTTTAGATAGGAAAGCCCGTTTTCATCAACGCTATGAAACGGAGCTAACTAGGAAACCCATGTGCTTCACAGAAGCCGATAAAATCAAATTTGATAAGACCACGGAATGTCCCCGCTGCTGTTCATCCTTTGATGATCAGCAACATAAGAAAGTGAGGGACCATTGCCATCTCAGTGGTAAATTTAGGTCTGCCTTATGCAGTAAATGTAATATGAAACTTAGACTCAAACGGCGAACGCTCCGCGTCATCTTTCATAACTTTAAATGTTATGATGCTCACATCATCTTTCGCCATAGAATCGGTAAAATGAAATCCTGGTCATCCAAAGTGATTGCACAAAGTAAGGAAAAATTTATGTGCATCACTGCCAAAGTACAAGTCGATCAGACGAAGGAGGGAAGCCTGTCTTCTATGACATAAAGTTTCTAGACAGTTTTCCAGTATATGTCTTCTTCCTTAGCCGCGTTGGCTAATAATTTAGAAACACTTCCCCTCACTCAACATTTAAAGAAAGACTATCCCAACATAAGTGACAGCCTGATGCGACGGAAAGGGGTGTTCCCTTATAGTTATTTTAGTTCAATGGATACATTGAAGGAGGCATCCCTTCCGTCCATTGATAAATTTAAAAATGATTTGACGGGTGAGGACTGTTCGTTGGATGATTATAGGCATGCAGAGCAAGCATGGTTAGAATTTAGGTGTCGCACGTTTGGTGACTACATGCTTGCCTACTTAAAATTAGACGTCTATCTCTTGGCTGACGTGTTTGAGACTTTTAGGAAAGTCACATTAAAACAGGACGCCTTAGACCCCATTCATTTTGTTAGTCTGCCGGGTCTGTCCTATCAGTCAGCCTTCAAGATGACGAAAGAGAGCATACATTTACTGCAAGATGCAGAAATGTATACGTTATTTGAACGTGGTATTAGGGGTGGCTTGACATTTGTTAACAAACATGTTGTCAACAGCACCCAAGACATAGGATCGACCACGCATTTAATGTACATAGACCAAAATAATTTGTATGGGAGTGCACTCTCCAAGCCTTTGCCACAGTCTGACTTCCAATGGGTAGAGCCCCATGACATTGAACACTTCTCCAATCCAGCACACATCATGGCACTGGGAGATGAGGCCGACATAGGTTATTTATTTGAAGTCGACCTCATCTATCCAGATTGCATTAAGAATAGGACCGCTGATTTTCCTCTCGCACCCGAATCTGGCATAGTCAGTCCAGATATGTTCTCTCCCTTTATGGAAGAACACAATAAGCAGTATAAGGCGGAAAATGACTTAAAGTATAAAGCCACTAGGAAGTTGTTGCTCACCCAATTGAACAAGCAGCATTACATCTTGCACTATTCCATCCTCAAATTCTATCTAGGTATGGGGATGCAACTTGATAAAGTCCATCGCGCTATCCAGTTCCAGCAGAAGCCCTTTCTAAAACCGTATATAGAATTTAATAGTAGGAAACGGGCTGAATCCAAGAATCCTTTCGAAAAGGACTTCTTTAAATTTAAGAATAATGCCCTCTTTGGTAAAACCATGGAGGATGTAAGAAAGTGCATGGACTATCGCATCGTAACTGATCCGGAAGCGAGTATCAAGTTATGTCACTCGCCGTTGTTTTGCCACCATGATGTCATTTCCGAAGACATCACTGGTTTTAAAATGTTAAAATCTAAAGTAGAACTTTGTAAGCCCATTCATGTCGGTCAAGCTGTCTTGGATCACTCCAAGTTAGAAATGTATAAGTTATTTTACCACACTTTCAAAACATGTCCACTTCTCCAACGTGTGGAATTAGTAGGAGGTGATACAGACAGCTTCTTCCTAGCTTTGACAACCACGAGCCAAGTCAAGCAGGAAGACATTTTAAAATATTTAGCACCCAAGTTTGATAGTTCCAACTATCCCACTGACCATCCGCTTTACTCTACCTCAAATAAAGCGAAGCTTGGCTGCTTCAAGGATGAATGTGCCGGCAAACAGATAGAGGAGATGATCTTGCTTCGCCCCAAGATGTACTCTATGAAGCTAAAATCCTCAGAGCTTTCTATAAAACGGGCGAAAGGCATCTCGAAGTCAATCGTTAGAAAAATGACACATAGGGACTATCAAGATGCCTTAGATTCACTTAAAATTAAAAAAGTAGAAATGACCATTTTAAAATCTCAGCCGCATCAAGTAAGAACAAAGACGTTTAGGAAACGAGGTCTCTCAGCTTGGGAAGACAAGCGATGCTGGATGAGTCCGAATCACTCATTACCGAACGGCCATCCAGACACTCATCTACCTCCACCCAAGAGACAGAAACTTTCTCCTCCTCCGTCCGGCGATGTCTGATGATGAATGCTTCCTCTCTGTTGTGGTTGATGTTTTGCTTTTTACTCCATGGCGTTTTCTATGGGGCGTTGTGAGTGAGTGCCTTGGAACATGCGTCCAACTCCTGATCACTTCATATCATGACTTACATATCAACTGGTTTTTTCCTGGCGTTGTTTTCTCCCTGCACATGAGTGACTTTGTTTTCTCCCTGCATATCAGTGACTTTGTTTTCTCCGGTGATGTGAGCCATAAAAACTTTGTTTTCTACTACCATCAGTATTAACTATGTGCGGTGCTATGAAAATTGGTTGTGATGATGAATAACATATCATGTACAGACTGTGTCGTTTTCTTTTGACATAAAGATGGCACTCTCACTCATTAGACAGAAGTAAAAGTTTTAATCATTTTGTAAGATGGGTAGGGTTAGAAATAAAGTTGACGTTTGTAAAGTTAGAAATAAAGTTGATGATTGTAAAGTTTGAATTAATGTCAAAGTCATTTTACTGTTTGTACAGTTTGTAAGATAGGTAAAATATAAAAGAAGTTAGAATCACTTCACTGTTTGTAAAGTTAGAAATAAAGTTGACGTTTGTAAACGTAGAAATAAAGTTGATGATTGTAAAGTTTGAATTAATGTTAAAATCATTTCACTGTTTGTACAGTTTGTAAGATAGGTGAAATATAAATGAAGTTAGAATCACTTCATTGTTTCTAAAGTTAGAAATAAAGTTGATGATTGTAAAGTTTGAATCAATGTTAAAATCATTTCACTGTTTGTACAGTTTGTAAGATAGGTGAAATATAAAATGAAATAATAAGTATTTCACTATTTGCAAGATAGGTAAAGTATAAAATAAAGTCAAAACCATGTCAGAGTTTGTAATTTATCATCCTCACCAACGAATGTGACATCATGACAATTTCTTCGACTTAGGAAACATCAACCACTTTGCTGACTCATGTCTATAAATAGCTCTGACTCATGAAGTAGTAAGGCGCCAGTCAGATAGATAAGAATCTAATCAGTCTTGTTCAACCTTTTCACCGACACGTGTGTGTGGGCGTGTCATTCAACATCGATGGCTACTCACGTCAGACAGCGTGACCTTTTCACCGACAAGAGTGTGGACGATAGTTTATTGCGATGACTCATTCAAAACGCATCATGTGATTAACACGATTCTATTAACTGTGACTCATACAGATAACGCATTAAAGATTTAAGAATGTCAGCTACTTTACTGATATCACGTAAACCAGTCATGATACAATGTCCGTTGTGAAACATTGGAATATGTACAGGATGCCACTTCCGAATCAGAGCAGCAGGAAAGAGTTCAGTTTCATAAAATATACAATGATTACTAGTTTTAATGTTGGCTAGATTCACTAACATCTTCAATTGAACAGACACTACTATATTCTTCAATGTCAGGGGACTGAGGTGGAGATGAGGCATGAGTGTTCGCATTTTCTTGACGACTTCGTAACACATGGACTGCATCACGAAATGAGAAAGGTTTCCTAGGACTTGGATTTTGACGCAGCGAAAGATTTGAAGATTTCGACCGTTGCTCATGCAAATGACCAACATTTGCGGACGACCGCGATGATAGACTGAATCGGGAAGATGGGTATGCAACTGTTCTAAATCGATGTCTCTTCTGAGATTCATTTCGCGCATGGCGTTGATGATGCGGATGGGGAGCATGACTCACAAATGACATGAGGGTGGAGTGAACTTCCCTTTTATACTTTTCCCATGAGGGTTTTGGAATCACAATGTAGCAGTGATCATTATGTAGAATCATCTCTTGAATGCGAATAAATACAATGCCGTCTCCTACGTTGATGATATGACAAGAAATGGATAGGATAGCGCGATCTAACCTTCGTAGATGAAAGCGTTCTAGAGTTATCTGAAGTTGACGTTTCGTATCATGAAATGTAACACACTGACTTTTCCATGATACATGGAGCCATGCTGATAATTTCCACATGATTAAAACTTGAGTGAAGAAGGATATGCCTAAGAAAGAAGGAGAGAGTCATATTCATGTGTGGCATGGTGAGTGTGCATTTTCTTTCTTGACACGGTGGCCGTTAAGACCGTGGTCTCATAAAGACCGATGGTGGGTTCTCAGTGTGTGGAGAGTGTTACTATAGTTGATCATCATCATCAACATGGACATCATTTTTACAGGTTATGGAGACAAGATAGAGATTCAACGTAAACAACCTTCCGTCCCTGCGCGTACCCATGTAGATGGTTTGAATTTTAATTTCGAAGGAGTAGAATCCTTTTCCCAAAATGGGGAGCGGTTTGCAATTGAGTAAGTCGAATTCGCTGCCCTCCTTTTCATGGATGATGAGACAGTGTCTATCCATATGCACATACATGTATCGTCTTTCCATGATGGGAACTTGTGGCCGCTTCCCATTGTGTCGAACAATTTCTTTGGGAATGGTGAGATTTTCTTTCAGGAATGTTTCAAGAGTATTGAATTGTAACCGTGTCCAATAGTCTAATGGCACACACACGGCCACTCCATGCTTTGTTGACATAATCTTTAGAAAATCTATCCGATGACTTGGAGTTTTTATGTTTACGGCTTCTCCATGATGAGTTATCTTTTGATTGAAAGCATTTTTACCCGATGCTTAAGTAAGGGAGTTCAGTGTACCCAGTGCGAGAGCAGAGGAGTTGATGGCTTCGAGCAACTGCAGGGTTAGCGCAAGGACGGAAATGATTGCCATGCGCTCAGTCGTCCGTTGTATAAGCAGACCTAGCTCCAATCACATGCGTTTCCCTTTTCTCGTTTTCCCTGTCTTTGTTATGTGACAAAGAGTTATCACACGTGAACTTTTTGAATGCGTGGGTGGCAACCTTCCCTCTTACAAAGACTTTAGTGACACACCCCTTCTAGCGAACAAAGACGCATTCATTTATCTAACAAAGAGCCTGATAGTAATGCACAAAGCGCAATGACTGATGTTGTGACACGCCCCTTTCCTCGAACAAAGACGCATTCATTTATCTAACAAAGAGCCTGATAGTAATGCACAAAGCGCAATGACTCATGTTGTGACACGGCCCTTTTCTCGAACAAAGACGCATTTATTTATCTAACAAAGAGCACGATAGTAATACACAAAGCGCAATGACTCATGTTGCTATATACACCATTACAAAATACTCAGTGAAAAGAAAACTTTATTGCATCTACACAATGTGTCGCGCATCAAACAAAGTCGTGGATGTAAACACACTCAGTTGAATCATGATATGTTTAACAACGTACGCATTTCCTTCCATCGTCTCTCCTATTCTCTCCATAATTTTCTCCATATGACGACCATAAAATTGATCACTAAGAGTAATCCATTCTGTGCAATAAGATCCGAAACGAAGTGGTTTTTGCAAATCTTTCAACTCTATATAAGCAACGAGTCTACCCTTTACATCTTGAGGTTGTAAACTCTCCATCAATCTTTTGAAGAGAGGAAGGCTTTCAGTGAGCACTACTTTCATATCATTCATCTTCATTTTAAATGCAAGTTTCCAATCTTGTAAAAATCCATCGAATCCTTGTTGATCAAGTGTCAAATGACACATGTGGTTACTTAAGGTACGATGCGCCATCATAAACGATGTAACTATAGATTTCACATTGCTTCAATGACTTCCACTATGAATAAAACAGAAATAACAATCATGTTCCACTGTAAGTTTATTCAACACCAGACAAAATTCACAAGTACAGAATACACTTCATAAAATGATCATCACTCATTCACAAGGAGCAAAAACATGTTTTACATAGACCCATGCTGTTGATAATAATATAGATACAGTTCATAAACGTCATAGAGACTATAATGCCAGCGTGAAGAGAGTTTTGCAATGTAGGTAGCTTTACTTCTAGTATTACAATGGGATGGTGGTCTGTAAAGGTGATGTCTCTCACCGAAACATATTGCCATGTCAAAAATCATTCCATCTCTAAACTTCTTTTGATCACAATGCATATGATAGTCTTGTCTTACACGATCTACCCGACATGGTAAATATAAATTATCAATGTGCAACTGAAGTGTTGTTGCTTCTCGTTCCGAATCATTTCCTAATATTTTAACAATATGAAAACCTGACAGCCACCGTTTGAAATCACTTATCAAATACGTTTCATTTACAAATCCAATATGAATCAAAATAGAAGGATCAAGTCCATGCACATGACGTCGTGACCATTCGTCTTTGTGTGGAGGACAGTAGGCAAATCTATGATATACACTAACAACAGTTTGATCACTTTCTCTCATTGCAATAGCACTCAATTCCTGCATGGGTGTTCCCTCACTTTCTATGAAGATGACTACCTACAATATCAAAAAGACTTCATTACAAAATAATACATTGAGCAGGAACTTTACAAGGATGTCTGTCCTTTACATAACAAAAGATACATACAACATGATGACAATGTTTTATTTGAACATAACGCGCAAGACCGCGTTTTCCACATTCACTACATACTAACTGATTACGATACTTAAGATTTCTCTTTGGTGGCAGCACAATCTTTCTTTGATGTGCGACGACGTTAGGTTTAGTGACAGGTTCTTGACACTCTTTGACACAAGAATCAATGACTTTCTCAATGTGATCAAGTCCTGTTAACTCAAGTTGATGATGAATTTGAGCAATGCGCAAATTGAGGGAAATCAAATTACCGTCAGATTGATGAGGTCCCACATGAACAGCAGGCACCTCAATATGAAATGAATAAAAGCCTGCACCTAACGATGACAATTCTGTTTCAACTGATTGTTCAACTGCCACTCCTGAAGTGACTTTACAATACTTGCTTTGCAAAATATAGCAGCGAGTGCCGCGATACAATGGTTTATAATAAGAAGTTTTATTTTCTGGCCACAACTGTAATAGTTTAGTGGGAATAAGAGCCTTTTGCCTCACAAAGTCTTCTAAAATGTCAAGCTGCTGTCGCAACCAATTATCAATAGGGATACTCAGGTTTTGACCGCAACGATTTACTTGCGTATCCACTTTTGGTAAGTATACCGCCGGCGTTTGAAGATAGAGTCGAACACCGTTGTAGCGCACTTGTTGTTTGTAGGTAGGATAGCCGTGAATTACCTTTTCAATTTTCGGATTCCACAGCTCGAGATGTTGAGGATTCAGTGATGCAGCAGTTGGAGTAGGATTCATGGCCATGGCAGTCTGTAACGAAAGAATACCACTAAGTACATTCATGATCATCAGAGAAAAGAAAATCCTTAGCTTAGCAGTGACATATGAGGTGGCCCTTAAGAGGACCTTTTGGAGCGTTCACAGGATTTAAAGCTTATCACCAAAGTCTAAGTCTTCGTCATCGTCCAGTAAATTAAATGTCTTGGGCTTAGGACCTGAATTGAGTTTCAATTCCCTAAAAGGCTTAAAGGTAAAGCGTCTAGGTGTTGGAGGCGGTGGCGGTGATGGTTCAACAAAATGAGCTTGTGCAATCATCGGCCACACACTCTCCTGCGTCTCTCTTCTAAAATGCTGGTAAGGTTTAGGCCACACAGTCATGACACTCACTTGTAAATTTGCAAACAGGATTGATCAGACAAAGTTGAGAGGGGAGAATGGCTTCAGCAAGTCACACACGCTTTCCAAGTCAAGAGAATGAAATGAAGAGAAAATGGGGAGACGTCTACTTTTATAATCTCCTGCGAATCCACATTTGACACTATGTGAGCCAATCAGAGACCTCCGTTTCTCCCCTGACTTCGTTGCGGCAGGGAAAAGGAGGCACGCGGACGTCTGACTCATGAATGCTTTTCCCAAATCTTGTAGTCGATTCTAGTTTAACACATTGAGTTGAATATGAATGTGTTTTATGCGACATAAGAGCAAGTTGGATCCATGCTCATGAAATGATTCTAGTCGAGATGCAATTTTTGCCATGTGTCGCTGATAGAAATCTTTGGGATCATGTATCGTCTCTGCAGAATAGGATGCAAAATGAAACACTACACGCTCACCTGCATGTTCATCAGTCACTTTCTCAAATTCAATCTCTGCAACTAATCGTCCTTTCACATCTTTATTCATCAAACTGTCCATGAGCTGTTGGAAAACGAAGTAACCTTTAGCGATAGCAAATTCTATGTCTGCCTTTTCATGATGAAATGAGATGATGTAGTCCCTAATCACACCACGAAGACTTTGTCGATGAAAACGTAGTGAACAAAATTCATTCGTAAACTTTACTGCTTCTGTCATCTTTCTTCCTTTCACTTCGGAGACATAGCATGAATGACATTCAGGTGCAACATGACACGCTGATGCCAAATCTGGTCTCTGTTTACTCGTCCGAGGCTTGCTTCACCCGCTAGAGCGATTTTCATAAACATTCTAACTCAGTCGTTTTTCGTCAAGGCCCCAAAATTTTAAATGACGTCTCACATCTAAACGAAGGCAGATATAAACAAGCCGTTTCTTTCAGTGAATTTGTCTCACTCTTAGCTTTCAAACGAGCTATTGCACGACATAATCCGTCCACTGGAAGCCAAGATCGAAGCTAGGTCTCCCGAGGGGAGGGGGTCAGAACTTTTTCTCTCCGATTGAGTTGGGAAGACGTTCCTAGACCCAAAATTGGCCACCACGGCCGAATTTGCACTCCGTTTTCCCATCCGAGCACTCCTTCTGCCCGAAACAACGACTTTTCTCATCCCAAAACCTCCAAAACCTGACTTTTTCCAACTCTGACAGTTTCCTGCCATTTTCCTCCCTAAACCCAAGAAAATGAGTCCAAACTGAGCTTTTCACTGCCTTTTTCTCACTCTTAGCTTTCAAATGAGCTGTGGCACGACTTTCTACCATCTCTCACACCAAAGTTGGAAGATCGGTCCCGAGGGGGGGGAGGTCAGAACTTTTTCTCTCCGATTGAGTTGGGAAGACGTTCCTAGACCCAAAATTGGCCAAAACGTCCGAATGTGCACTCCATTTTCCCATCCGAGCACTCCTTCTGCCCGAAAAACGACTTTTCTCATCCCAAAACCTCCAAAACCTGACTTTTTCCAACTCTGACAGTTTCCTGCCATTTTCCTCCCTAAACCCAAGAAAATTAACCCAAACTTAGCTTTTCACTACCTTTTTCTCACTCTTAGCTTTCAAATGAGCTGTGGCACGACTTTCTACCATCTCTACAACCAAAGTTGGAAGATCACTGCCGAGGGGGGGAGGAACAGTTTTCTCCTCACGGACCCATTCCTCCCAGCACATCATTGGCCATGTCCCTCACCTTCCTTCCAGAGGGGGGGGCTGAGTCATCATTTCACATTTTGTCCTTGCGCCTGCAATGGGGTTACTATTCATAGGGTGTATATCACTCTGTGAAAGTCTCACTTTCGACCTCGTTCCCTGCGGAAACTCGTTCTGGCTGCCGGACTATGTAACACTTAAAAGAGACGAACGCAGGCCTGTACATGCCTCCCTCAGCGTATGCTCCTTTCCAGTATGAGGTTGAAGCCGTGCGCTCTCTCTTCCATCGTGCTCGCAAACTATGTTTAAATGATGCAAATTATCAAGTCGCTTTTGAAAAAATCAATGCTATTTTCATTAAGAATTGCTACAGGATGAAGACAATTGAAAAATTGACAACTGACAATAAAGAAAGAAAAATTGAGTCAGAGCATCTCAAGTCAACTACTAAAAATGAAAACGCTAATACGAAAATTATGTACTAGTCTGTTCCCTTCATTGACAATAATTATCCCATGTTGCAGCGTCGGTTGATTGAAATTAATAGTGAGTTGCCCCCGAATATTCTTATTTGCCCTGCTTATAAAATATCTAAAATCCAAAATTTCTTTTCAAACAAAGATCCTACTGCGAATGGCCTAAAATCTAATGTCTCATATTTATATTCACTGATCCTTACAAAATGCGATACATTGGCGCTACCAAACGTCATTTACCCATCCGTGTTAGTGAACATTTAAAAGGTTATCCATGCACAACTGAAATCTCTATGCATTTTATTACACCGAAGACAGAAAGCTTCACTGTCATTGGTCAATCAAAGTATCCGTTGATTCTGGAATCTATTTTAAAGAAAGCAATAACATTTTGTCTAATGAACGGAACATATCAGTACTTCTATGCGTGTGTATGGTGTGCACTGATGTATCAATGGTGGTAAGTGCCATTTTATTATCGTATACTAGATACGACTCTGCCCTTCTAGGAAACCGAAGCCGCGCGCGCAGATAAATCTAATTCTGTGGTTGAAATGTTCTAGTAGAGTTTCTGCAGGCACATAGAAATCGATTCAATGTGTAATGTTCATTTGCAAAGCAAATTTTATTCACTGCTAGTTATTTACTTCAAACGAAGGAGACATATTTTGAGATATTTGTCGGCTGTGAGAGCATTTTACGTAGATACTTTTATTACTTCATGCCACAAACTGAATTATTAGGTCTTTGAAACTATCCAATTGTTTTTCAGGTGCAAATTCCTCACTGGGTGGCAAACTGTACATCTCTACAACGGATGCAGATACTGAAGTTCTCAACAACATTCCTTCTCGTGATATTCTCTCCTTACTGAGGCGAAGTGAATATCTAAAACAGAGAATTCGAAATCACTGCAAAACAATGCGATCGAATGAATTTCCTTTGAATGTGAAGCAATTGCCTCGGGCTACGCTACCTCATATTTTTATAGACTCAAAGCGTCACATTCTCTACTGCAATAATCCAAAGACTGGAAGCACCAGTTGGAAGTACTTCTTGTTCGGATTTGAAAGGCGTACTAGTCTAGGCAATGTACCACTCGAAGAGAGACAGAAAGTGTTGAACTCGAATTTCAAGTTTGCAATATTTCGCGATCCACTTGAGCGTTTGGCCAGTGCTTACAATGACAAGGTATATGAAATTACTGACAAGATTAAAGATAGATCCCATAGAGTTAGAGAATGGTTAAAAAAGTATATTCGATACCGTATGAAAACCTCAGTGAAGAACAAGACGGAGCCCATACACTTCGATGAATTCTTGAACTTCGTGGATCATGTCTCAAGAACTGCTCACACGCTAGCGTGGAATATCCATTGGCAAATTCAGACATATTTTTGTCAGCCGTGTGCAATAAATTATGATTTCATTGGATTATTTAGAGACTTCGGATTAATCAAAGAGTATATTCTTGGCATCGCTGAATCTGGTCATTCGCTCAACTTTCCAAGAGGTCCTCCAAAAATGAAAACAGTCAATTTGGTTGATGAGATGTACAAGAGCATTCCAGGAAAAACAATTAACAGAATGCAGGAAATCTATAAATTTGACTATAAATTGCTTGGATTTTCACATCGCTCATTTAATCAGACATAAGAGCTTCACTACTAGCTGTCGTTTGCTCTTTGCAAGCGTTTTTAATTCAGCTTCGAGGCCTGCACTGTAAACTAAACTGTGCCCAATATGTGACCGATTATGTGCCCAAAACATGTGACGTTTGCCACTGCCTTTATGTGACCAAATGTGCCCAAATCGTTCACATTCAGCTCGGCAGATATGTGACTTTATGTGACCAAATCGGTCACATGCAACACGGCTGATATGTGACTTAATGTGACTAATATGTGATTAATATCTGCCCGACCGCTCATGATTATCGCTTCTTCCAATTATTGTGATAATTAAAACCCACTACTTGTTTAGGTTTTGGAGAGTAGAAGTACTGCCTCTAAATTAAATTGAGCTATAAATTATAGTTTAAATGATTCCACTTCCTGGTGGGAAGAAAAGACCATGCTTTCAATTGAGGAACTTATGAAAAGAACAACAAATATTTGCAAATCATTAGATACATACTCTACTTTCCATTTACTTTTGAATTTACCATCAATGCTTAATTCAGAAAGTCTTAATCAGTGTGTTGCTCAACGCCAACCGCCACCTGATGTTCAAAATCAAATAGATAAGCTGATGTAGTAAACACCTTATCTATACGGCAATGAAATAATCGATGGCTGTGGCAGCATCTATTGCTGTTTACCGATAAAATTGCTTGATTCAGCCATCTATACATTGATTCTATTTTGCATAGACTCACTTCTCAGGACATAGCGATTGAAGATTCGATTTGGGAATAGGACGTCATTATGTAATTTCTTCCAGTTTGTCGTTCTCAATGTAATAAACAAGCAGACTATTGACATCAAGCTCTTTTGTTTCACACTGTCTAGGCAAGATAATACAACTTCACTTACAACACGATGATACAACTTCCTGGCGAGATCAAGCAGATTAAACGAAGACATGTGTCACATTTTTCAATCACACAATCACTATCCTGATTAAAACAGTTTTCAATATGATAACATCTTCTTGCAGTGATGTCCTTGAACAAAACACACCGCAAAGTATTCGGAAAATCAATTTGAATTTTTCACATCGAGCACTCGCCGCATATGCATGATCTATAGTGATTCATCATCGGTCACATACGTGACCAAATGTGACCGATATGTGACGAAAAATGTGTCACATTTTAATTGAACTACACTATCATTATCCTCATTAAAACATTTTTTAATCAAACCAAAGTAGTAAGTAAAACTCCACCACTGGACCGCGCAAGATGGCCGCCGTCGCTGACGTCCCCCCCTGTCAGCCGAGTCAGTCGTGGTGAGCCGCCGTGTTGCTTCGAGTCTGACGTCCCCCCCCCCTCCCGTCAGCCGAGTCGGTCGTGGTGAGCCGCCGTGTTGCTTCGAGTCTGACGTCCCCCCCTCTGGCCGGCCGACGTAGCGAGCGGTGGTTTGTGATGCGCTCTCCAGGTTGTCGTGGTGTGCCGGCCAGGTTGGCGTGGTGTGCCGGCCAGGTTGGGAGGGTGGAATGTCGTAGCTCACCTGAAAAAATCCTAAGTGTCAGAGTGGCTTTGTATGGACAAAATTTTGAAAATTTTCCAAAGTGTCGCATTTTGACCTGGGACCTTTACCAAAACATTTTTCATCAAATTTCGCTGACCCCCCGACAGCGATCTTTTAACTTTGGTTCTAGTGGACGGACCTTGTCTTACAGCTACTCGTTTAAAAGAGGAGAAAAAACTGCTCGGTGACATTTTTGTTGCGAGTCAATCGGACCAGCCTTTCAAAAGTTAGAGCTGTTACAAGATTTTAGGTCGTAGTTCACCTGAAAAAACCTAAGTGTCAGAGTGGCTTTGTATGGACAAAATTTTGAAAATTTTCCAAAGTGTCGCATTTCGACCTGGGGACTTTACCAAAACATTTTTCATCAAATTTCACTGACCTACCCCCCCCTCGGCAGTGATCTTCCAACTTTGGTTCTAGAGATCGTAGAAAGTCGTGCAATAGCTCGTTTGAAAGCTAAGAGTGAGACAAATTCAGTGAAAGAAACGGCTTGTTCATATCTGTCTTCGTTTAGATGTGAGACGCTATTTAAGATTTTGGGAGTTTGGCGAAAAAAAGACAGAGTTAGAATTTCCCAAGAAAATGCTCCAGCGGGCGAACGAAGGCTCGGATTGGTAAACGGAGGCCAGATTTGGAATCAGCTTGATTTTATTGTCCAATGAGGATCATCATCTAATGAGAATCAAGTATTTCTATATAGATATCGAGCCTTCCACAGTGAGAATCATTCCATCGTTGAATCGCACGAGTGACGGACGCATATTTTCTCTCTCTATTCTATTCTATTATCCAACTAAAATGGTAAGTCGCTACTTCCCTCCCTCTCCTCCCTTGAACGTAAACTTAATACAATCTTTTTCATTTTCAGGCATCTACTCCATCTGCTGCACTAGTAGGACAAAATGGCGGTCAAACGTTACAAGGTTCGCTACGATCAGATCATCTACAACTGAGGCCAGTGGAAGAAACAACCAAGGTACATAATCCTACACCACTACAGCGTAAAGTTAAACAAGTCTTGCGTTATGACGATCATAGCGTAGTACTCAAAACGGGAATGCTCCCTTCCACGGATGTCAAGATAATGCACAATCAGTATGGGGACTACATACTGATCCCCGTGAGTCCGTACATTCGCCACCAACTTGATATTATTGAGGAGTACGTGACATTAAATATGGACATTCCTACTCCTCTTGCTCAAGAGTGGAAGGCGAGAGATGACAAGGATACTCCCTATAGAACGATTTGGGATGGTAATCACATTTGCCTACCGGTATCACATTGGTGCACTTACTATAAGGAGGGAGATCATTCAACATCCATCACATGCGACGAGCTCGGAGAAGGTACTTGGGATATCCTTTTCAAAGTGAATGGGCTATATTATGGTCGGCACAAGGATAATAAAATAGTCTCTCTCTCTCCATGCATATGGAATCCATCCTATATATTCCAAAACCACCCAACGTGGACGACATAATTGATCAAATCCTTAACAGCAGTGGTACGAAGCGCAAGTCGGAGAAGAATGCTGCATCAAAACGCAAATCAAAGAAGGAGAATTACTAGTCCTTTCCTAACTCTACCCTATGACAATTCGCTTATGTGCTTTGAGTGTCGTAGACGTGGTCTTATTAGATACATTTTACTTCTTCGTTGCCATCATATCATTTGTGTATTTTGTCGTGAAAAGCATCGATGTAATTCTTCATTTTGTAATATGTTATAGAACGTTTCCTTAGATGTGTAAATTTCCGTTTCAGGCTTCTATCATCATTTTTATGGATTGTGAGGGTGAACCTGTACAGGAGCTCAGTGCTATTGCTATGAACAATTGGACATATCAGATTGTTAGTGTCTATCATCAACATGCCAACTGCGATCCCAATGTTGATCAATGGGCGAGAAAACACATTCATGGACTTCATCTGAAATATTTGCAAGACTATGGCTTTTCTTGTGAGAGTGCTCTTCTTATTGACTTTAAACGATGGTTAGCTGCTTTCAAGGTTATACACATCTTTTGTAATAATCCTGGTAAGGAGAGGAAAGTATTTCCTAATCTAATCATTGATGACATTTTGCTCCCACCTTGGGATAGTAGAGTGAATCAACATTATCATGAAGTCACGAAACGTTTTAAGGATTTGTCTGTTCCTATTTTGTCTGTTTGTTGTAGTAGCTACGTTCATAACCAATACTTCTTTCCTCCTTACCTCAACACTGCCAAAGTCCTGTATGGTTATCATTGCTCGCTGTATGATAGTTACCAGCTGTATCTATTTTATCTCTTTCAAACCATTGATTTATAATGCATGCTTGTTACTGTTATTCAATAAATGTTACTATGAGAAGAGTTGTTGTTTTCATGCAATGGATGGGTTAGATAAAGGGCGATCATGTCTTTCTCAAACGACTGCGGAACATTACATTTTCATAGGCAAAGTTTAAAAGGAGCTGTTCAAGATTATGTGATAAATTTTCATAAAGATGAGACCGACATCGAAGCAGTGGTCGATGATGCTAGCACTCTATTTCTAGAGTTAATGAATACATTCTCTGATAGCATTATCATGGCGCGATTAGTTTCGAAAATTAAGTTTAGTCATTTTGGAAAGGAAGAGGTGGAAAGTCGCTCTTTCCATTTTGCTTCTTATTCAATGGAAGTGGTAGATCACCCCGAAGAATTTTTCAAAACACATATGATAAAAATTGCTGAACGTCTTAACGCATTTAACCATCATGGTAGCAGTCTAGTGATTGAAGCGATTTCAGATATTCACATTCAACTTTCTATAAAGAAAAATTGAAAATGCAGTGGTACTTGATTGTAGCACAACTGGTTTTCGAGCTATGTCTGCTCACTCTCGAAGTATATTCCTTCTGTACATGCGTCTATTATTTAGAAAAGGCTAGCAAACTCATATCTTCAAAAAGACTTGCTATAGACATCAGTAACGGTGAAACTATGTGTTGCGATGTATGTACGCGAAAGGATGGAAATGAAAAGCCCATCTCCAAGAGATGTAAGCATGCTTTTTGTCAAGGCTGTTTCATACGTAATTGCATTCAACTTTGCAAATGTAACCACTGTGATATTGCTCATTTCGAGTGTCACTTATGTCGCAATAGTTAGTACCTATGCAAATGTGGTAAAGACAGGTTTTAGCAAAGACTAACACGGAAAATGGCGAAACGTAAAATGACGAAACGTAAAAGTCAAAAGTCTTCAAAGTTTTCTTCAGCCATTCAAGCTCTCCGACGAATGAAAGCAAATCAGCGATACAATGCTATACGACATGCTAACGATAAATTCATTCGTGAAATTATTTCTCATGTCAGAAAGTTGAGGACGAAGAAATTAGCACCAAAACAACCAAAGTTGTTTAAGCGATATGCTACGAAATTGCGTTTCATCTCCAACCCTAAAGTCACCCTTCAAAGAAAGAGGAAAACTCTAACACAAAGGGGCGCTTTCCTTCCAGCGTTACTACCGATGCTAGCTCCTATCGTGGGCATAGTATTGGGTAATATCTTTGGCTCTAGACGTTAATTATGCAAATGTTGAATCTCGAAGTATTATAATGGATTTCAGACTTTAATGTGATAAAGTTCTGACTGTATCAGGTCCATCTCATGCAGGTAAAACTGTTTTCACGCTGAATTTATTGGATAACAGAAGGGAGTTGTTTAAGGAACCTATCAAGCGAGTGATTTGGTGTTATGGTATTTATCAACCGTCGCTGTTTCAGGAATTGCGAAGTCGGAATTTTATTCAACATGAAGGAATTATTGCAGTGGATAAACGTCAGTCTAATGATGTTGTTGTATTGGATGATTTATTAAAAGAAAGTAAGAATTCAAAAGTTGTTACAGATATGTTCACTCGCGCAGCACATCATAAAAGGTGCTTTATCATCTATATCACACAAAATTTGTTTCCTGATGGAAAAGAAGCTCGTACACGAAACCTGAATACACACTATTATGCTATTTTCAAGAATCCGCGAGATAAAAGTCAATTCGAAATTTTAGCGCGACAAGTTGCACCAAGAGGATCAAAAGCCTTAATTGAAATTTTTCAAGCAGCTACTGACAAGCCACACGGTTACTTATTCATTGACTTTACGCAAGAGTGTCCGGAAGAATTTAGATTTCGAAGTGATATTTTGAAAACTCCCATGATTATCTACAAACTATGAGTTCTTCTCCCGCATGATTGTTATTCCTCAGGATGAATATGTACAATTGACTGCCATGCAGCAAGTAAAGCAACCTCTTGCAAATCAAATGTATAGGAAAGAAATAGATTATCAGCAAAATGTTCACATCAAAGATCCACATCGTGCTGTATTATTACAATCGGAAACTGTTGAGCAATTGAAAAACTTGAAGAAAAAGATGCGTGACTCTGTATCGACTGCTACACCTTTAGCATCTCGCGCACATGCCATATCTCTTTTCAATAGTATTGAACCCCATCTCAATGTAAATGATAGAGGAGAAATCATTACAGATGAAAATAAAGTGATTGATGCTTCACGTTATGAAGACTTGATTCAGTATGCGACACGTAGAAAGCGCCGTCAGGGCTATGTTCCACCTGGTTGGACATACTTTCTTAAACTATTGAAAAAGCATAATGTACCAAAATTTGCTTTGAATAATGAGACATTGAAAGAACTTGATTCAACAGTGGCTACTACTCCAATGCTTCAGACGATGAAAATGCCAACAAATTGGTTTAAGACGTCACCTGCTACATCCCCTCCCACACTCACTAAGCAAACAAGAGGAAGAACTCGACGTAGATCTACGCCACCACTAAAACTAGTAAAATTAAAACTTAAAACAGCTCCTCCCAAGAAATACATGTTCTCAGACTATTAATATGAAGCAGATGTGTTGCTTGCCATGTAATGAGCCGCCAGAGGTGAATGTCGCTGTCACTTGCACTTGCTGCGCCAGCTCTCATATTGAAACCCCTAAGCAATGTGAACACGATCGCAAAACCGCTAAAGCTAAATGCTGCAGTTGTTGTAAATGTAGAAAGGCAAGAAAACAAAAAGATGAGAAGGAGGAAAAAGAGTCAGTCGTCATCGACTGAACGTTTGAAGTCAATCTATTATGATGTAAAACATCCGGCAGGATTTGCATCTATCAAGAAATTATCAAAAGCGAGTGGTCTTCCACAATCACAAGTGAAACGATGGTTAAAGGGTCAGGCTACCTATACACTCCACAAACAAGCGAAAAAGAAGTACCGCACCCGCCATTATACTGTTCATGACATCGATGAAAAGTGGCAAGCAGATTTGTGTGATGTTGCCTCCATTTCAAAACATAACTCGGGCAATAATTTTATTTTAACCGTCATTGATATTTTCTCGCGTTATGCTTGGGCTCAACCTTTAAAAACTAAAGAAGGGAAAGGAGTAGCAAAAGCATTCCAAAAAAATTTTCGAGAAGGTCGCATTCCAAAAAGAATTCAGAGTGATCAAGGAAAAGAGTTTGAAAATCAGCATGTGAGAATATTATTTGAGAGGCATGACATTGAGTTGTTTAGTGTAAAGAGTGCTTATAAAGTTGCACTCGTTGAACATTTTAATTGCACATTAAAAAATCGCTTGTGGCGACATTTTACTGCCAACTTGACACAAAATTGGACAAAGGTTCTACAAGATACACTCCATGCCTACAATCACTCTATCCATCGTTATATTGGACTCAGACCAGTAGATGTAAATGCTGACAATGTAATTAAAGTGCGCGAATCATTCCAACGTAAACGCACTCATGTGAAAAGTGATGTGAAAATTGGTGATAAAGTTCGTATCTCAAAAGTGAAAAGTGTTTTTGCTAAAGGGTACCTTCCGAATTGGACAGAGGAGGTATTTACAGTATCAAGGATTAATCAAAAAGACTCTCCGACCACCTACAAGTTGAAAGATTACGATAATGAAGAAATTGAGGGTAGCTTTTACCGCGATGAGATTGAGGTAGTCACTGAAAGTGAAACATATTTGGTAGAGAAAATCATTCGATGTAAAAACGACAAGGTGAAGAATGGTGTCTTGTTAAATGCACTGGTTATCCTTCAAGTATGAACTCTTGGATGTGTCCTACCGACATCTTTCATCTAAGTGATCGACAGTGATTCATGCAAAGTTGTAACTAACAATGTTTAGGGTTTGAGCTATGAATCCAACTGCCTAATTTATTCACGACCTTCCTATGTAAGTAGTGGAGGACAAATTTACAGCGGCGCTCGCCGCCAACGTGGAGGTAGCATACTTGGTGCACTGAAATCTGTTGTAGCACCTCTCATATCCAATGTCGGAAGATCTTTAAAACGAAATGTTTTAAGTAATGCCGTTGGCTTTGCTGGTGATGTTGCTAGTGATCTTTCCAGAGGTAGAAGTTTTAAGAGCAGTTTGTTGAATCGTGGGAATGAACGTGGTTCAAAAACATTGAAGCAGACCTTTGCTGGTGTTACTCAAGGAAAGAAATCACCTAAACGAATGAATAAAGGAAGGAGGAAACATCGCGGAGCTGGTAAGGTGCGATCTTCAGTCAAAAGGCATTCACGCAAACGTCGCAGAGGCTCTAATCATTCATCAGGCGCTAAAGGACGACGCTGCTATAACTTCTAATCATGGAGTGTAAAACTTCCGGGTTTTGTTTGTTTGATCAACAAGCCATACAGACAGATATTCTTAGTTCAAGTATTGTAGATTATCATCCTCGAACAGCTGAGAATGCCGGCCCCATTGAATTTGTTATTCCTGGTGGTAGTGATGACTACATAGATTTGAGTTATGCGATGGTTGATTTGAGGTTTAGAATTCAGCAAGCAGATGGAACTGCTATTGACGATACACATAAAGTTGGACTGAACAATTTACCATTGACTACATTACTTCGCGATGTTTCTCTAACGATTGGAGAGCAGCAGGTGGAAGGTGGTCAAAGCGATTATCCCTATAAATCATATTTCAATCATGTACCACAGTTTCATCCAGTAGCACAAAAAAGTCATATGGAAGGCATGGGATGGTACAGAGATGAAGCAGGAAAATTTGATGCTGAAACAAACAGTGGATTTGTAAAGCGATCTGCTATGATTAAAGATAGTAAAGTATGTCAGCTATATGGTCCGCTGAATTTAGACTTCTTTAGACAGTCAAAGTTTTTACTCTGTAATACCAGCATGCGACTCAAGCTGACATTGAATAAGCCTGAATTTGCGCTGAATGCATTTGCTAAAGTTGACAATTTTAGAATTCATGTGGAAGATATTGCACTTTACATTCGTCGAGTAGTACCGAATCCAAGTGTCATTAGAGGACATGCTGAAGGTCTTAACCGCCAAAATGCCATTTACCCCGTTCAGCATACAAAGCTTCTCACCTTTGCAATTCCGAAAGATCAAAAGAGTTTCATGAAAGATGGCCTCTTTCCATCGGAAGCACCGAAGCTCCTAATGGTGGCAATGGTTGAAAATGATGCATTTAATGGTAATATAAAGAAGAATCCTTTCAAATTTAAACACAATCAGTTAAGTGAAATTGCTTTACGTGTAAATCGTGTGAGTCATCCTGGTCCACCCTACAAACCAGATTTTGCTGCGGATCAATTTATGCGCAGTTATGTTGATTTCATGGATGTCTTTGGCTTTTACAATACGGATGACACCAACGGACTCACTATCAAAGAGTTTAAGAGTGGATATACTATTTATGCATTTGATTTGACTGCTGACAGCGATATTAGTGCACCCTATCGTCAAGCGAACGTGCCTCATAATATTCGTTTGGATTTGACGTTCAAAAGAACACTACCTGAGACGATCAATGTATTAATTTATGCAGTCTTCGATTCAAATATTGAAATTACAAAGTATCGTGACGTGATTCTTCAGTATAATCGTTAATGAGTTGGTTGACTGCTGACGATATTAAAACTAAAGTACAGCGTAATGCAGACGAAGCGACGTTGAAAGCTTTCGATAATGTCTATTCGCTCGATACCTTACCACCTGCAGTAAATCACTATCCCATCTTTATTGTGCTAAACACTCATTCGCAGAATTTAGGCGGTGAGCATTGGAAAGCGATCTTTATTGGAGAAGACCGACGTGGTGAACTATTTCACTCTCTTGCTCAACCTCCAAATATACCAACACAGCAGTGGTTGAGAAAACATACGCGTCAATATCAGCGAAATGAACGAATACTACAACATCCACTTTCATCAACGTGTGGTGCTTTTGTACTGTACTTCATCTTAAAACGTTTACATGTATCTCGATTTGTATCTGTTATTCAAAACTTTTCATGTAATCCATCCTCTAATGAAAAAATGATTTGTAAGTTCTATCATGATTTGAAATAAAAACATCATGTTGGAAAAATTGTTTTTTATTTTACAATCCGCTGGGTACGTACATACTCGATGTGATAGTCTAGGATCACATTTGCTTGTACATGAGATTTTAGTCCAGTAATGATCACTTTACTATTATGAAAGATTGCTACATGCACAGGTAACCAACAACTAATGAGAGCTGCAGGAAAAAGTTCGGGTTCATAACACAAATTGTAACTGCTGGTACGAATCTTCAAAAATGATACACTTTCACTCAATTGAGTAGAGATCACCATATTGTCCACAGTCAGATTCGACATCACACACCTCTCCCTCTTCCATATCCGACGTAGTAGTCTCTGTAGCTCTAAGCGCATTGACTGCGCCGATGAATGAGAAAGGGCGCCGAAAATCTGTACAGTCCCATTTGGGAAGAGTTGAAGATTCCGTGAATTGTTGATCTTCACCACTAACATTTGAGGTCGGCCCGGGTAATACTTGCTGTTTGGAAGGTGTTGGTGTAATGTTGTGAGATCGATTTTGGTGTAGAGTCTGAAGCGACGGAGAATGTTGACGATGGTGTAGCGATGGCGCTTCATGATGAAAGAATGAGTAAATTGAGCGATGTACCTTCCTTTTATACTTTTCCCAACTACCTTGATGAAATGTGAAGTTAGTATGGAGTTGGGAATGATAGAGTTGAATTCGCCGTTTGTTGACGCGCAACCAGATGCGATTTCCAATACGTGAATGTCTTTTCATATAGAAGTATTTCAAATCCTTCATGATATGATGTAGAGATTGAAAATGACGATAAGATAAAGCAAACTCTCTTCTCACATTTCCAGTTGAATCTTTGAAACAGACGTTTCGATCATGATCCGTTTCAATACGTTGTAGGGAATCTAATTTCCAACTCATGGTGCGTGGTAGTCATGTCTGATTAAGATTTGCATACTAGGGCGATGAACTCACGACGAATAAATGTCATGATGGAGCGATGTATGTATCTTCTATACTTCTCCCAATTGTATTTGCGAAATGAGAAACAGTTTGCGGAATGAGAATGACAGATTTGAATTTCATTTCTGTAATGTTGAAGCCAAACTTGATCACCCAAGGAGATGAATCTTAATGTTTCAAAATATTCCAAATCCCTCATGATATCATTGAGGTTGACAAATTGTCGCCATGTTAATGTAATACCTCTTGATGTATGACCATGAGAATTTTTGAAATGTACGTTTCCATTACGATCAACTCTGATATATTGTAGAGAGTCCAAAATCCAAGTCTTCATGATGTTATGCAAAGCCGCAGATCAGCAATATCAAAATGTCGTTTTATCATATTTTGCTTAGCAATGCGGCCGCAAATAGATTTGCTAGTAATCGAGCCGCACTCTTTTCTACTCCCATTGATCATACACAACAGCTAAATGGAAAGTGGGAAGTGGGTGTCGCTCAACTTGTTCATAGCAACTGTGTCTATACTTTTGATCATGAGGTGATGACTATTGATATGAGACGCACAGCTGCTTACCAATGTGAAAAGGGCTGCCGAGTATACATTCCACAGTGGCCAAAGAAAGATCTCTTATCATGTAAAAAGTATATATATGATTTCCTGAATAAAGCGTGTAAACATATTGTCCAATTTACTCCGAACAATGATGATCATAATTATGTACATCATGTAGTTGAGAAAGATTGGATTGTTGGTTTAAGTCCAAGTTTAAGAAATGATTTAGGTTACCACGCTAGCGCCTTCACAAGCTATGATAATTATAACGTTAATTACCACCCAAGTGGTCATAAACAGTTAATATATCGAGAGGAAGCTTATTATGTAGATCCTATTCCAAGAAATGAGAAGACGTTGGTGAAGAAGATTGTGATTCAGCCAAGAAAGACACACATGACTCCTGAAACATTATTGAAGAAATTTAATTATCTCCTTCGAGTTGATGGTAAACAAGTGGCAACATTGACTTATATCAAATCATCTAATCATATTGCAATAAGTAAATTAAATGATGATGATCTAGTATGAGTTTGTTCAAAAGATTTTCATCAGTTCTTACGACATCGATCTGCAGCTGTTCATGGAAAATTTGATATGCAACATTTACCATGTTAAAGGTCAAATCAATTTGATACAGAATGGACCGTATCTTTATACAGAAAGTGTGTAGAGCCTTTAGGTGGTATCTTACATGAAACAAGAGTGTTGATGCCTCGCATTATTACTTCAGTTAAATTGGTTGTAGATTATTTAAATGAAGTGATTAATGAGCAACATATTTCATTTTCTGAAAAAGAAGGTACTTTGATTCTCACTATAAGTGGAAAAGGTATTGAACTAATTATGGATAAAACTCTAATGGACATTTTGGGTTTTGATCAAAATATCTTTAAAAGTGGTACTGTAACCAAAGCTAGCGCAGACATGCACTATCGCGTCGTATTAACTATTTTCAGATATATTCCAATATTGGTGAAGATGTACGTGTGGGAGATGTTGAAGCTCCATTGCTAGCAATGATACCATACCAGCCAAAAAGCTGCAGTATTTTATCTGAGCATACTTTCAAGAAAATGCATTATACAAAGCTGAAATCAAACTACATCCCACAAATTGATATTGCAATTTATGACGATGCTGGTGCGTTGATTCCTTTTCATAAAGATGCTGTGACAAGTATCACACTCCATTTCCGAATGAAGAGTTAATGCAAAAGTATGCTAATACATTTTTCTAATGTGAATAATATGGAAAGTGAAAATAAGGACTCGTTTCTAATCTACTTGCCCAGTAATGTTTCTATGAATAAATTTCCCAAAAATAAACCATCAGACTATCGAGTAGAATTAAATCGCCCACTACATTTAGAAGGAGAATGGGAGGTTGGCGTTTCTAGTATTTGCTATGATAGCAATATTCAGAATGTGAATGATATGGAAGAAATGATATTGACTCCTCGCACCCATGATGGAATAACGATGAATAATGCATTCCAGTTCCCATACAATTTAACATCAGATGGAAAGTAGAACTATGAATGGATTCAGATAAAATCAGATTATTATGGTCCATCTGGGAATGAGAAAATTATTAAGGCGTTCAATAGTGGTAATACTTCCATCATGAAGAATAAGGATCAGAAAGTTTATGAGTCTACTATCTATCATTGGAGTGGGAGACAGTTCCTTCGCTTTCATTCTTTTACTAAAGGTCTTACACTGAGGTTGGATAATAAATTCTATCCACATCTCAGTTTTGGCCATGGACTACATCTAACGTCAATTGCTACTGCAAATGTTAAAAAAGTTTATTCAAATCGAATAAATAAATTTCATTATAAATTTAAAATATTTGATGAAGATGTTGTAGAATGTGAAGAACGCATCATTTTGAAAAAGCGTGGTGTTCAACCTTTATCACTTATTGAGTTAGTAAAACGATGGAATGAGACTGTGGGTAAGAAGTATGGAGAGAAAATTATGGCGGACAAAAATAAGTTGGTTATTCAGAAATATAATGACAAACTTACAGTTTATTTCTCTCCACCTTGCATAATTTTGTAAGACATTATACACCTATTATTGGAAGCGGTCTGGTGTATGCTTCTCATGAATATCACACTAAAGCTGATTCAGTTAATGATGAATGGTGGGTGGACATCTATGGTGATCGCATCAAGAAAATTTACCAGTCTTATCAAGAATCTAAAGTTGCTATCAATATAATGCCGCGTCTATATCATACAGTTGAAAGCTTCATTCATGTAGTAAATCCTTATATACAACAGAAGTTGAAGCATGTGATGAAAAGTAAATATGATGTAAAGACACACCACATTTCGTTTTCAATTGAAAATCAACGCGTTGTTCTGAAACTGGGTGATGACATTCAATGTCAATTGAGTAAAAATTTGAAAAAACTCTTTGGTTTTTCAATGCTACAAACTGTGTTTACTGCTGCGCATACGATTGGTATAGAAACACCAATGACACTTGATAAACATGAACAGCACCTTTACATTCAAAGTGATTTGATTCTACATATTTCTGTTGGTGAGAAAAAAGAATACATTTCACGTGATTTCATTCATGATAAAGACGCTTCATATGGAATAGTCGAGAAGATGTTTGAATCTATTTTCTATCATCCCGTCGTCAAACAAACTATACACTCTATTGCTATCAAAATTACCAATGGTTTACAAGAGTGCATCCATGTGAAAGATACTAAATCCCTCGTAACTTTAGTGTTTCGGAAAACAAAGTGAAGTCATTGTGATATGTTTATTGAAATAAAAATATGTGCATGAAAAAGTCTTTTCACAGATATAGGGGGAATGGGCTGACTGTAGGCATATATTCACAAGGAAGAAACGATCTCATGCGATACATAAAACATCCATGTATATCTACAAAAAGCAACATCAAAATACTGAGTTAAAGTTGATTATGTCAATACATCTCCTGAATGTGGTAGCGTGAGTTTTATTCTTTTGGGTGGAGGTATGTTTGTGTCAGGATGTCCATGTGGAAGAGATGTGTTATGTCCTATCCAACACCTCTTATCCTCCCATGCTGAAAGCGCTCGTTTCTTGAACGTGTGCGTTTTCATAGTATGAACTTGAGATTTTAAGATTGTCATATTGACAAACGTTATAGTTTTATTTTTATAGGCCTTCTTATAGGACCGATGTTTCATTTTGTGAACAATGGATTTTGATATACCTTTAGCACGCTTAATACTATCTGCACATTCTTTTAATTTCATGGAGTACATTTTAGGACGGAGGATAATCATTTCATCTATTTCCTTTCCTGCTGTTTCATCCTTAAAACAACCAAGTTTGGCGTTATTCTGTATGGAATAGAGTGGATGAGTGGGATTGTAGTTAGATGTGTCGAAATATTTTTCTAATGACTTACCTACTTCATTAAAATTTAAATCTTTTTGAGTGGTAATTCCTAAAAGAAACTATCTGTATCACCACCCAGAAAGCGAACCTCTTTTACAAGAGGGCATGGTTTTAATATTTTGTAGAAGAGTTGATACATTTCAAGTTTGGAATAATCTAAAACGGTTTGCACAACTCAACTTCTGATTTTATCATTTTAACACCTACAAGATCCTCATCGATGATTTCTCTATCAATGAAAATCGATGATGAGGTCAATTTGTGATATTTTTGATCATCAACGACTAGTTTGTAGTTCATACGTTTTCTAACATCCTCCATGGTCTTTCCGAAAAGACTGTTATTCTTATATTTATAAAAATCCTTTTCAAAATTATTTTGGGTGAGTGCACGTTTTTGACTGTTACTATCTATGTAGGGTTTGAGGAAGGCTTTCTGTCTAAATTTGATAATGCGGTGAACTGACTTTAGAAGCATGCCATTTCTAAATAGAATTTTAGTATACAGAAGTGCACGAGATAATTTTTCTTATCATATTGGGTGAATAAAAGTTTGCGGCATGGTTTGTTTCTTGGCTGTCCACACTATCTTAAGTTATTATGAAATTGTGACATGAATGGTGAAAACATATCTTCAGTCACTTCACCAGATTCAGGTGCGAGTGGGAAATCAGCAGTTTTATTTTTAATACTATTTGGATAAATCAAATCCACTTCAAAATAATATCCCCAATCACCTTCATCTGGAATCTTCAGAATGTTTGAAGGGTTGGAGTAATACGCAAGCTCATCTTGATTTAACCAACTAAACTCGGAATGAGGTAGTGGTTTCGACAGTGAACTGCCATATAAATTATTTTAGTCATAGTATTTTAGGTGGATATGATCATTACCCTCTGTTTTATATTTTATGCGATGTTTATTCACAGATGTGAGACCACCGCGTATTCCGCGCTCAAATATGTTATACATCTCGGGATCTTGCAAGAGATGGATGGTCTCACCAGTCATTTTAAAGGCTGATTTAAAGGACATGGCTGGTAGACTGACAAAGTGGGCAGGATCTAATTTGTCTTCTTCTAATGCCAGTCGTCGAAATTCCTGAAAGACATCAGCCAGCAAAATGACATCTAATTCTAAGTAAGCGATCATACATGTATACGTATACGTATATTCGCCAAACGTTTTACAATCAAATTTTAACCATGTCTCTTGAGCATGTTCATAGTCCTCTACTGGACAATCTTGACCCGTCAAATCGTTTTGGAATTTGTCAATGGAAGGAAGGGTTGTTACATTTAGTTTAGACATTGAGCTAAAATACGCATAGGGAAAGACTCCTTTGCGAGTGATTATTTCATCCGTTAAGTTTGGATAGTGTTTCTTCAAAGTTTGACTATGGGGAAGAAACTTGGGATTACGAACGAGAGAAGCTAGTGACGCTGACATGAATTGGAATGAATCTAAAAATTTTATTTCGAAGAAGACTGTCTTATTTTCCTTAGTTTTATCTACTGGTACTTTTGCTGTCATTGCCATGAATTTTTCTCTCGTTTGCGCTATTACATTAAACTGCCACGATTTCATCTGGCTCAACCCTCCTTTTATGAGCATATGACTGTCATAGCCCTTAAAGTTATGAAAAATGACGGGTAGTACACGACGTCTCAACCTAAGTGAAAAGTTACATTTGGAGCAGAGTGCGTTTCTAAATTTACCAGTGATGTGATCATGATCACGCACTTTCTTAATTTTATCGTCATCAAAAGTTTTATGACATTTAGGACAGGATGTGCAACTTTCAAATTTTTGTTTGTCTTCATCTGACATATGTAGTGACTTACGCTGCAACTGGGAATCATATGATTGTTGAAATTTAGCAGCTTTATCGAGAAATTCTAGAAATTTTGAAATGCAATCCTCACCTTGCCAAGTATGCATTTTGTTTTGTCTATTCCTAAAGTGGTCATGCCATACTTCATAGCAGGATATGGCTGCTGGCTTGTGGATGATATCATTAATGTAGCATTCTATGTCTGCGTAAATGACACGCAGGGGACTTAATTCGTCACCATTATCCCTATGTGAAAATATTTGATCTTTGGGCATGCGTTCCATTTGTAATTTCCCTCGCTTGCGCCATTCATAGTGAGTTTCAAATTTATCTTTACTCCAAAAGGAGCGGATGCAGCGGTCGCATACAAAATGTTCACCTCTTTTAGAGTGCCCCAAGTGTGTGTACAAGCGAGAGATTTTGGGAATACCACAGTAGTGCCATTCCTCGCTATCATCTTGTTTTACTAATAGGAGGTTGACTACACGTTCATAACAAGTTGAACGTGAATTATAGCGGGCACCCTTCAACCCCTTCTCCCACACGTGAACGACAAATTTAATCTGATTATGTTTCTCGAACGTTTCTTCATCTTTGATTTTCATGTTGTCACTATCACAACCTTCAAAGTGTAGTTCATCCTCCCACTGTCTATAGCTATAGGTGCGAGCTCGATGAGCGTTGATATCATTATAGTGAAGGATGGATAGGACTACATATTTGAAACGCTGTGATTTACAATCGACATTATGACAGCTTTCTTATTATACAACGTTTTTGGCAGTTTAAATGTGCCTCGAGCTGCATGACTTTCTAATAGGGACATTTTGAATATGGCTGAGTCCACACCAACAAAAATGAGAGCGCTGTCGCGTTGATTGAATTTATCTACATTTGATTTTAAACATTGAATGTGAAAATTTAGCCAAGACTCGCAGTCTACAACTTCAGTTGCGGAAGAGAAAGGAACATGAAACTGTATTCTCTCCGTCACTTGACCCGTTTGAAAATCTATTTTAATATATTTTAGTTTGAGGTAGATGAGCGCCTTCATTCTAAAATTGTCTAAATTGTTCAAGAGCGCTTCGATAATGTTAGAATTTTGAAGGAGCCACTCAGGAAAATCTACTATTTGAGTATTGGACTCCATGCAGTAGTCGCGTACTAAATTATTATGTGAAACATTAATGAGGGAGATGGTAGAGGTACCGTTGGTGTAGTGATCATTTGCATGTGTGTGTTGAAGTCTGTGCGAAGATCGCTGAAAGTGACTGTCAAAAGAAAGAGGGCACAAATCGCAAGGAAAGGAGATGTCATCGTCAGAATCAACTTCACCTCCGGAGATTGATGCCGCTTTGCGTTGACACACACGTTGTTTGATGTGTTGAAGGAGACTGTGCTTCCTTGTAAACATATGTCCGCAGTCAGCACATTCCCACTCGTTGCCTTGTCGCAAGAGTCCTGAGCTGGAATTCACATCACCTGAAAAAGAAATCATTCTATCATCTCTGTTAAAGTCTCAGTGTATTGTTACAACCTACCTTCACTCAATAGCTCTAAACTTTCCTCGAGAAGGGAGGGCGTTGGTGATGAAGTAGATGCCTGAAATTGAGGAAGATGCTATTAGCCACACTATTGAGGGAGATGAGAGAGGAAATCTTCAACTTACCATTTCAAGGAAATTATGTTTAAGGTTGATTCTTCAACAAGATAGAGACTTCACTAGAGAACAGTTTACTTACACGTCTCAAAGACAGAGTGAAATGACACGAATGTCACTTTGCATATATACTTTCATATTCATCATTCATTGGCTGTTCATTCTGATTGGTTGCTTCTTTATACTTAAGAATTAGAAAACATTTCAAAGTTATTATTCACAGTCAACATGACAAGCCCTCCGACAACACCGAACACAAAATTATCTTCTCCATGCTCATCACCAAAGGCGCTCGTTGCACCAAACGCTCCAACGAAAGGGAAGGTGGAGAAAATACAGGGTTATTCAAAAAGAATGACCCTATTTCAAACCGCTATATCTTCGCAACGAAAAGGAGTATTGCATTCAAACAAAGACTCGATTGTTTCGCATATCATGAAGTTTTATATGCGATGTCACAATTGTTCATGTTGATGCATCGAGGTGCGTGAATTGGTGTACAATTGTGTGCGTTTTCGCTCAGTCGCACTGTGATCTGAGTGGTCATCAACATGCAAATGTTAAATAGCGGTGAGAGACACGACAAATTGCAGACTTTTGTTATGAAATGGTGACTCCACAGCAAAAGGCCTTCTGTGTTATCGAGTTCGCGAAATCGAACTCAGTGATTATGGTCCAACGTGCCTTTCGTAAGGAATTCAAGACAAAACCCCCATCTTCGAAGTCCCTTCTTCTTTGAAGGTAAAGCCGTAACTGGGAAAAGCTATCTGGAAATGCTGCAGACATAGCTATTTCCATTATTGAATGCAGATTCGGATGAGTACATTTTCCAACAGGATGGAGCGCCCCCTCACTGGCATCTGCAAGTCCGCGCTTTCCTGAATGAAAACTTGCCGGATAGATGGATTGGGAGAATTAGTGACCGGGACTACGTACTGAACTCTTGGCCTGCCAGATCCCCAGATCTTTCTGTATGCGACTTCTTCTTATAGGGTTGCATCAAGGATCGAGTGTACGTTCCACCATTGCCAACCAATTTGCAAGATCTCAAGCAACGGATAAGGACAGCGATCGACTCAGTGACAGCAGTAATGTTGAATAGCGTATGGGATGAACTGTCTTTTCGTTTAGATCTTGTCCGTGCCACCCATGGTGGCCATATTGAAAACTTGTAATGCAACAAATAAAAGTTCATGATTTGCGGGAAAATCGAGTTTTTGTTTGAATGCAATACTCCTTTTCGTTGCGAGGATATAGCGGTTTGAAATAGGGTCATTCTTTTTGAATAACCCTGTATACCGACTCGACAATATCAGAAAGTTGTCATTACCAGCGGACGACGAAGAGGAGAGTGTATGTGATAAGGAGTGTCCCGAATTAACAGGCGTGAGGTGAAAGTATCTGCAGTACGATACTGATGATGTGATGGAGATCACCAGCACCAAATTCCTCCACCAATTATGGGAATGGTACACCCCTAACTCCCAGCCACGAACTATGGCGGAGTGGGAGTCCATCGACAAAGTGAGGCTCGCGGTAGAAGAACGATTGAAGCAAGTGAACTGTTTTTGCGATCTATGTGAAGTCAGACTCTGGGACGATATTGACGATGAAGACCTTCTGAAATACATGCCATAATAAATTTTTATTTCGTATTATCTTTGCTTTCATACTGACTTACTTGAATGGGGCTTCAGTGGATGATTTAACCATGTATACTTTTTCATTTGGAAATAGTAGCACGCTTAGTCTAACTTGTAAATCTTATAACATTTCATATGGGTGATGATGGTAGATGAAATAGTGTTAAATAAAATTAAGATAGCTTACACTTCTGATACAGCGATAGCAATCGACTGCGATCCATGTGTAAAGAGCTTGTTAGACTACGGATGGGCTTAAGTGGATGATTTAACCATGTATACTTTTTCATTTGGAAATAGTAACACGCTTAGTCTAACTTGTAAATCTTATAACATTTTATATGGGCGATGATGGTAGTTGAAATAGTGTTAAATAAAATTAAGATAGCTTACATGATTCTGGGATAGCAATCGACTGCGATCCATGTGTAAAGAGCTTGTTAGACTACGGAAGAGAGAAGTTTGTTATGTTGCGTGTGGCGCGTGAGTGTCCTCCCATTTCATTCCATTCATCAATTCGTCTCATTGATAGAGACGGGTAGAACTCATGATTATCATAACGTATGCAATGGAAAGTTTTAGGCAACCTTCGACAGTTGGCTAAATGTCGCCCTGGCGCGAATGCATACTACGTTGAGACAGAGGCAATCACTTGCAAACATGACGCAGAGAGGTTTAACAAGATTGACCATTGCCGAATGTCCCTTGCGGTATACATAGCTACGGGTTTCACCGCCGCCCTTTACGGGAACGCCCGTCGAAAGGAAGTATTACACCGAACTTCATTTGGAACGTTCAAGTTGACTGATAGCAGATTCAACTTAATGATAGTATTCGCCAGTCCGAAGACTGCCCAGGGTAAACCGCGTGGAGGTTCTATCATGTCTTGCCCCGTGGTGGCCCTTAAGAGAGCCGGTGGTTCGTTCTCGGGAGTGACAAGTTGACTATTGGCTTGAATAGTCAATATGTATGACGGTTAGGTTCTCGTATACCCTATACCGCCTAAGCCGTGCTGGTGCATCTGGCACCTTTCGGATGCGGGTGGTATTAGGAGTCCACACCTCATCCGTCCAAATGATCTTCTTGATCTTCCCCTTCTTCTCATCCTCTTCATCCCACTCGTCGAGGATGATGAAGTTGGGAATGGTGTTGTCTTCATCCCACTCGTCGAGGATGATGAAGTCGGGAATGGTACTAGCAGGAGATGTTGCTTCCATCGTGACTTAAAATTGAATGAGAAGCGCTACAATCTTCTGGCTTATATAGGGTTTTCAACAATGAATTGCTCAGCAGCGAATCAGAATGCTTCAGGGATAGCAATCGACTGCATAACGTTCAAGTTAACTGATAGCAGATTCAACTTAATGATAGTATTCGCCAGTTTGAAGACTGCCCAGGGCAAACCGCGAGGAGGTTCTATCAAATCTCTCCCCATGGTGGCCCTTATCAGGGCCGGTGGTTCGTTGTCGGGGGTCGTCATCTTACAGCCTACCGATTCTGCTGAGAGAGTCTTTGACTCTCTCCATGGTAGCAGTGTCGACTTCCACGCTAATTGGCATGTGACTGAAAAGTGGAATGTAGCGCCATTCCATTGGATTGACAACACTTGCTGTCATCGGATTGCCAATCCGAGCAAGATTGTTGTGGACTCTGTCTTGCTCCTCTATTCTAAGAAATTCATCAAATAAATTTCGCGGCCTTAACTGCGGTCTGCGAGGAGAGCTGACTTGACTGTTCGGCGTCTGCATGATTGAAATGAAATGAAATGAGAGGTAGTGGTTCATATACCCCTCTAACTCGACGCAACGTTCAAGTTGACTGATAGCAGATTCAACTTAATGATAGTATTCGCCAGTCTGAAGACTGCCCAGGGCAAACCGCGAGGAGGTTCTATCAAATCTTGCCCCATGGTGGCCCTTAAGAGAGACGATGGTTCGTTCTCGGGAGTGACGTGATGGGGTGGTGAAGGCAGGGAAAAGATCTGCAATGAAAATGATATATATTAGAATAGGATATACTATCTTATTTGCTTTTCACTTACTAAGTTAGCCATCCTTGGGTAGCCTCGCGGGCTTCCTCACTGAAAATTTATGGAGATGCCCGCGCATACATAGAGTGGAGTGGAGGCATTTCTTACTCGGATGGCCATTGTAACATATGATGGACTCATCTAAATTCTGGTTGACGAGGACTTGACCGTCCAAATGGTTATCCCGAATAGGGATGTGGAACTCAAACATTCTGTCCTCTTTCAAGCGATTCCATTCATTCCTCATGCGCTCCAACTTCGCAAACGACTCTCTCTCATCACCCTGCCTACTCACACTCCTCTCCAACTCAGCATTCCTCGCTCTCAATACACTCATCTCCTTCATCAACTGCTCGTACTTCGACTCTGCCTCCCCCATTCTCCTCTCTGCAGCACTCGTCCTCTTGTCTCGCTCATCATTCTCGTCTTCCAACACTCGCACATTCTCCTTCAACTCTTTCACAACACGCCTCATACGGATATTCTCATCTGCCACCTCCTTACATTTCACCTCCTTCATTTTCAGCTCACTCAACTCACTCAACGTTCTCTCATTCACCTTCTTCAAACTTGCGTACCGATCAACCAACAAAGCATGTGCCGCTTGCTGCGACACATGCTTCTTTTCTATGTCCTCATCCCCCCGCGCCGACTGCTTCCGTAACCCACCACCCTTCACTATTGGGGAAGATGAGCTCTGCGGGGGGTCGGTAATGACAATATTTGACACCTCCGACGACGAAGAGCTCAACTTCCTCACACGCTTCCTTACTCGCTCCCAATCCAAATCCACATCATCCTCATCATCACTCTCAAACACTCTCTTCCGCCACTGTCAGCCTTCAAACCGGCCACAGCATTCTCTACCTCATTCTCCACAGGATTCCCACTAGCATTCTCAACAACATTCTTGGCCTCTTTCTCTTTCCCCAACATTCGCTCCTTCTCAGCATTCATCAACTCCACAAATCTCAAATCGGTCACCAACCCTCCTGTACACTCACCATGCCTCAGATAAAACTCGGCCTGCCGCCCAACAACCAACAGCACCCTGCACTTCACACAGGCGACCCTACTCAGGATAACCATGTGGTCGGCCCCTGCCTTCTTGATGTGGTCCTTGAGACCGTCTCGGCGGTTAATTCGGCCGCACACACACATTTTAATGTGAAATTTCTTATTTTTGTCGTTATTGACCATGGCTGCGATTTCTCGTTAACTGTAAGATAATGAAATTTGTATACGTTTGGAATCATGTAGTATACAGCCTAAAGTATTACACTTAGTGAGGAATGATAGATTTGAGTGTAGTGAGTGGCACTCGATCCCGTCGACAGCCCGAAGGCCTTGTACTGATCACTAGGGAAGTGAGAGATCTTCCCGATACCCGCTATTTACAGCTGAAGACATCATTGTCACTGCCCCGAAGTGGTAACAGCAACGCCGAGTCAAAGGTAGTGATCAGTAGCTGAGATCTAACCCCTCAAAGCTGCCTTAGACTTAGTTAAATTTCAAATCTGATAGCAGATTTGAACTCAGCATATTTAAAAACTTTAGACTACATGTTAAAACTTTGAAAAAACTGAAAATTAAGAATTTTTTAAAAAATCCGCATTTTACTACTCATACTAGTTTTAAAAAATTTTATCAGTAGTAAAGACACTATCAAACTCTATCACACAAACTTTGAAGTAAGAAGATAGCTTGCCTACTTCAAAAGATAGAGTCCTTTGAAACACCCGATATCGGGAGCTCAGAGCGACGACCGTCGCTTACCTCGTCTTTCGATGAAGTGATCAGACTTACGTTGCCGGGGGTTTATATATGCTCGGAAGAAAACTTAAAATGGTTCTATCTCCGAAAGTATTCATCCTAGCGACATGCGGTTTGTTGCAAACGATTCGTCTTATCATTCTCTATCATATGACACCTAAACCATTCTCATGTGACTACGGGAAGTTGGTGGGTCAGCACATGGCCATGTAACATGCCACAAGTGAAAAAATTCCTAAGTGTGGGAGCTCCAGTGTGGTGAAAATTTTGAAAAATTTAAAACTTCCGAATTTCGACCTGGGACCTTTACCAAAACATTTTTCATCAAATTTCGCTGACCCGCCCTCCCCCCCCCGTTCGGAGAAATTTGATGAAACAAACTTTGGTCAGGGTCCCAGGTCGAAATGCGACACTTTGGAAAATTTTCAAAATTTTGTCGATACAAAGCCACTCTGACACTTAGGATTTTTTCAGGTGAGCTACGACCTAAAATCTTGTAACAGCTCTAACTTTTGAACGGCTGGTCCGATTGACTCGCAACAAAAATGTCACCGAGCAGTTTTTTCTCCTCTTTTAAACGAGTAGCTGTAAGACAAGGTCCGTCCACTAGAACCAAAGTTAAAAGATCGCTGTCGGGGGGTCAGCGAAATTTGATGAAAAATGTTTTGGTAAAGGTCCCAGGTCAAAATGCGACACTTTGGAAAATTTTCAAAATTTTGTCCATACAAAGCCACTCTGACACTTAGGATTTTTCAGGTGAGCTACGACATTCCACCCTCCCAACCTGGCCGGCACACCACGCCAACCTGGCCGGCACACCACGACAACCTGGAGAGCGCATCACAAACCACCGCTCGCTACGTCGGCCGGCCAGAGGGGGGGGACGTCAGACTCGAAGCAACACGGCGGCTCACCACGACCG
The DNA here is from genome assembly GCA_907163375.1 of Prostheceraeus crozeri. Classification (NCBI taxonomy): domain Eukaryota; kingdom Metazoa; phylum Platyhelminthes; order Polycladida; family Euryleptidae; genus Prostheceraeus; species Prostheceraeus crozeri. Next base: position 104,998 of record CAJQUW010005959.1, on the reverse strand, counting down.
ACTCGGCTGACAGGAGGGGGGGGACGTCAGACTCGAAGCAACACGGCGGCTCACCACGACCGACTCGGCTGACAGGAGGGGGGGGGACGTCAGCGACGGCGGCTATCTTGCGCGGTCAAGTGGTGGAGTTTTACTTACTACTAACCAAGTTCAATGTGATATTATCTTCTTACCAATGATATTCTTGAACAAAAGACACCGAAAAGTATTCGTAAAATCAATTTGAATTATTCTTATCAAGTACTCGCCGCATGTGCATGATTTATGATGATCCTTCATCGGTCACATGGAAGTCACATATGTGACCAAATGTGACCGATGTGACGAAAATGCGTCGGGTACATAATAGGTCACATATTGGGCACAGTTTGGTTTACAGTGATGCACTGGAAATTATACTTGAACTCGATTGATGCAACTTATTAGGCCAACAACATGAAGCATAAAACCAAGTGGTTGGTAAGAGGGATTAGAATCATTCATCCGCATTTGGTTGATTTTGATATGAAACACACATGCTTTAGAAAAGAACTATCATCTATTCTGATACTTTGCAACTTTGCGCTGCAGTAAGATATTGATGAAATTCACTGTTGATATTAATCGAATATCCTGTTGACCAAAGTCATCCTGCTGCAAAATGCTCCAAGGATCCAGAAAAACTCAATGCTCCTAAAACCAAAACATTCGGAAGCATTGACAAGAATAGCCCGACACATTTATGCATTACAAAATACTGTTGATGGCTGTCATCCTACTACGAAATGCTCCAATAACTAACAGCAGAGAAACTCAAAGCTGCTAAAGGCAAAACATTCTGGCAAAAAATCGCGCAAAAAATTGCTTTAACGACTTACCTCATGAGGCAAGTAAATGTCGGCCTACAATAACAGTCGGAGGTTTCTCTGTCATCGATTGCAGTGTTTTGGTAGAATCCGTTCCATTTATGGAATTTCTTTTTGAGAGATGTCTGAAATACGCAATGTGCTTAACGCAAAAAAATTGAACGTTTGACGCATAATAAAGCAGGATTACATATGATTTAACATAATTGTAAAACAGGAATATAGGGGAACTCAATGCTGCTATAACCGAAACATTCGGAGGCAGTGACAAAGAATCGCATAATATAACGACTCACCTCATTAGTAACATTGTTTCTCTGCCATCAATTGTAGTGGTTTGGTGGCATCCGCTCCCATTTATGATATTTCTTTTTGAGACAACGATTCCGGTCTCAAACGTACAATAATTTTTGATGCAAAAAGTATTGAATGTGTTTGACGCATAGTAGAGAAGGAATAGGCCATATAGATTTTAACACAATTGAAAAATAGGAAAATGACACAGGTATTGATAGAGCTTTTATTACAAGAATGAACAAGGCGATAACTTAAACTTACTTATCATCTTTTATCATCCCAATAATTTACAACAACACGAATTGATCCACCACACATTTTCCCACGGTGGACAACATGCCGGTTAATAGTAATAATAACAAACGCATATTTGCTTAAGGGCCTCATTATTGGTAATCGACTAATCGTGAGGCAACAACATCGTGATAGAAAGTCAAATTTGTTACAAATTTAGAGAAAATAATACTTAACAAAACCAATGAAAATGACAAGAGGCGATAATGTCACTGGGCAAATCTACAATTGAATAGGCGAATCATCACCGGAAAAATGAGTTTCTCCTCAAAGCAGAGCTACAGTCAAAAGTCAAAAGTCAGAAGTCAAAAGAACTACAGTATGGAGCTCCTAATTTGGCAGAGTAAGGTAAATGCGTCGGAATGAGTTGATGAAGTGGATGGTTTCGATCTTTCAAAATGGAGCAAAACAATCGATGGCCAATTGTGATGCGACAATAGTCCAGCGGAATGAAATTTAGGCACCTACAACAGCTGGATCTGCAAATAATTTTGTGGCATCTTCGCTGTACTTGCTCTAAGATGTTGCTTTGTGCGGCACTCAACTGAGCAAATAGGAGAGCAGAGAATTCTAGGAGACCTCGTGCGCAATTATAGTAAATAAGAACTAGCTCCGGAACCGAAAGGAAGGGCTTCAACTGCCTCAACACACACATTCTGCATGCGGCTCTCTTAGCTACATACGAGACATGAGCATTCCACTTGCAAATTTGCTCAAAATGAACTCCGAGAATTCTTACAGTATCGACAGTAGGCACGGCGGCTATTGCAAGTACAGAATGATCGAAATCGTTGGCGCGGATACTGATATTGAATATTTGCTTGCATTTCTCCTGTTTGATGATCATCCCGGTGAAAAAAAACTGTCGGTGAACTGTCGGTCCATTGTCGGGAAACCGACTCGGCTTAATGACGGCAAAGGTCCTAATTCCCCGACTATCTGCCGACGAATCGGTGAGCCGACAATTCCCCGACTGTTTTGCCGACACACTACCGACAATTCCCCGACAGCCACCGACAGCCTCCGACAATTCCCCGACAGCTGCCGCCGACAATTCGCCGACATCTAATTTATGTTCACATTCCTTTGATGAAATTACAGTTATAGCCTACTTGACATTGTAGCAAAATATTGAAGAAATTTGCTGTTGATAGTGATGAATATTGTTGATCAAAGTCATCCTGCTACGAAATGCTCCAAGGATTAACAACAGAAAAACTCATGCTGCTAAAACTAAGACATTCGAAGGCAGTGACAAGAATACCCCCACAATATTTATACATTATAAAAATGCTGCTGATCGGTGTCATCCTGCTACGAAATGTTCCAAGGATTAACAGCAGAAAAACTCAATTCTGCTAAAACCAAAACATTCGGAGGCAGTGACAAATAATCGCACAAGAAATTATTTTAGCGACTCACCTCAAAAGTAAATGTCGGCCTACAGAACAGTGGTATGCTTCTCTGCCATCGGTTGTGCTGGCTTGGTAGTGTCCGGTCTCCATTGATGATATCTTTTTGAGAGACAACGACTTTGGTCTAAAATGCGCAGTAAGATGCTTGATGCAAAAAAATATTAAATATTATTGACGCATAAAAAGAAGTTATAGAATTTAACATAATTAAAATAAATAGAAACATGCATGTACATTTAACATAAAAAATAGGAAAACGACATGAGCTTTTATTCACTTCATGTAATTATGCTGCTTAAAATCAATAGCATTACATTAATTACCCGACCTGCTGTCACATTTATTTCCCGGCAAAAAAAATAAAACGACAAGAATCACCATTTGTATTACATGTGCACTAGACAAGTTCCGATGAAAATTGTGTCATAAAACAAATTACGAAGGAGATAAAGTGTTTAGTCTGGAAATTTTCAAACGCAAATATGCAGCTGACGATCAGTATAAAAAAGGAAGTACAAGTATGACAAATAAATCCATGTGAGAACATGATTGCGAGTGTGGACCAATAGCGCATTTTTGGAAGTCTTTAGAGATAATTACAAACAGCTAACAATCATGAAAAATAAATATAGCAAATGCCTGTCCACTTGCAAACATGATTAAGAGGGTGGGTCAAGTCAAGTCAAGTCTAATTTGGAAATCTTTTAAAATAGTAATCACGTAGAGATGATGCCTCTTTGGTTGGACGTTCCAAATGAAAGTGAAAATAGGATTGCCGATATGATGCTAATTTATTAGATCATGAACCAATTAATTTCAACTATACTGAGCGTAGCCATTTTCAAGGTGTAAAAAATGAGAATGCATTGATGAAATTTTAAGCATTTATAAATATACCTTTATGCATATTCTTCATTCGCATGTATATAAATGCATAAAATTCCATCAAGGCATGCTCTGTTCAATTATCATTTTATACCCTGAAGATGACTGCGTTCTGTAGTTGAAATTACTCGAATTAATTGGTACGGATGAATAAATCACATCATTAAGTTACACATGCATAAATTACATCAGATAATAATTCAAAAGTATGGGAATGACAAATTGCTGCTTATTTGGCATTCCCATACTTTTGAATTATTATCTGATGTATATGTAACTTAATGATGTGATTTATTCAGCCGTTATTGACCAATTTCGAGTAATTTCAACTACAGAACGCAGTCATCTTCAGGGTATAAAATGATAAAAGTATGGGAATGACAAATTGCTGCTAATTTGGCATTCCCATACTTTTGAATTATTATCTGATGTATATGTAACTTAATGATGTGATTTATTCAGCCGTTATTGACCAATTTCGAGTAATTTCAACTACAGAACGCAGTCATCTTCAGGGTATAAAATGATAACTGAAAAGAGCATGCCTTGATGGAATTTTAGGCATTTATAGATGTGTGAATGAAGAATATGCATAAAGGTATATTTCTAAATGCTTTCAATTTTAAAATGCTTCAATTAATTTGCATTTATTGTTACTAAACAAATGTAATTACATTTGTAAATGAATTTATGTTTTCCTCACGAAGCTATCCTCAGGGAACATAAATGTTAGGTCATGTTTAATTAATTATAAGTTAGACAAATAGTCCGGCAACCAGAAGTTAATTAATTAATTGTCATTAATTTTTTTTCATAAAATGATGTAATAACTTGGAATTCCCTAACTTTTGAAATGTTTACATTGAGTGTACGCATTTTTTCACAATTGCATCAGTTATGGCTTTCCTATTTTCATTTGTATTTCGATAACAGTATCAGTGTAAAAAAGAAGCAACGAACCAATGGAAGCATGATTACATTATAGTTTAATTGAGAATGTCAATATGGTCCTGTTTCCACAAAACGGACCATATGCACTTTTTTACATGCAGGATTTTTACAGTTTTTATCATCGTTGTGTTGTCACTAAACCAATTTTAGATAGATGAAGATTGCGACTACACAATTCAAAAGTCTTTGTCATTCAGTAAATCGTCCGAAACGTTTAGCCTTGGCTCATCAGGCCAAGAGAGCCGATAGTGTAGGCCTAATCACTGCGGTATTTTCACTTTCACATAGAAGTTTTATAACCTATTTCGAACACGAATACTTACTATCGCTTTAATGGCTGATTATTGCTTGACATCATTGATTATTGATCACTCATTCTTGAGAAGAAAAAAATGACTTAAATTAGAAGAAAAAAGATTATTCATAAAAAGGATTAACTTTTCTTATTGTAGATTATTATTTATATCTATAAACTTTATTAAACTACATCTTTATTTACTGAGTTAAAAGCTAAAAACTGTTAAACCTACTAAATAAGGGTACTAAGTTTGCGACCGATATCGCTGAAAATAACTACTTGAACTATTATATAAGATTTCACTATGGGTTAAGCAAAATTAATTTTTGACATTATCAAAATGAAATCGTACGTCAAGTTGTACCCGTCCTTTGCTAAAGATAGTTGGGTCTCCAGTTATGTAAAGAGAAACTTCACTGCCAGCACCTTTGACAGCATCGATAAAAGAAGTACAGCTCTAACTCTCTTGGCATCGAGGCTAGAAACAAAACCAAATCTCGTCTCAAGTATAGTGGTCGCTCTGATACAGATTTCGTTATTAACAAACGCTCGCGTGAATCAAAAACTATTTTAATGAAAATAAAGTTGTTCTAAATATTGATTTTATTAGTGATAGTTTTTCTCGCAAAATTAATTATCGTATTCGTAAATATAAACTTGACATTAAATTCGCAAATTAAAGTAACATGAAATTATGTTACTTATTTCGAAGCAAGAATAATAATAATACACGCTAACTAATTGTTTTCTTTGTAGTAACTTCTTAATCATAATAATTGCAATATTAGTTTTGTTGTTTATCCGCTTATTTGTCATTTTAGTTCTAATAGTTACATACGCACGTAGATTATCTTCAAGCCCTTTTCGTTTGAGATTTGAGGAACATCGCAATGCCCCACGCATGGGGCACATTGAACCACTTTGGTAGAAATTTCAAAATTAAAATTGTGAGGGATTAAATGTCACAAAAACGTCCAACAACTCAAGAGATTATTAAGGATATCCTCAACCTTTCATTCGAGTTTGATTTTGGTTCATTTGATTTAGTATATTCAAACTGCTGAGAAAAGATCAAAAGCATGTTCAATGTGCCCAACCCGCCCCTATCAAGAATGGAGATGCAGCAAGTCCCCTGACTGATCGCTGTTTGAAATGTACCGCGAACTGTATTGAAGACTGACGTCAGTATACTGCTAACTTTGGATTGCCCTGTCAAAGCCAGTATCAACGAATCACAACTATAATTCGAAAATTGATTTGTACTTCGTTGTGATTGCCTGGCATGATGTTATTTAATATAAATATACATGTCAACGGATTCTCATCGAAGATCGCACCCACAAACTGAAAGCTGTAACAAATACGCGAGTGATTCACAACCAAAAGCAGTTTAACTTAAATTAATAATGGCAGTTATTCGATTAAGCAATCAAGCAGATTTTAAGAGTCATAGTCACACATTTTCACTAAAAGTTGACGTATGATACAACGTCAAATGATGAACGTACGTCAAATAAATGATGAACAATACGTCAAATAAAAGCCTAGGATTTGACTGTTCATCTCATGCGGGTTTCATCTCTTCATCTACACGATTTCATGTTTAAAAATTATGATTTATGAAATGGGTTTTACTTCTGTAGAGGCACATTAGGTAATGAGTAGACGTGTGATATACTATCATCAATTCATCATGAAAAATGCGAATTATATATCATTATCAGGATAAGCTTAACGATGTAAAATGTGGAACGCCTTTATTTCAGAACAAATATTGCCAGTGATAGACCTATGCGTACAATAATAAAATTACTAGATCCTGTACAAATTATAACTAACAACCGATGGAGAGAAATATTTATAGATCAGCTTACCTATTAACAACATGATTGTTCGAGTCATAGCAATGACTTACATTTTGCATAAATTAGTCAATTCAGTTTCTTAGATTGTGTCATTCGTTTCCAAGAGATAATAAAATCAATTACCATGTATCCTGATTCCATCGATGTACAGTAGAAGTCAAATGACAAATCATGAAATATACGAATGAAACTTTGAAAGTGTGGAGACAATTTATTGTTAAATGATTCTGAAGAAAAATGAGATAACACTGCGCACTCGGAAGTCGTAAATATATGTGTAATTTGTTGGGAGATTTATTGAAGGAAGCCAATCTAAGAGATCCTCGAAATCGGTGATATTATCCTTGGGAATTCGAAATATCAAGTTTCCATTCTTGTGTTCTCTCCTTCTATGCGAGCCGTTGCCGTTGATGCGTTTTCCACAAAAAGTTTGGTTTGGTTGATGAAGATGCCGAGGTATAGTAAGATGGAAAGTTGTTGAAAACACAGGGAACTGTCGAAGATTTGAGTTGCAATAGTTTCAATTCTTTTCTGGGACGCTTAGATGATCTTGAATTGTTGACTTGTTTAGATCATATCATTTTCGAGAAAGTGCAGAGAACAAATTCGCGAAGGCAAGGTTGGATGGAAGACGCTTCTTTGGCCAAAATTATCGACATCCTCTCGTTTAATTGCTCTTTGTCTTATCCATTTGTCGCGAAGAGTCTGGTCATGAGAAAATGCAAAAAACGAAATATGCACATTCGTTGAGTTATATGATGTGCTTTTGTGCACTTGCTGTTTATTATCGTAGGACGTAGACTGATATGCAGGGCGCGCTGCTCTCCCAGTTAGGTGCACGCATAATATATTTTGAGACAAGCTAACCAACTTGATGCTATAGCAACGCATCGATCAATCAGATGACGCTTGCCTCACATATTTGCATGCAGATTCAGCAGATCACTGTGAGGACGAAGCAGTTGGCAGTATTATGACTGCGTGTGCACACCAGAGCTGGAAAAATTCCACTGAAATTTTTTAATTACAATTCCAATTCCAGAGCAGAAATTTCAATTCCAACTCCAATTCCAATTCCAGTCGAAACAGTTCAATTCAATTCCAATTCCATAATAAGATTCAATTCCGATAATTTCATGTCGCGTATAGTGTATTATGCTAATGTATCTAACATTTGTTCGTTTCAATCTAACCCATGTGCCCTTATCCTATCATCGTTGTTCCTGTGTGCCGTTCTCTGCGTCGTTCCTATGTGCGTTCTCATGTTCATAGTTCATATTTCTTGTGTACATGTATATGTGTAACCGGTCAGTCTACGCCATTTTCGTTTCGTAAACGAGATATTCAATATTTTGTGAAAAAAGAAAGAAGAGAAAATTAACGGTCAGCAAAGAATCAAACACTGAGAGAGAGAGAGAGAGAGAGAGATGAGATGCGAATAAATCGATTAATAAACTGACAGAAGAAAGAAATTCAATGTGCGAATAACGTGATTGTTGATGACAGAAAAAACGACGATAGAAAAGATATCATGAAAACTGATTAATGGTCCATGTTCACAAAGGAGATTATAAAATCCGTGATAAGAACGAAATGAACTCGGGTCGAAAGCTAGCGGGCAGAGATTAAAGGAAACTCTTTCAATTTTTAAAAGAAAGTGGATTTATCGTCAAGTCTCAAAAATTGGTATAAATTAGAAACGATAAGAAATTGACACAATCACAACTACCAACAACAACACATACAACATCTTCAGCAACTGTTAGAAGAACTCCGGGCTCTCGCGATGCAACTTAACTACAGAAATAACAACAACAATTGCCCGCCAGCGAACAACAACACAGCAGTGTATACAGCTCGGGTGCGCAACCTTCTACAGTTTTCGGCCGTCATTTCGAAGGCCGAAAGAATCACGGTCGCACTTAATATGTGTGCAGACAACTAGGTCAATAGCCAATCCTTTTTATATTGCACCACTCAAATTAGCTTTCCATGATGAATGACGCAGTGAAAATCGCATAAAGGTCTACTTATACTTATAAAAGCAAGTTAACCGATGTACGACCGACGGTCATTTTTGACCCGAAATGATTTTAAGCTTAAGGTGTTATCACTTCAAAAGTTGAAAGCATGTTTTTGTAGGGGCAACCGAAGGAGAAAACACTTTAATAAGCTACTATAATAATTCATAAAGGAATCACGAGCAGGTCTATTCTAGGCATTCATATATATATATATATATATATATAGGCCTACGCATCTCTAGAACCCCGCATATAAGCCTGCCTACCTGGCGTTATTATTGAAGTTATAAAGTATCTTATTATTGCTAATCATACAGTTCTTTCGCAACCCAAAACGTAAGCCTTAAATTTAATGATAAATGCGAAATAAAACACAGCTGAAATTTGTACATATTTTATTTATGAAAATACACAAAATCTAAATAGGTAGAAATACAATATCTCGTGAAAAATCTACTATATCAGTGTAAGACTCAGTGACTAACTTGCTGTTGTCCGTCGTTGACCAAGCTTCGAAAATCAGGCACTTGAGAGGATGTCATCAAACGTAAATTATTCTCGAGATTATTTTTTTGTCAAGCGCGTCCGGTACTTGTTCTTTATGAAATTTAATTTATAGAACGCTGCCTCGCAGGCGTATGTGCTTCCAAATAGAACTAAAACGTTTTAGGACAACTCTCGCAATCATGGGTATTCCACAGCTGATTTCCATATTTCATGTAAAATACCATCACTTTTGAACTGCTTCACAAGACAATCATTCGCTTTCAACTCGATCACTTCCATTTAAAGTTCAAATGGAACCTCTTCTATCTGGATCAGGTGCGGCGAGGGAGTGAACTTTATTTTAGGAGCAAGTGCGTTGAAGTCGTTGAACCGCGCACTAAATTCGTGGTTGAGCGCATCAAAGACTGTAGCAATGTGACAGAAAGGAACTTCTTCAGGTGAAGGAACAGTTAGAAGATGACCAGTATGCTATGACGATTGTTTTTCGATTGCCTTGAACTCCAGAAATATTTGCAATATACATGCACAATATTCTTTTTCATTTGTTTCTCATTGTCACGGCCGCACTTTGCCTCTGCTACGGCCGAAGGTTGCGCATCCCTGGTATACAGCAACACATCAGCGAGCGCAATTGAAGATTGACGGTATAAGTGACACTGATATCTATGATATTATTTTGGTATAAATGAGTCCGATCGAATTGAAGTGAAGTCAACATTAAGAAGTGAACTGTAAGTTTAAAGTTTTTCTTTTATCGTTGCGTATCGTATCTATATAACTATAGTCTTAAAAATTAATACTGTTAATTGTTGTGATTGGACGTTGCGATTTCAATTTTTGTACAAATAGATTTATCACAGGTCTATCGAAAAAGTGGAATTGAGGTTTATCAGGGTCAATTCCAATTCCAATTCCAGTAGATTTGAATATCGTCAATTCCAATTCCAATTCCGACGAAAAATGGAATTAATTCCGGATCGGAGTTAATTCCAATTTTGACTTTTCCAACTCTGGTGCACGCACTGTTGTGCTGTCCTGTATGAAAGTTCCCGTGAACAGCAGCTCAACGAATTGCCAATGAATTGCTCTTTGCGCTATCGAACAATGAAATCTATCAGTCCTGTCGAGTCTGTATAGAGTGTGGACTATTCGTGAAAATTTATGACTTGCATATCCCGGTGCTCTAGATATCTCACAATGGCTAGAAATAGAAGGTTGGAAGAAGCTCTTTCAAAAGGAATTACCCTAATTCACGGTCTTTCGGAGATAACGAAAATAGACAGATAAATGGCTACTTAAAACAGCGCAACAAATGTGTTCTCAGCAGGGTTTTCAACTTTCAAAAGAATTTTTTTCTTTAGTTTGCTTTCTCGTAGCGTTTGAGTACTAGCAACATTTTCTGCGCTGCAGCAAAGAATGTGTAACAGATTAATGCACCGATTAAAATCGGGCTGTTTTAATGTAGGATTGTATACACACATCTAATACATTAACATGCGTTTTTCTTCTTGTCAGGATGTTCTGTGAATTTCCATGTAATTCTATCTACATTTTGAATCACTCAAAAAGAAAATACAAGTAACGGAGACAGAACTGTCGACCCATAGCTGCCGCTATATGTAGACATGTATTGATATATTAACTTACCACATGCTGCCGGAAATCTGGTCCTGATATCTGGTATGAGGAATTCTGTAATCCTTTTTGCAAGAGGTTGCCATTTTGTCTTTCATCTGTGCCACTTGCAAAGAAGCAGAATGTGCTGACTATGCTCCTCGAGCGCAGCAGGAGTCCTCTGTTGTAAATCACAGCAGTGTTTAAGTTATATAGATCACACGAATTGGAGTGGACGAGATTTGCTAATATTGGTCCAATCAGAGACTGTCGGCATATAGGGAGAACATGCCGACACTTCCCGATTTTCTAATCATCATGTCGGTGCAGCCGTCACTTAGCCGATGGGTACCGACAACACCTGTGTTGGCATTCACTCGGTGCGCTGACACGGTTGACAGCCGACACTGCCCGACTATTTGACGAGGCATCCCCGACGATTTTTTTTCACCGGCATGTTTTTCTCACCTGTCCGATCGTATACTTTTGAGAATGCCGAAATTACAGGGCCGTTTGAAGAGTGGCTATCAATTCCACTAGCAATAATAATGTCATCTACATATTTCAGCAGTAAAGCATTAGAGAAATCGGTCTGATTCAGATCCGCAATGAAATAGCCAAATATAAGATGCCCAATGCTGGATCCCTGTGGAACACCACTTGATACTTTGACCTAATAACTGAACATCTTGCGCCATCTAACTCTGTGAAATCTTGATGAAAGATAATTCTTCATAAATAATCAAACTCATCACGAATCATTTTAAGCAAGTAAGAGTCTGTGGGAAACTTTATCAAAACCTAGCAAGGTGTACAGTAAGAACGTGACAAGCACTGATGTTCCTATCCTGAAATCTTTCCGTAATAAAATTATCCAACTTCAGTAGAGCACATGTTCATGAGCATCCCTTCCTGCATCCAAATTGACCATTGTCGAATTTGTTGACGAAAGATTTACCAATAACTTTGATTAACTCATTTTCGAATAATCTCTCAAGAGGAAATAGTGAAATTGATCTGATGTTCGACAAATCAGCCGATGAAGTTTTTGGCAACGGCACAATATTGGCGTTTTTCCAATGCTGAGGCAAATTTGAGGTAAGCAGACACATGTTGAAAATAATTGCAACAGGTTCACTAAGATGATGAGAAAATTTCGACAGGAGAATGCTTGGTATTTGATCGGAACCACTAGGTGAACGAGGATTGACACGACACAGTAAGTTATGAATATGTTCAGTCGTGAATAAGAAAGGAGCACTAGCCGACAAATTTGAAAGGTGCGTCATATCAGGAATATCATTCAGTTGATGCAGCTAGTATTGTAGAGTATCATACAGAGGTTGATCAGGAACTCATTGTGACAACCAACCACTTTTCAAATTAGCATTCGTGACAGTCTTGAAAATATCCCAAATTTATTTCGATGATGACATAGATTTAGCCCATTGTTTCGTTGACACAAAAATTGCTTGTCTGACGTTGGATTGGCAATGCTTATAAAGAGTCCAGTGCTTATTGCGGTAGGCAGGGTAACGTTTATTGATAAGAACTTTTATGACACCACTGATCATAGAGTAAGTATGTAGGTAGGAGTGTCGACTCTAAAAAGTATCTGTATACAGTGAAAATTTTTATATGAAAAGATTCAGTTTTTTGTGGAGATTACGTTCCTGCGGTCCAAAAACTTATTTGAGCAGTTTTTAAAAAGCTAAATTTTTGCCAATTTCAATACTACCGACATGACGCATCATACTACCGATACTACCGATATGAAACAAGTTGGATATCAAAAGGAATGAATATTCGCTAACAAGCATCGCACCTAAGCGCAAATCATGCTGATGATCAAGGAAATCTAATGAACGGCATTATAATGGAAGTCTGTATGAAAAAGTCGAGTCGAGATTTTTTGGTGCTGTCGTGGCTAAAATTTCATGTTTTTAATTCAATTTCCATCGTCATGAATTTATGATTCACTAAATTAATGCTTCACTTCTTGAATCTGAATGGTGATGTGGACCCATTTACATCTTTCAAACTTAATTGAAATCATTGTCTTTGATTCTGTTATTTTGCTATACCAGTGGCAGGGTGCTTATGAAATGATCACGCTTAAGAAGATTTTCTTGAGGTTCAGCATGAAAGCAATAGCAGGCCATCGAGTTGGTAATTTAACAAACATTACCTCTCCAAGGCTGTCATGATATGGAGAGTCTGTAAAATAATATCTCTTCCTTCTGCATTATACTATCATGATCAGTCAATTTATTTATAATTTCTGCAAAACTGCAAAAATTGGCATTTCTCACATTTGGTGACAATTACCAACTATATCCTCTCGAGTTCATTGAATAAGATCGAAAATGTATACACATTGGGGATTTAGTCAATGCAGAGTTACCACTCTATGTAATATACTTTCTATATGTCACTGATCCAAGGCTTATCAGAGCCGGATACTTTTATCGATTTGTATGGAATGAGATCCATCACAGAGTACTATGTTTTATAAAAGAATTCACAGGCTGTGTCTAACGACTCACTCAACATATGGGAATTCCAATCAATATTTGATAAATGCATTGAAGTCTTCTGCAAGTGCGACTCAATGAGATCCATGATATTTACATATACGGGAGTCTGCATCATAGAACTTGCTTTCAGGAAGACAACGTTGTGGCCTCCTGCACCTAGCGGTTGGTAAGTTATTGTATGACAATAATGAGAAGTTCAGGATTCGGGGATGAGGATAAGATCCAATTTAGCAGTGAAACGTGTAGAACAATTGAAAACATTTTGAAGGCCAAAACTATACTCAAAATATGAATGATCCATCAAATTGAAATCACCACAAATGATAACATTATACCCTGGAGGCTGGATAACGTGTGAGTAGATCATCAATAACAGATGTAACATAATTGCATTGACATTGCACCTCACGACGAGTTAGCGCGTTGCCATGTGGAAAATAAACAGTTGTGAGAAGGCATTTAAAATGTCGTTGTGAAATTCACATAACAAGGAATTCAACGTCAGGATGAGTAGATGAATTGAAGAGAAGTGTACACGAATAGGAGGTTTAGCCCAACAGCACACTCCTCCACCCTTCTTTCCGGTATTTCGATCAGCTCTGTAGATTTCATATCCACAAAGATGCATGGATTGATCCAGGATAGTGATATTCATCCAAGTCTCTGTAACACACACACAAAGTCAGGGGAATGTGATGTAGTAAGAATTTGTATTTCATCCATTTTGTTGAGCACGGACCTTAAATTGAAGTAACATAAAGAAGTAACAGGTTAGTTATTTTGTCATGCTGAAGGATCACCTGTGTGGACAATTTCACCTCTACGGATGATAACATTCTCATCATCAGCTCTTCCTCTCTGTAGCTCGTCTCGTAGTCGCTTGTTCTCCATCAATTGGGATTCCGTTAAATTCGGTCGTACATGTATATAGACTTTTCGATAGGAGTTCGATCTGGCAAGACGCTTGGAATTTTTTAAGCAATGAATTTTATCATCGTAGGATTAAAAAAAGACATGTATAGGTCGCGGTTTATTGAATCTGGCATGTCTACCAATTCTGCGGTGGGTTATTACACAATTAGTGTCGACATCAGTTTCTTTGAGAGCATCTTTCACAGCCTTGTCATCATCTCCGTACTCATGATCGGAATTAGTAGGTTCATTCACCCCAAAGATCAAAAGGTTAAACTTCTTTTCTTGTCGGTGTTGATGCTCAATTATGGCATTAGATACGACTTTTCCGATGTTAGAAGTCCCGAGAAAAAAAACGTATCAACTTTACCAAATATTTGGTATTTACTTGGAAAATTTATAAGATTTGAATAGTTTAACAAACGTTTTGGAAATTTAACAAATTTAGGAAATGTGTAACAATTGCCTAACAAATATTTGCTACCTTTTGTATGTAAGTCGATATTAACGAATTTTGCGAAATTTAGAAACAAATACTTACCAAGTACTTGGCATTAAAGTCCTAAACATTTAAGAAATATTTATCAAACCTAGTACATTTCCTAAACTTTTACTAAATATTTAGCAAACTTTCCAAACTTCCACAAAATATTTGGCAAATTCTCTGAACTTTTACGAAATGTTTAGTAAATATTTTGTAAATTTTTCAAACTTTTACAAAACATTTAGAAAATTATTTCTAGCTTTTATAATATGTTTAGTAAATAATAAGCAAATTTTATCCTACTTCATAGGCGATTACGAAACATTTTCAAATTTGAATTCATGAAAAATATCTTCTTGTATGAAATATTTTATATTTATCAAATAGAAAACCAAAACAATCATAATTCGGCAAAAAGATAGCCAGTAAAACGCTCTGCTCGAATTATTCATGCTCAAAATCGTTCAAAATCCGTACGGCATATAAAACTGCATGACTAGAATAAAATGACTGATCTTGCTAAAATTATGCTTTGTACGATAACATTCATAGAGATTACAAAAACTGAGCCCTGCTCCCCAAAGTAAACAGCAGAAGGAATGGATATCCTTCAAAAATACAATTTTTCATACGTATTTGGAAAATGAACAGTTTTATATAGTAGCACACATCGAACGATCTGATACAAATAATTTTTATGAATATCACTTTTATCAACATAAAGGAAATTTCTCTATCCGGATTTGATCATTCTTCATTTGAAAATCCTTCCAACCAGAAAGCATGCCCACAGCCCGAATACGCATTTCACTTCATCTGAAACACTGTCATTTCGAGTCAAACACCGTCGCGCCGTTATCAGTTACATTTTTAAGAATAGAGGTGATATCACGAAAAATTTACAGTTCAACGGAGAAACAGTCACTACCAAATGAAGTTTGAAGCGATGATACGAGGTCACTGAAAAAAACATCTTCGCGGTTGGACCACAACACGGTTGTCCAAATCTGACGATCGCTGGGACGTTGCGAGTATGAGAGATTTATGGATAAAGAATAATTCCAGTAGTTTTCGGAGTTAATTAGCTCACAAGACAAGACGGAAAAGCAGCCGAATGTAGGTCAGGTATTGAATCATCGATGGACAGATACACAGCCTCAGCAATCAACACCTGTAAAAAAGAAGACAAATCTTGTGCTGATGTGCAGAGCAGAATTATCAAACTTAACGGATCTTAATTAACATTCTATGGGTAGGCCTACTCAAAGTTCAGAAGATAAATCATTTATAGTACTTTTAGGTGTTACAGTAAAGACTATTAAGAAAACTGCTTTTGGATTATTTTATCTCTGACAATGTGGGAAGCGATATTCTTAGGAATTTTGATAGCAAATGAAGATATTCAAGAGTGGTTGAATTGTGATCATTAACAATTTATCAATTATTTTTTTAATCAATACTCTTAGTATTTATCAATAATTTTGTTTTGATATTCAAGTACCGGTAACTGTTTTTACAAAAAATGCAATCTGCAAATTAAAACAGAGCCTTACCGAGATGTAGCCTATTACCGACTGCTTGTAAACCGTTCATGCGATGAAGATATTCAGGAATGCTTCAATTTTTATTATAGTATTTAATAGCGCACATGTAATTTTATTTTGATATTTTATTTTATTCTAAACAATTTGTAGCTATAATTATATATTTGTAGCTTGATAGCTATAATATTTATATATAAATAAATATTATAGCTATCAAGAAACACATCGCTTAACTTGGGTTTTCGATTACACAAATGAATTCAAAGTATTGGTAGTACTCCTAAAATGTGATATGTCTACTATGAGGAACTAAGAGGAATTGAGATATTTTGTTATCAGTAAATTAAGTATGACGCTAGTAGCTCTTTAGTATTTGTAAAATTAAGAGCAGATATAGCAGTAGTCAATAATAGAAATGTCTCTACGTGTTCATGGTCAATAAACCCAAATCCATGACCAAATCTCTCCTTTGATTTTGTTTTCGGGATTTCCAAATACATGTACCTAGACTTGCAGTTAAATGCTGAAACTACGAGTAAGTTGACAAAAGAAATTCAGAAACATTTAGAAGCTTACCATTTTTCTGTAGATGATCCAAGAGGTGCATTTTTAATTCTGATGCAAAAATCAAAGGAACTTGATGGCTTCATTGACTGGAAGAACTCACTGACTACATGCGAGTGTTCATTTTCGAGTTGTGCTCCATTTTGTGCATGATAGCTAAGCAAGATGATGAAAAAACGTAGGCGATCACAAACCGACGATGAATAAATAAAGGTGTGTAAGTAGAAATATCCTCTTGATGCGCTGACTTTTGTAATATTAAGCAGTTAACGTAAACACGCGTTCGATAGACCACGAGAACGAAGAGTGCACAAGCTACTGCGCCTTGCACAGCTCTCTGTTCCACGTGATGGGCGGATAATAATTATTAAGCAGGGACGCTGAGTCACAGTGCAGCTAGAGAATATTATCGACCGTTGCTCATGGCTCCCGAATGCGGCCACGACCAGGCTGCCAACAATGTGAACGAACTTCCTCAGCTGCGTGCGCGTGGCGAATTTCCTTAATATAGTGACGGAAAGTTATAGAAGCGAGATATGATTACGCAGACTGAGCGATGCTTATGTAATAGTTTGGTTGTTCAGTTGCATACTGATTTAATATCATAAGTTTTGCAAATTACTATCTAAGTAATTTAGCGAACACACGAGCAAACTGATCAAAGTCGACATGCTGATGGGCACGGTATAGAACTTAGAAACTTCAATAAATGCTTTAATTTGAGAAGCAAAATGTGTGCCGATAGAACTGCTTAGGCTCCCTTAATAATGAAAATATATGACTGATGTTGTTGCTATTGTAGCTACAGTGTACATGTAGTGAATGTGAAAGATGATGAAAAATGAGTAGAAGAAGAAAAGGGGAACGAGTGAGTGAGTGAGAAAGAGAGAGAGAGTAGTGATGAAGTCACCTGAATATTTATTTTATACACACCATTTCATCAAATATAAATGGGCATATATAAAATACTCGAAATAATAGTAGACATGCACATTTCAGGCCCACATGTTTCATATGTCGATATCCATGGGAATGACATAATGCACTCTCTTTAAGATTTGAAAGAAATTGTTGGTGCCATCATAGAAAAATATCAACAATTTCCTGACAATTATTCCATTATTCAATCATTTAATTAAGTTTGATGGCAAAAAAATCAGCCAGTTATCAACGACGCAAAACTGTGATATACAGACTTTATTATTGGGTATTTCCTGTGACGTTGCATTTCTATTTTATTGAGAGATGATTGTAATCAGAGTTTATGAGAGCTGATGATCATCCTTGTGATATGCATGAGTTCAAAAAATTGTTCGGGTGAAGTTACCGCACATTGAAATCACCATGCAATTAAAACCGCCTTTTACGACAGTTACTCATAAGCGGATCCTGCATATTGCAAGATTTTTCTTTCATCAAACTTAGTAAATGCAAAAAAATCATTTGTTTGGATAACCAAACAAATATTACCTAGGCATTTGATAAACGTTTTCTAAATTTCGCAAAATTCGTTAATATCGACTTACATACAAAAGGTAGCAAATATTTGTTAGGCAATTGTTACACATTTCCTAAATTTGTTAAATTTCCAAAACGTTTGTTAAACTATTCAAATCTTATAAATTTTCCAAGTAAATACCAAATATTTGGTAAAGTTGATACGTTTTTTTTTCTCGGGGTCAGATTCATATTTACTTAATCCCTCAAAATTTTCAGTTCAATTTCAATACTTGCAAAGCGATTGAAGATATCTGCATAAATAAGACAAATTGTCAATAGATGACATTGCTTTGCTGATTGACGCAGGCAAATTGCAACATTCCTTTTTCACATGAAATGCAGTTTTACAAACTCTGCACTGAATGCGGTCGAGCGGTTTTCAAGCTCATTTGATCAAGCATCGAATCACAGGTCTTCAATAAGAGATATTCGTGAATCAATGACTAGTGTGACAATTTCTCATCGACTCTTGTCAATTAAAAAGTTTAATGTTCTTGACAGCACAGCTGCGTTTTGGATGGCATATCAGATCTTATCTAAAAACTTATACATGTATATCATAAATGTTTTGTTCTGACATCTACAAAACATTCATGAATGTCATATAAACATCGTCCGCAAGTTTAGTAAAGACATTTTTTACGTGACATTTGCATAACCTTCCTATGATGTTTTATCTTAGTTAGATCAATGTTTTTTAATGATATTTCAGGTATAACATTGTCATGATCAAAATAAAATGTTTCTCAATATCAAAAAACATTTTTTGTCGGGCCGTTCTCTCAGAAATCTAGACAATTCAATCTGACTGTTTGTTTCTTTAAAAGTGCCATGTGTTATCACTGCATTTTTCAATAGCTATGTTAACTACATGATTATTGCAAGTTCTACCTGGTAGGCCTATTTTTATAATGGTTAACGGCAAATGTGGATAGGTCAATTGCATATAAAAGGAAGCTTAAGTAGACGTATCTAAGTTTTCACGCCAATTTTGTGGCTATTAGTTGTCAATGTTCAATTAGTAAATGAACACAGTTTGTATCAAAGTGAAAATGTTTTCACTTTATTAACTAAAGATTGAACTATTGGTCCAAAGTCACGAATGAGATGATAAGACGAAGCCCAAGCTACTACTTCTTTCTGCAAACTTTTCAATAACAAGAGATTGGCCTGCATATGTGAGACAAATAATGCATATAAGATATATAATAACAAATAATATTATAACAACGTATGATGCAAGAAAACATAAAATATGCGTATATACTGCCTGACATAAAAAATGCTCCACTCAAATATATGAACTTTATTCCACTCACACTCATGAATTATAAGATAACATTTTATATAAAACATTATATTTGAATAAATGGGAGACATTAGTACCGAGTATGTCCTCCACGCACTGAAATGCAGCTTTGAAGTCTCATCGGCATCGAGTCGCAAAGATGATCAAGCCGTTCCTGATCCAGCAATGACCATTGATCGATGAGTCTCTCTGAAAGTCTCTCCTTTTACAAACTCAGATTGCGACATTTTTGCTTCAAAATTTAGTCAGAAAGAATTGCTTGATAGTGATAAAAGGTCGAATTTGAAATGAATGAACTATGCCAAAGATATCGACAATGGACAGCTGCTTTATATTAGCATGACAAATTTGATGCATAGACATCCTGGTCAGTGCAGTATGAAATAGAATTCGTCCACTTCCATTGAGATTTTCTATATCAATTGGATCGTTTTTAATGTCATAGAGTATATAACATACATAAATGGTCGACAATCCCCCCCCTACAAAATAAATCCTGTCTGTGCCTCCATTATGACCTATATACTCTCGGTCACATGAACGAAAAGCACTGATTAATGTGCTTTCGAGCATAAACAAGGTTTAATTTTTAATTGTCGAATCACTTCTTTAATGCAAATCCACACGTTCAATGGAAATGTGAAGTTTGCATTTCCAGACAACTTTTGCTTTAACCCTCGCCCCATTGGGTATGATTTCCGCCCCTTTGGCGAATTCTTTTAATATCTTTTTAAGCCAAGCAAGCTGTGGCCACCAGATTTTTAGTAACTTACTTTTTTGTATTATGCAACTTTTGACAGAAGAGTAATGAATTTCGCACAATACTTGTGGCGTGAGAGCTATTTTAAAATTTGAATGTTTTTGGAGCCTTTTGGCTGATTTCGATATACATGTACTTTATATTCACTTGTAATCTGTATTGTGGCATCAATTATTGATGAAATAAGTTGAGAATACATAGAGAATTCATTCGAACTCATAAGACATCGCATTTACGCTGGCAGACAATTCCACCTGTAGTTCATTTATTTCTCCTTGTATTTTCCCTTCTAGCTCATTCATTCTCTTATTATTCCTTGTAATACAGAGATATTCACAAATGTAAAATCTTTGAATTTGAAATTATCTGTTTATGTATATTCTTTGCAGATAACCTCCCCACCGTAAATGATCAAATTGTTTTCTCTTCTTTTTCTGTTCTTGTCTTTAATTCTTCATGCAGGAATTTCACTTCCCGTTGCTGCATAATGTTTATGAAACTGCTCTTATGATCTTCATTTGTTCGCAATGATTTTGCTTTTCCAGGAACTGTAGCTGTTTGTGAGCAATTGCTCAGAATCGGTCTGTTATTGTTGTTTAGTTCCCCAAACGTCTAGCACGATGTCAAATGAGGCACCTGTGCTGATCAAAATTTCTTTAACTGTTACTTCGGGATTTTCCTGTCTTTCTCTTACTGTCCCGTCTTTCTCTTCAGGAACACCGTTAATAATTATGCTATTTTGTCCGAGGGATCGTTGTTCGAATTCATAAGACATCGCATTTACGCTGGCAAAGAATTCCATTCTTAGTTCATTTATTTTCCATGTATTTTCCCTTCTAGCTCATTCATTCTTTTATTCTACTCCTGAATCAGGATGTCTTCTAGCTCATTAACAGCTTCTCGAAGCATCGCTTTTATATTTTGAGAAGTCTAAGTCAAATGAAGAAAAGGATTCATTCATGTCAGATACACGAATTACACTATTATTACTAATATTTTCGAACTCAAACAGTACTAGATTTGGGACTCATTTTGTAGTCGTAGTTAGTACTCAGGTTCGTGGTGGATATGTTCAAAAATGTGCTTCGAATTGTAATGTAAAATATGATAGAAGCACCACACTGAATTAGAGGACAGACATGAATACTTATGGTTTTCATGCTCAGGTTCGGTGCTTTTTCTAGTAATCATTTAAACCTTTATGGATAACAGTCTACAGTATAGGTACTGAAATAAAATAAAATAAAAGTCTAAAATTGCTAGAATCGACCTACATCGATCACCTAGTGCTACTCCTTTGACGAAATGAAACATGGAAATAGACTTGCTATTAATGAACCAATTGGTGACTAACTATTCATGAAATTTAATCAACCTCTCAAAAGGACCGGTCTTTGCCCCGTCACACAAAATCTCAATTCGCGAACAATTCTGATACGTTTAATAATAAAAGACGGCAATTCAAAATTGACCGCAGTCTGGATGCCAGAAGGTACAGGATCCTGTCAAAAGCCTTAGAAAAGTCGATCGACATGACCCTGACTGCACCAGGATTAATTAGATGAGACAGAATACGATTATATATTTATGTTACTGAACAGCAATTACCAGATCCTGAATTTGGCATATATAGGCGAACTGAAAAGTTTTCAGCTTTTGTCTGACGACCGGAAGGATGTAGAGTTTCAAAACAAGCCATTCAAACAAGCCTTCAGACACTGAGGTACATGTGATTCCCGTAATGAACGATTCAAAAGAAAAGTGATTACCGAAGAATTAGATTCATCTGTGCTTATAGCATGTGCTCCATCACTGAATGCGCTCTAATTGGTTGAAAATGAAAACATAACCATAGAGTAGCAACATAGCAACCCATGAATTGAACGTTGACATAGAGCATGAATCGTTTTCAAAACAGCCGTCATTAGATTCCTTCTTAACATTCCTGGCAGACACTTGTCAAAAGACGAGAAAGTACCGATTATTTTGCTTTCTGGTGGTCATTTATCTACGCGTGAAGTTGCAGACAGATTTAATTCGGGCAATCCTGGGCGGAATATCAATCACCCGACAGCTAGCAGCACAGAATTAGATTGTTTAAACGTGTCACTTTGCTAGAAGTGCAAAACTGATTCAAAATGATGGAGCATGCAAGAACTTACTAAATGGGCAAAAAGAAATCCCTAATGCCTTGCAGAGATAGGAAAGATAGTCGTCCGCCGCTTGCAGATTGCTGTTGATTCCTTCAAGATGCTCCGATCGCCACGATTCCTTCAGATTCGAAGTTTTCAGATCATTGTTTTCTCGATAATGTTGGGTCCTCCGATCATTATTAAAAAAGTTGACATGCGCACGAAAAAACGTTCACAAACTTTTCTGTAGAACTTGACATCGTCTGTGTCTATTTGCTGTGTGATCCAGTTGATAACAGTCACTGAAACTTCGCACAATTTGGCGTGTTTAATACTGAACCGGGTGATCATTGTTCGATTGCTATGGTATTATGTCAGCAGATGGTGCCATTTCATTAACGTCACATGTTCCAATATTTCCTTTCTAGCCAAACAGAAGAAGAGACGACCTGTATAATTCTATGGTTAGTAGATTATTACAGAAGTTCAAGAATTCTAGAAGTTTTATGATCTCCCTCGTAATGGACGACCTTCTTTAGTCAATGATGACGTAGCTGTTCTTCGCAAACCTGCAGGGATTCCAAAAATGTCAATTCGCAAATTGAGCCAAGAATGTGGTGTCAGTCGTGTATCAGTTCACCAGATCTTGCAAAGCCATACATTTCATCCATACAAAGTGCACGTGATGCAAGAGATGTATGAAGATGATGCAGACAGACGCATAGACTTTTGCGAAGGAATGTTGCAACAACCGGCTTCCTTTACCCAGTCCGTTATGTTCAGCAATGAAGCCATGTTTAATCTTTTTTTCACATGTAAACAGACACAACTCTTGGTGCAGGTGTGATACTAATCCTCACTGGATACAAGATTCCAGCATGCAAAATGCATCAATGATAACGGTTTTGGCCGTGATTTCGGGAATCGAAATGTCGGTCCATTTTTCTTTGCTGAGTATGTCACAAAAGATTCGTACCTACCACTGCTTCAAAAGTTTCTTGAGCCGATTCTCAATGAGTTTTTATTACAGGAACTGATGCCAGTGTTATTTTACGAACTCAAGAATCGATTCTGCATCGATGCAGAAAATATATTGAACAAAATGGTGGTCAGTTTGAGCATCTTTTGTGACTTTCAGAACCTAATTCTTTACATAGTACTACAATGTCCATAAAATGCTGCGTATCGTGCATAGAATATTTGTAATCTATTCAGTGTTTTCAAAGTTAGCACAGAAAATGGATTGCCATATTTTCCTCTACCGCGGAAGTTTTGAGACACACTGTGTAATTCGCTGGACCCTTCTGTCAATTCTTGTCAGTACTTTACTGTTCTTATTAGAGAGTCACGCAAAAACCGGAGAGGCATATTCCAGGATGGATCGAATAAGCACAATATAGACTTGGTAGAGTTTTGCATCTGAAACTAAAGTCTGTAACTTGCGAATGATGTATATGCGCTGACTTTGCCTTGCACCGCAAAAATTCAGTGTGATCGTCTCAAGTTAGTTTGTCATTGATAATTACACCCAGAAGCTTCAAACTATGTACTTGATTGATAGGGAGAGGATGATCAAATGAAACAGGATTTCTTAATACAAACACAACCTTTGATCTCTCACGATTAAGTGTCAGTCTGATAATTGCACACCAAAGTAGCATATTATTCGTCTCACTTTTCATCTCACAACAAATACCGTTCAAATCACCACTTTTTAATGGCATCACAGTCGTTGCGTCATCGACATATTTAGCAGTTACATACGAAGCATTTGATGCTAGAAAGTCACTGACAAACAAGTAAAAAATCGCAGGTCCCATCACAGAACCCTGTGGATGTACCCGATATTATGCGCAATATGCCGCTCAGTTGCAGATCAATACATGTGAACTAGTGATCCTGCTATTTGTCTTATTTCGTAGAGAAACGAAGCCGTCGATTTATAACACTTTCAAGAAATCTAACAGCTGTCAACAAGTATAGGCTAAATGGCATGATAAAAACCAGCAACTTAGGAAACTTGCGAATGACATGTTATCTACTTTTACAGCTGCTCTATTTCACACCTCTAGGCAGTTATTGAGGTTGCCGATTCAATTTATTTGAAAGAAAGCGGTGGAGAATGCTAGGATAAAAGTCATTTTCAGTGTCAAAGAGGCTAAAAATGATTGTCAATAACCTCTCGAACCGACAGACGTTGACTTATGGAATGAAAGAAAATGTTAATAAATCACGTCCTTCATAGAAGCTAGATTCATGTCCTCGTTCAGATATTTCCTGTATTGCATTTCCAAATAAGCGACAAGCTGTTCAGTCGCTGCAGGCGACGATCGTCAAGTAAATGAAGACTGCTGTGGATGAGCTCAAGTCTTCGCATGCATCTTGTATTCAACCCGGAAAATTAAATTTATTGTTAACAATATAATACAAGACGGTAAGAGGAAATGCGTATTATGACTTCTACTACTAAAAATGACAGTAGATGTAATGAAAAGTCGAAAAACAGGAAAGAAGTCAGAAATCAAAAGCTCCGGCAACTACTCAAAGATAACTTCATTCGATTTGTCGACGCATACCTTTCAGTTCAAGACGCTTGTTTAACTACCCTTCGCTTCCACACCGACTCTTTGTCCACCACCTACATCCTCCCCACGCTGTGGCCATTTTCAAACACATGTCGAGCGATTCCGAACATGTGACTGGCATCGCTGACTGCTTTTTATTTTTTTTCTTTCAGGTAATGAACGATCTGATTGTATCACGTGAGACTTCCCACAATAAGGATCGCACAGGTGGCAATTCACCATGTCAAAGTCTTTCGCAGGAGTAGGACGCTTCTTCCAATTTCTTCACCCAAAACTCTTAATGGGCCTTATGCCGACGTTTACATAAACTTCCTTGCGGACATCGCAGTGTCCTTGCGAAACACCCCGGACATAGGATATTGAGTCTCTGAAATCTGATCTCTCCTCACAGCTGTTAAGTGATCTCCATGATCGGCTACATTCCTCCGCACTGAAGCCATTGGCATCCAAGCATCTGAAAGCCAGATTCCTTTCCTCAGGACAATTCTCCCTCAAACACAAATCAACAGCGAGACAAGAAAGAAATCTCACTGCAGCCTTGAAAGCAGCATCTGGATGAGAGTCGGCAAATCGATTGACGTTCTCTTTAAGCAATTACGGGAACTCTTGATTTGAATACTTATCTTGTCCTTGTTTGGCTTTCCATTACTTCTGGTTTCTTTTTTTGGAAGTGGTATTTATTTAATGATGTATTTTCTGTTGAACTGACGATGGGTCGCCTGTAACATATGAAAGTAAATAGAGGAAGGAAAGTAAAAATAAAAATCTGAACAAGGACATATTTTGCATCATGTAAAATTGAATGACTGCATGGTCTTCTATTTTCTGAAAAATCGTGATGGTTTTATTTTAATAAAACATTGAAAAGCAACATGTTTCATGCAGCTCACATGTGGATGAAGTCTATTTAAACGATGAGGACAAGTAATGAGATGTTCTTTGACGGCATGATTTTTTGATAGCTGTAACTTGTATTAGACCTATAGATGTATAAATATTAACCTTCCACACCCCCCCCCATCACTAGTGTATTTTCCTGAACACGCCCCATTGGGAGGGAGCGAACTATTATACTATTAAACCAATTATACCAGCTTAGTCAAACCGCACATCAATCGAAAGGGCATTGAAATAGCATTCTTAATAATAGCTAATTATTAATAAATTATGATTATTAATAAATTATTGAATATTATTAATAATAGCAGAAAACAGCATTATTCTCTTTTAAGGTCATCCCTAAGCTAAAGTGAAAGTGAAAGGTAAAAAAACGCCAATTTTTTGCAAATTCTCATTGAGCACTTATATCACTACACTGTAAATCGCTCAATACCAATCACATACAAAGGATGCATACCAAAATATTTTTTTGGTATATTTCTGTATTCTCTTGATATATATTTGTATACTTTTCGTATGTTATTTCAAATGTGGCATGCTTTACATACTAAAGCCATACTAGCACAATGTTAAAAGAAAGCATAAATCATGTCCAAAGTATCTTGATTTCAGGCCTTTTGTCAATAAAGATCACACTAATGTTACTACTGTTCTGCAAGTAGTGAGATAATGACATTCAAGAGTCATTCTTTCAATACTGAATTCGATTTTAATACACGTAAGTCTAAGGCATTTCATGAATAATCAAGATTTCAAACATCAACAATTATGCATTATGTAATTTTGAAATTAAGCATATTATCAATCCGAAATAAAAGCACATTATAATTCATGAGCGCAAAAATAGTCATGTGTGAGATATATAAGTCAACATGATTTCACTAAACATATCGTTTAGATAAAATGATTTTTATCAACTTGGGTCATAAAGTAGAGTTAAATAAACGTCATGTTAATGTTGCCAGACAAGTAGCATCGACCGCATATTCGTGAAGCATGAAATTCACAATAAATCTAATGTACTCAAATATCACTCTATCAAACAAAAAATATTCACCACTTGTATTACCAAAAAAAGTTATTTGACAGTAGTATGTAATACATACATTTTTTTTGCCATGTGACTTAAAGCTGCACATACCAAATGGATACCAGAGGCATACGAATAAGGATGAATTTCCATCGGGTCTCGTATATATAACATACCAACAATTCGTATTTCAGTGTAAAACAGCCAATCACAGATAGAATAATTCGTATTGCTACATACCAATCACATACTAAAGTAAGTGAGATGTGGTATGAAAAACATACCAGATCTCTGTAGACATACCAGAATCTCGTATCAGATGTTAGTTTCAAATTGTATGTAATTTTGGTTTTTGTAATGTTTGTATGTAATTTTCGTATCCAGCGATTTACAGTGTACTTGAAATGGAAAATGACAGCAGAAACCATACACTAAACGAAATATCGAGTTCGAATGACGCGACTGAAGCGACTCCAGTCGTACGGCTCGAGCCGCGCGTCTCTCAACTTGCACTGCTTTTCATTGTTTCCCATGACCCCCTTTCCAACCACGCGTCTCGAGTCGCACGATCGGCGCGTCTATAGCAACGCGGCTCTAAGCACGCGACTCCAACCGCTTCGGAAGCAGTCATTTGCTTAGAGTCGTCGCGGCTGATTGCTGAGTCAGAGGAGCTGCAGTGAAATGGATGATACAAGGTTGATCGAATTGGTACATCAACACCCGTGCATCTATGATGCAAAAAGCCAGCATTACAAGGACATCAACATGCGTGATAATGTATATATAGGGAAATATCTGATTCATTGAATTTATCAGGTGAGTAGAGACCCTTCATGATCTTGCTACAGCATCTATGAAAAATTGATCAGATTCCTTCACTTAAACATTTCCATCTAGATAGCAAGCAGATCAGACCTACTGATATTTCCTATCGCAAATTCAGAATAGCTTGTGATTCGATGAATAAAATTCCAGTGAATCGCTTATAAGAGTAAGAGAAATCGAGTTATCAAATTTATGAATTTAGAGATCGGAAGTAGTAGAAAAACTCGGAAGGAATACAATGATTTTTTGAATTCAAGAATCAGTATCAGTTTTCATTACATGCTTCAATTGCCATGAAAGTTTCCCAGAATTTGTAAAATAAGACGTAAAGCGCTCTCTGACTTCAAAGCCATCAACACTGCCAAAGCCTCCACTTGCTCTCAATGAAATTAAGTTTTCCGTTGGTGATTTTTCCGAGGAGACTTTGAAGCAACATTCATCATTTTTCTCGAGGTACGCATCTCTGAGCAAGTTGTGAAGACAACATGCTGTCATAATCAATGCATCTGTAACTTCGACATTCACAGCAATAGGTGCATAAAATATTCTGAACACTTGACTTGAGGGCGAAAGAGTTCTCAGAAACTCTCTTTGCACGTGAAAGCCTATAAATAAAAATGGCTTTCGAGCTGTCGAGTCGGACAATGCTTCTTAGATACGGTTTCATCATATAAGTTGACAGTTTAAATGCTTCATCACCCACACATACATGCGGCAATTCAAGATTATCATGCATTTGTTTCGGAGGTGGGTAAAAACCATCGCTCTTTATCAACTTTCCAATATTGGACTTCTCGATTATACCACTATCGCCTTCTTTTCCAGATGAGCCAATGTCGACCATCACAATTTGTACTTAAGTAATTAGCATCAACGAATGCCAACAAGACCACAGAGAAATGATCCTTGTAATTATAAAACTGAGGGCCACTTTTTCCTGGACAATATATGCGGACATGCTTGCCATCCACAGCTGAGATGCATGCTGGAAAGTTCCACTTGTCCTCGAAGACTTTCCCGATATGAGTACCATCATCATCGTGCTTTCCATCGCATTAGCAATTGCCTGCAATTGCATTAGCAGGCCCTGTATGCTGCCACATGTACATGTATCTACGGACGTTGTCGCAGCATCACAACATATTTATCAAAATGACATATTTGGAAAAAAGGCAGCGGTCGGTCAGTCACGTTCAAAACTTGTGTAACCTCATTAAATTTCTAATCTTAATTTTTTTAGGCCTAGTTAACTTATCCTAACGTTTTTTGAGTCTTTTTAGATTTCGTTTCGAATGTCTTTTTTCAGATGACGTCTGTAAAAGCCGATGGAAAAATATTCGAGACACTTTCATGAGACACAAGAGAGAGAGAAAATTGCCTACAGGTTCTTCACGAGCAAAGAAACCGGGAAAATGGCCGCTTATGGACCACCTGGCCTTCCTTGAGAGAGTAGAAACCGAACGAAAGTGAGCGAATTAACTTCGATGACGATAACAACGATTCGATGACACTTCGATGACGATAACATGAATGTGCGCTATATCTACGATGTTATCAAAGACTAAAAGTCCTACTTCTTAAATAATTAAAGCCAGTTATCCTTGGCCAATTTTTTCGTAATCCCACTATCAAAATGCTCTAGAAGCAGAAGTGATATAGGGGTTCCATCTGCAATGGACGTACTCCACTGCAACTTCTAAATTTCGATATGCAGCATAAGAAATATATGTTGCCATTAGACACTGGCTGCTATTGTACAAAAAATCAAAAAAAAATTCTAATTTTAAAAAACAACAGCTTAAACTGCAAGACAAAAATAGCGAACAGCGCTAGTCTCTACGCAGTTGTACTCGTACTTGCATGTACCTATTGATTTGAAAGTGCTGAACTCTTAATCAGGGTTCCACTAACGCGGCTTTCCAGCCGAAACTCATCACCAATCTGAAACGAAACAAATACTTTCTTGAGGGCTTGTATAAATGAAAATTAACAAAATTTGATAAAAATGAATGACATTCAACTTCAAGCAACGCAACTTTGAAGCCAGTGGATAACATACGCAACCGGACTCACTAACGAATTAGAGGCAATGCAAAAAGAAGTCTGAAAATGAACGGATTCAGAAACTCACGTTAGCTCATCCCATGTCTCCATGAAGTCCTTTAGGGATCCAAGTCGTAAAATTCACCATAACGCATCCACTGAAAGTATTTGAATTGAGATTGTCAGGATAAACATATTGAAAGTTAAAGCATAATAATTAATGCACAGCATCACAAGATGTGATTCAGAACATCCTCACATACCAAGATGAATTCATAAAATAGTCCAACTCTAGACCTGCTGACAGATCTGAAAGTAGTGAATCATATTCAAAATTTGATAGCTATAATTTCAAGACACAATTAATCAAACTCACTACTGTCCAAGTTTTCCATTTTAACATCAGAGATTCATTTCGTAATTTCTGAAGACATACGGTATCAAAGGACGTGAGACGGATAAAGTAAAGTAATACCGAAAAATACCTGTATGACTGAATATTTGTTTACACATTGATGAGAATGAGTTTTGCATAATAGGCATAATAACCTCAATTGAGCAGGTTCTGAAACGCATCATTAACGTTTTTCTTCCCAGTTTCCAATTATTTCAAAGCATGCATGGTCGAATTTATGACATTCAATTCATAACAATTTGACAAATAAAAACGAAGTCGTTAAAGGATTTATCAATCAAGACACGAATGATTTTCATTTTTTATGCTTCTTCTTGATTCGAATGTGTCCTCTCTTCCAAAACACATGTTGATTAATTGACTTTGATTAATTAAAATAATGAAACAAGATAACTTGATAAAAAGATAGCGGCATGTAAACTTACATTTCCAAATTGAAGTAATCGTGAAATCAGCTCAGACAAACCTTTTCCATGTACTGGCTATCCTTCGACTATACCCTACCACTTGCATTGTAGTCCTACTTAATAAAACTTGTGTTAACTTAATTAAGTCTATTCTAGAAAGTGTGATATTCTCGTTGCTGAATAAAATATATTAAATAATAAGTACTAAAACATAGCCTTCAACCCAAAAAATATTTCTCACTTTTGTGCGTTGAAAGACTTATTTTAATTGCAATTTAGGCCTATCTGTTGTGTCGGTGATGCTTCGTTCTATTTTCAGCAATCTTGTGCGTCTTTCAGGACAATAATCTTCTCGTGTTTATTTAACAGACTGAAAACAGTATACTACTTATAAAATTTGCAAGTAGAGGATAATATGCTATTTTGTGGACAGCTCTGTAATACTGCATTATCTCATGTGATTAGAATGTCAGACATTTTCAATAAAAAACACGATAAATCCATTTCCCTGTGATGTTAGACTCTTGTTTTCAATACGCTGACTGTAGGAGGACTCAGCCCTACAGAACCCCAATACAACAAATTATTCAGTTCCAATTTCAATCTTTCTTTTCTGTTTGCACTGAAGTATCAAAAATGAACAATAATACGATATTCAGAGTGCATCAATCACATACATGGGTGTAGCAACCATCAAACTGCATGCCAACCATCCAGAAATGAAGAGAATATATGACCTCCTCTATCAGAATGTCAAATTCCCGTATTGGTTGGCATCAAGCATAGAATTTGACGACAGTCTCTGGCTAGTTAGCAGTTCACTAGTGACCGCAAAATGGTGCTAATCCCACTAGTTGTTCAAACTTACCATGTTCTCCTTTTTTTTACCTATAAACGATCACGAGTAATTAATAACTAGTGATTAATTTTCCGCTGATTTAGCAACATGAGGACAATTTTCGAATGGATGGCCTAGAATTTGCTTTTACTTTACATGGATTTATTTGCTACTCACGTCTGAATTCGGTGATGACTACTCTGAAATAGCAAAATCCAAGAAGGAATATTATCCTCAACAGGAATACACGGCGGTAGCCTTCCATCACGAAGACGAAGACGCAGACGAGACAGAGACACATAAGCACTGTGGAAATCGGGAACTCAATTGCTTACACACGCCAGGACATCACTTTAAGTTGAAGACGTTGTTGGGCTCGCCTTCATAAATCATGCGCTCATCGTTGTCTTGAGACAACACTAAGTCAGCAATGTACATGTAGTTACAATGATTACAGACATCAAGATAAATTAGAGTGAAATTAGAGTGAACTTAGGAGTAAATTATGAATGAGATGACATCTATACTTAGTGTGACTCGCAAATCATCAGAAAAAAGAGCAAGCCTCCTGGAGCGCCGTTTTGGACTTCTAAATTTAGAGCACGTGACACGGGAATTCCATTTGGAATTCCCCAAGAATTTTTAGAGCCAATTCACCGTAAACATCACAATTCACACGTCTGCATGAGTTTCTGAGGTAGATTAAATATCATTCATACCAATTATGTGCAAGGCTTGAAAATGTGTATATCAATGATCCAATGATGATTCAAGCAACCAATTTCAAGATTCAACGAATAAATAATTTCAAACAGTTATTTTCATTTACAGATTTGAAACTTGGTTAACATCTAGCTCAAACACAGCATCAGACAATGGGCAATTCATCGTCATCGATACGCGTAACATCATGCAAGCAGGCATAGTCCTATGTTCCAGTCTGAGTAATGGCATGTTGCTCATTGCTGGGTGCATGCTGTTTGATATGAATAATCCAACTATGTCTAAATATACTGTATGTGTGTGTTTAGCCTAAATGACCAAAGTCGCATCCCCTACACACACAAGGAGGAACTTGTCTGAATAGCAGCGCTTGAAGTTGTCGATTGACTGTCCTGCTCAAGTCATGATGCAGGACCCACACGACAACTTTCGATGAAAACATCTTGAGGTTTTGCTGATAATCTTGTGCACGACAGGCACAAGAAATGGGATTATATCTTACGATCGTAAGATATTTGGCAGATTCGCAAGTATTTCGCAAGATTATCTATTAGTGACTTTTGAAAGATTTTGGGTCTTATTAGCTGATATCCTGGAATATTCTAAAAATAGTCTCGGAAAGTTCTAAAACAAGACTAGCGGGAGCAATGTTGATTTCTAAATGGTGTCACACATAAAGCTGAAAGATTAGCCTATGCATTGAAATATAACTTATGACAAAAAGCATCAGACACGACCGGAAAATTTGATGATTCTTATTTTGTCTCTGGATAAATTGTAGATGTGTCATGCATTTTCAGGACAATATTTCAAATACCATTGTGGACGAAGACGCAGGTATTAGCGAAGTACTCGAAGGTCCGCATCCAAGCGAAAATCGGATCGAGACTGAAAAGGAGCCATTGGGAGACCAATCACAAGTCAGTGACAAAATGGAAAATTCGAACAAAAAGAATAATGACTTGAAGCTAAAGTCAAGAAAACGGAGATATTCAAGTCGAAATAGTGCTGACAAGATAGTAGAACTTTTTAAGAAAAATTCAATGGAAAGAAAAGAGTTTTTATTGAGAGCATTTGAAGAGGATGAAGAAAATCATCCTGTTGATGTCTTTTTTAAAATCATGTCATTGTAAATAAAAAAGATGGCGGAAGATCGTCAAATTCTTACTAAAATGAAGATATCCGAAATTGTAGGGAAGCTAGAGCTTGAAGAACTTTCAAGCCAAAAAGCGCTCTTGAAACCCAGTGAAAATGAAACATCATCTGTCAACAGTGAATTCAATTTTCTACAAAACACGTATGGTTCTGGATTTTCTTAGACTGGCTTTTTGAAAGTGTATTATGCTATCCGAGTGAAATATAGTAGCTGACTGACATTTTCTAAGTGCCTGTCTTGAGTGAAATGAATTAATGCAAAGCCCGACTGACTTATTCTAAGTGTCCCATGTTTTCTGAGTGAGATATTGTGATGTAACTCCTGACCGACTTTTTTTGTAGACTACTACTGTACATATGTTTTCTGAGTGAAGTAAAGTAAATGCTATTGCTACTTTATACAACTAGTTGTAATACATGCAAAGTCAAAGTAATAATTCTGCTTTCCTGCAAAGTGAAAATAGTCGGCAACTTACCGAAGTGCCAGGCCCAATGTTTTGGCGCTACGTATCGGGGTTTTGTCATGGCCACAAGATTGACCGGCAATGTCGTCTTCAATCATCGAAAGGATCAGATTGAATTGCTCAATATTCAGTCTAAAAAATTTTCTAAATATAGTGTCGTCTTTCATCAAGTGTCTTTCGATCATAATTCTTTGAAATCCTTCATCTTCCCTTTTAGTATATAGTTCATTGATTTCACATCTTGTAATTTTCGATAAAACAGTCATTGCTTCTTCTTCCTCTTCCTCTAAAAGAGCTATGACCAACGCACGCTTCGCCATCATTCACTCAAACACATACAGTGGCAAAACGAAGTGGAAACTGCTGATGGTGTGACTCATTACAGTCGCGTCATTCGAAATCGATCACGCGACTCAGGCCGAACGGCTCCAGCCGCGCAGTTGGAGTCGCGTCATTCCAATTCGACCTAAAGGTGGCTATTAAAATGACGATTTTTGATCGTTATGAGATCATATCATTGTATTAGATGAGGGCGAAGGTTAAATAATTCAAACTTTTAGTTCAACTCAAAAGCACTAAAATCGCACATTTTAGTATTTAGTTTCTGCATGTGAAGAAACAACCAAATTCGGTTAACATTAATCGAGACACTGAAGCTGAGAGCAACATGCTTCTGAACATTTTTAGTTATTGCTGATTAGATGCAGATATAAAACATGCATGCATAATGTGCAGATAATTTCAAATTTCAAAAACTTTGCATCTGTGAATATATATTTATATTGATAGGAAGAACCGTGTATTTGATCTCAACTCATTTAATCAAGAATTGATGCCGCAATATACATTTGAAGTGAATATATACCGAAAATAAGCCAAAATATTCCAAGCATTCAAATTTTGAAATAATTCATTGAGTCAAGGGTTAAGGCAAAAGGAGAGAAAAAATATTGAAATAGCGCACAAATCTCATTCGCATCCAACAATTGCTTCCAGTTAAATACGCTCCCTGACGCCGGCAGACTCATCGTGTTGAAACATGTTCTTCAATGTATCCCTTTAATGTTAGAATACATCAATGGAAACTTTGATTTTTTTTGGAAATGGATTTTTTTAGTCGGGAATGAGCATGGAATTCATTTCATTTTGATAACCTCCAAACTTGAAGTGTAATTATATCCTTGAAACATTTTTTATTTTTTAGAATGTTGGTGAAATTGCTTTCTTGACTGCTCATTATAGCAAGTGTCCTCGGTACAAATGAGTTTGAAGAATGAATACATCGAATCGAAACTAAGAAAGATCAGCAAGACAAGGAGATCCAAGAATTCAGAAATGAAACGAACGAAATGTTTGACAAAATTAGCGCATTTCTCTTGAAAGAAGCCTTGAGTCAATCAAATCCTTTAATGAAGGAATTGTACTTGGAAATTGATGGAAGAAATTGTAGGTAAGTAAATCAGTTTAGTGTACCCAACCTTTGATGTGTCTGTGACACGAAACGCCGCGGTTTTACCTAATTAAATTTTTATGTAAAACTAAAAAGGCAAATACAAAGTAGGAGTGACCCGCTTAGTTTTTAGCACAATGCGAGGAAAATTGAACAACCTCATGTTCCTAGCCGCCAGCATCAGATTAATGTTCGAATGTCGCCAACAATCATTTCAATAATTCAGTATCAATCATACAAGTACCATGAGCAACGGTGATACATGAGTATCAATAGTCTCAAGATTTCCGGGAATAATCGATCCTGGGCGAAACTGAATGATTCGAAAGTCTTATCCAGGGTACAGGCGCAATGTCACTTTTTGACACAGGAAGCAACCGCTTCAACGTACCATGCATAAGTAACAATTGGCCATCGCATTAGAAATTTTTAATTATCTTCTAAAAAAAGAGGGAAATCATCATTAAACCAAAATATGCAATGTATCATCGATTATTTGATTACAAAATATCAGAAAACAATGTGACACGGAAATCAAGGAGAATTAATACAGGAAAATCAATGCTTCGCAGCGTGTCCTTTGTTTTTCAAAACTTTTTTGATACGGTTTGGCATTCAAAATATAAGGTTTTTGCACAGTTGGGCACTGATGTCACGGCACCAAACAGACTTTATCACTTCCTCAAGATGAATGAGGGATGCGATTTCAATCTTTGATATTTTTTCCTTCGTTATCGCCCACAAATTTTCAATCGGATTCAAGTCGGGTGAGTAACTCGGCCAATCAAGCACTTCGATCTGATTGGTGTTCAGAGTAGTAATCCCCTGGCAAAATCAAGGACAAAATGAGGAGCAATGAGTCATCATGCTGACTCAGCCCCCTCTGGAGAGAGGAAGGAGTTGGTCAAGGATGTGCTGGGAGGAATGGGTCCGAGAGGAGGAAACTGTTCCCTACCCCCACTCTTGAAGGAAGGAGTTTTCCAGCAAGGGGTGGGAAGGGAGAAAGGTAGGAATGTGGGAAGGATAGAGTGAGAAAAGGTGGGTTTTGGTGGTTTTGGGATGAGAAAAGTTAGAAATCGTCATGAAGGAGGGTTCGGATGTGAAATTGGAGTTTAGATTCGGAATCTACATGAAATTTTGGGTTGGGAAGGAAGGCAGGAGGAGTTTTCCTGAGAGGCAAGGGGTGGAATCTCTGAAAACGTCAGAGTTGGAAAAAGGCGGGTGTTGATGGTTTTGGGATGAGAAAAGTCGTTTTTCGGAATGAAGGAGGCCTCGGATGGGAAAACGGAGGCCAGATTCGGAATATACGTTAAATTTTGGGTTAGGAAGGATGTTTCCAGCGACATCGAAGAGAAAAAATTTCGAGGACGTTTTTCGGCATGAAGGAGGCCTAGGATGGAAAAACGGAGTGCAAATTCGGACGTTTTGGCCAATTTTGGGTCTAGGAACTTCTTTCCAGCTCAATCGGAGAGAAAAAGTTCTGACTACCCTCCCCCCCCTCGGCAACGATCTTCCAACTTTGGTGTTAGAGATCGTAGAAAGTCGTGCAATAGCTCGTTTGAAAGCTAGGAGTGAGACAAATTCAGTGGAAGAAACGGCTTGTTCCTATCTGCCTTCGTATAGATGTGCGACGGCATTGAAAATTTTGGACATTGACGAAAAATCGACAAGAGTTAGAATTTTTATGAAAATCGCTCTAGCGGGTGGAGCAAGCCTCGGACGGGAAAACGTAGACCAGCGTGCCACTCTGCATCTAAAGGGTGAGTTTCAAGTCAATCAGAGAGAAAAAGTTGAAAATTTTCTTCACACTGGGTCTCCACACTGGATTTTTTTCATGAAAATGTTAAATTGTGGCCACCTTTGGCGGTAAATAGTGAACGATTGGAAATGAATGAAGAGCTCGGATTTCTTTTAGAGGCAAGACCGCACTTTGTTCTCTAGGATCCTATCTTTTCAGAGCTGTGGAAGGTTTCGTTTCCAAATGAGAGCATGTTGAAAATCGAGTTTTTTCATCTCGGCTCCAGGTCATCGTAGAGAGTCGAGGGATGTCTTAAATGAAAGGGGAGAGAAAGAAAGCATGGCTATCAAAATTTGAAGTCAATCGGAGCACTAGAACCGTAGATAGACGGGTTTAAAGTTTTTGGATGATGGATCTTACGTCATCAGCTGATCGCCACAAACTGTATAAGCGGGGAACCGACAGCGACTTTCATCTAGAGGAGAGCGATTGTCAAAGGTAGGTCGTCTCTCCGAGCTCCGATGATAGCTTCGGACATTCCAAATTTCGAGTTTCAATAAGAAACCGACT
This sequence comes from Prostheceraeus crozeri, assembly GCA_907163375.1. Lineage (NCBI taxonomy): Eukaryota > Metazoa > Platyhelminthes > Polycladida > Euryleptidae > Prostheceraeus > Prostheceraeus crozeri. Next base: position 67,118 of record CAJQUW010005959.1, on the reverse strand, counting down.
TAGAAAAAATCATTGCGGATATCAGCTAAGGCGTCAGACTTAAAGGTTCGCCAGGAGATGGCCTTCGTCTCCAGGCCATAAAAGACTCTAAAATTTTAAAGGCTTGTAGCTTTGCTTCTACAAGTCCGTTTGACTTGATTCAAAAAAGGTTCGATGGCTATTGATCAGACCTATATGGACAGACTACTTATAAAATTTCATAAGTAGTGCTAAAAAGTTGAAAAATTTAAATTCACTATTTTTGGAGGTTTTCTGGGGTTTTCGACCCTGCTGAAGTCAATGAGGGCATGGATAAGTGTGTACGAGCCAGTCTTCTCATGAACCAAGCAGCTTTTCACTGAAAGCGAGCAAGTCACGGAGAGTTTTGCTGTAATATTCCACTGACAGGGTGTTCCTTCGGGACGGCGGATGATGCCGTAGTGATAAGTGTGGCAAGGGAGTGTGTCATATTTTAGACCGAAACCGCTGGGGCAACTCATGCTGGGCATTTGACACAGTTCTCAACGTAGCACTTTGAACGCCAATCGGTTGAGTCTTAGCTATCTTGTCATGGGTGGCATCTAAACATCTCCATTGCAAAACGTTTGTGAATCACGGCTTGCTATCCCTCTCTACGGCTTGCTATCAAGCCGATCAAAGCAACGATTTGGGATGTTTTCTCTTGTAAATAACTCCACCGGTTTTTATGTCAAAATCGGGGCCCGGATGACAACACAGTGACATGACGCACGCTCTGTCCGCCCGAGGTTGGCTTTGTGAGTCAAGGCCTTGGAGCTGGGATAAGATCACCTCTGAGTAATGCCTGTAACGGATTCAAGAGCTTAACACCTAAACGGTTGCTGGCTTGCTATCAGGCCTTTGTGAAATCTCGTCTGGTCTCAGTAACTCAGGGTTGGCAACGTCTATCGTTTGTCATTGTAACTTGGTAAAAATGAGACGGTTACTGCAGGCATTGACGTCAAATCTTTTCGCGTCATAGGGTAACCCGTCTTTGTGTTGGGAGTTGGTAACTGAAAGCACGGTGACTGCCGATGCCCATACATGGTAAAATCGCTGTTGTCATGTCAAATGCATTGCCAAATAAGGAAGGTCTGAATCATGGCTATGTGTCAGAGGGGTACATTAACCGCCGACTCTCATTTAATTTCATTTTAATCATGCAGACGCCGAACACTAGTCAGCTCTCCTGACAAGCCTCGGTTGAAGCCGAGAAATTCATTTCAAGAGTTTCAGCGGGCTGAAGAGCGAGAAAATATTTTTAACAATCTTGCTCGTATAGGCGCATCTCATTGCGTCGATGATGGTGATGATATGACTCAGTGGGGCTATAAACCACCCCAAGTAGTCAGTTAGTAGCAGTAGAGGTTGATGCTTCTACAATAGAGAGAATTAAAAACTCTCTCAGAAGAATCGGTCTAAAGTAAGGTGGCTGATTACGATCCCGAGAACGTCCCATGAGCCCTCTCAAGGGCTACCTTCTAATGCAGCTAAAGTGGTCCCAAGCCCGCCACATATCTTCGGATATGGAATGCAGAGGGGAAGAATAAATGATGAAATGGAATGAAATGGGAGGACACCCTTGCACCACATACAACACATCACAGACTTCTCCCTTCGCTAGTGAACAAGCTCTTGTGAGTGTAGTCAGAAAGTGTATCATGTTGTACAAAAGTTTTACTGCAACACAGGTTGATGTATAGTTAGAAAGTTTAATCATGGCGTTTTATGAAACACAAATGTCATAAAATGTAGGCGCTAGTGTAGTCAAATAGTTTTTGCAACAACACACGTTTGAGAAATCTCGTCTGGTCTCAGTAACTCAGGGTTGGCAACGTCTATCGTTTGTCATTGTAACTTGGCAAAAATGAGACGGTTACTGCAGGCATTGACGTCAATCCTTTTCGCGTCATAGGGTAACCCGTCTTTGGGTTGGGAGTTGGTAACTGAAAGCATGGCGACTGCCGATGCCCATGCATGGTAAAACCGCTGTTGTCATGTCAAACGCATTGCCAAATAAGGAAGGTCTGAATCATGGCTTTGTGCTCACTGGGTATATAAACCGCGTCTTTTCTTTAGTCTTCACTCCTGTTTCAAGTTGCGAGGCGAACGGTAATGGAAGGTACATCTCAAGTATTGGAAATATTCAACCAATTATTTGAAGTCATTGACGAGTGGGATTAAGAGAAGTGTGAACAGGAGGAGTCCCGCAAGAAAGACGTGGTCATTGAAAAAATTGTGTGGACTGATGGTGAATTCACACCAAAAACGACACGCATGAGAAAAGTGCCAGGTGCTCCCAAGCGCCATACACATTTTACAATCTATCCAAATTTAAAAGTGATCCCTCTCAACTTTGAGTGAAAAATAAACTTACATACTACATGTCTTTGTTTTGCAATGTATTTATCTGGAAATGGAAATAAATGGAGGAATTTAGATATGGGCTTAGGTTGATAGCGTTGCTTCAATTGATTCACCTAAAATAATGTTTCATGTGTTGAATGATTTCTATTAACTATGCTAAGTGTCTAGATGATAGGATATCTTATTCTAACAATAGCTCCCAATCCACACTATGCTTACTCGATGTCATTTCGAAGCCATGTAGTTTATATGAAGGAAAAACAACACTATCATGATACACATTTATTAAAAGGAAATAAAGGCAATACGTTTTGTAATAAGACGGTACATTACGTCTACCAAGTCAAACTCTTCTTGATTGCGGGGCTGAATAGAAGGAGAGAAGAGGTCTAGCCAGCTCCGGAGAGTCTCAACACACCACTCCATCATGACGTCCTTTGGAGATACACTCAGGAAGACCGCCCTTATTGTATCAGTACTATCCTCTTCATCGTCGGAAATAATGATGATTTCCTCATCCAACTGTAGCGGCTCGACCTCACCATCGTAAATAGTTTTCACTTGCCTCTTGCGTGGGGCATTGGGCATGAGTAAGGCATAGGTGTTCGGTGGTGTATCAATTTTAATGATATTATGAGGAAATGGTCTCTCCCTGCTTTGCGCTTTCTCATTGGACGACAGCCATTTATCAGTCACAGTGCATCATTCTCATATATGGAGAAGAGTGTCTTGCAGTTCACTATCATAGTCATGTCCGACACAGAGGAAACATTCACACCTCTTGCTTGCTCAATTCCTACGAAGAAGGAAGTTGAGAGAAAGTTTCAACAAAAAGAGGAAGAGAGACAAATGATTGAAGGCTGCAAGCAGCTCACACTACAAACGGTTGAGAGTGAGCCTTTCATAAACGAGGCTGACTTTCAGGAGTGAAAAGCCTGTTGATGAGACAGAGAATGCCCAAACGGTCTTTATGAGACCACGGCCTTAACGGCCACCTAATCAAGAAAGAAAAGACATTGACTGTGCCACACGCAACATTAGTGATTTGATGTCATCTGACGAAAATGAAGTGTTAAGACAGTACAACCACCAATGAATTGAATAGGATTACCACTATCATCATAGATACCAAATTTGCAATGGGATAATCGTGATACATTGACTGGAATGTATACCTTGTTCAGGAACTCCTTGTGCATGGTCACACCAAAGTCGCCACTGTCAATAGGAATATATCTTAAAAGGGGAACCATTTGATCACCAACTTGTGTTGAATGGATAAAGTTAGTGTAAATGTAAAAGTGATTGATATTCATATCGAGCAAGGATGTTGAGCCAGAGTACTTCTCGTCGTAGAATATGTCACGTTTGAATCCTAAAATCTTTGTCAACTCTTTTGAAATGTGAATGACCGTTTTACCATGTACACATCCAGATTGTACTTTCTTTAGGATCATAGTCAAAATGATGTGAGTGTAGATTTGATACACCCTTGTTCAAGTATGTACAAATATCATAGCCATTGCTATAATGGTTTGGAGGTATCGGTAACTTTTCATTTGGCTTCCATGTAAGACTGGGACGTAAAACAGGGTCTGTGCGTTTGAAATAAAGGACCATTCGACAATCGGATTGCTGTTCAGATGTTATTTTTACATTCCCCCATTCATGGTATGACCATAAGACGTCTGTATTTGAAGAGAGCAAATCGCGAAATTTAGAATTGATGTGAACAAATCCAATGTGTGAACGCCCATAATCATTTCGGAAATCAATCCTTGCTTTATTGTATACTCGAGTGATGGAAATAGATAATCCATTAAATGAAATACATATAATATAATACATTGAAATACATTTACCTGTTTAATCAAGTCATCAACAGTACCAGATTTAAAAAGCACAAAGCGCTCATGCATGCGATCAAGGGGAAGAGGGTAATATTATTTTTTTTCCTGTGTCAATTTGGATATTTCTTAATCTGCTTTGATACTTTCATGGACACTTGAGCTCTCAAAGGGAAGGTGCCACCTCCTTTTAATTCTGAAAATTTTGCGATAGGTAGAAAGAAACGTAATTTAAGATTCAATATCTTTTGCAGAGGTCCACTCACAAAAAATCCATGGGAAATAGTAGTCGGTCTCATGTAGAGTGTAACTTTATGTAGATTTAGATCAATCTATCAGAACCATAGATCCTTTGCCAAATCATTCGTAACATTCAATAGGCGTTGAATTTTCATATAATCGTATGATTGCTCTAAACGATGGCGGAATGATGGGTTTGTAGGTTGTTTCCATTTCAGGGGTGAAGCATTTTTAGCAATGGGCATGTCTGTATCTGCAGTGATAATTAAAGTAGGACCATTTACAATCTCATCAACAGCTCGCTTTCCCCGACGGGTGTTTACTGTAGGAAGAGAATTCCACTCTGCTGCATGTTCATTCAAGTTGTAGGTATGTACTCTATCATTTCGCTCTAGTTTTGGAAAGTACAAGTCTTGATTCGTTGCAGTGCCTAATGTAATCTCTTCATTTGCGATGGTTCTTATATTATTCACATAGCTCAAATCTTGCAGGGCAGCTTCCCAATCACCATTTAAGTCAACCGGCTGTGTTAAATCAGTCTCAAACTCGGCAGCTGTATTTTCATATCGCTCAGGTTGAGCATTACTGGGAAACACTGCTGTAAACTCCATGTTAAAGTATCAAGATAAAGCGTCATTTGCTTAGGAGTTATGTCGCATGACATAACGATCTGCTGCTTTCAATCTGTTCACAGTAGGCACTTTCTGTCGTCCTAGGAATTTGGTTAAGAGTGATTGCCCTTTCACATAATGCGCTCCCCTAAGTATGCTTGTACCGCCTTCTTTCATATTGATGGAGTTGATACAACCAAATATTACTTGATATCTTGGTCTTCTACCTTTAAAATCTGCAAGGGTATGAAATATTTCACGTTTCATTGATGAGCTCACGCGACAGCTATTTTTAATTCCATTGCAATGCGACGTACAGGATTGATCAAATCGATGCCGCCTATAGGTGATCGCTTAAAGCAATAATCTGTTAACACCATTTCCCACACATGACCCATTTGCTGACGTAAAATCTGAAGTTTGTAAGTATGATTTTGCCAAGGATCGGCTATGCCGGAAAGAATTACATCTTCAATAGGTCTTGTTGCATGAATAGGTGTTTTGATGAGACGAACTGCATCATCTAATCCTGGTCCCGCTAATGTCACTATTGCAAATGATAATATGATGATGAATCTTAACATGACTTAGTCCATTTCTTATGAATGCTTTGCTTAAACGAGAAGACTAAGCAAACGTTTTGATGTGTCTAAAACTAACCATGATTGCCAAGCTCTCTTCTCAGTGTCACGTTACATGGAAGGCTCGAAGCATTACCTTTTACGATGCTCATCGACAAGTTAAAATAAGTTTATCTCCTTTTCAAATAGATGACCTCCTCGATGCTTCACATATCATGCATCATCCAATGTACTATATCCCTCTAGGTGGACGTCTATTCATTATTCGACGAGATTTCATTGCTCTTCATGATCAATATGGTGTTATACATTTTACATCCTCAAGTTGGAACAAGTATAGAGAACGTATACATCCTCGCATAATGACTTACCTTCAACAAACCAACACTCATAAGCATGAATGTGACAAGTGAACAATGTCTTCTTATCTCTACCTATTCATGTTTGATGACTAAATACAACATATTCAATCACATCATCTACTTTTCCATTGAAGTATAAATAAAGAAAATAAATTTAATCGTACATATTTATTGAAGGCTTTTATAAAAGTTACGAATACGCTTTTCATTGACAAGGGTATCATGTGAAAAATGTTTACAAATGTCATGTAAAGAGTCATAATGTAGTCGATGCATTACAAAGTAGAGGGCATAGGCTCCACATGTTGAAGACAAGGGATGTTGATAGGCCAAAGCATTGCGAATCCATTTTCGTGAATGTCGGTTCATGAAACGTGTGACATAATCACAGTTTGGTAAGGCCAATGAATCAAAGATTTCACCGCAATAGTTTTTATCAATAAAAAAAAACTTTCCAGTGTTTGCCGGGTAAGTGTGGTGTATCAGTATTCATGATAATGAATGAGGGTGGTTTTGGTAAAACTGTTGGCATATTAATGGAAAACACACCTCGAAATGCTGCAACTGTGCGTTCATCACCATGTTCTTGAACGACTCTCTCTAGTTCTGCATCAGATAACCAACTCATTAACTTGTATAAGAAGCGGAAACGTCACGTAATCTGTTAATTCGAATGGTGGAATCGAACACAGCATAGATGAGTACAGTGACTGTTTTCGTCAAATCTTTTTCAAAGAAAAATTCTAGTTTAAGACCCTTCGTGGCAGTGCCCGGACGATAAGAAGCACCTGCTTCATTGTTCGCTGTCAAATCAAATGCATAAAGTGTATAACCTTTAGCAAATTCATCATAGGTCAAACCATTGGTGTCATCAGTATTCCAGTATCTAAAGGTCTCCATAGTATTTTGATATGAGCGAGAATAATGTCCATTAGCAAAGTCTGGGCATAAAGGAGTACCAGGAGTGCAATCAGCATCGCGATACAATCCGATTTGATTTAAACCAACGTGTTCAAAGTTGAGGGGATTCTTCGATATATTACCATTCTATGCATCATTTGCAATCAATCCCACAATGATCAGTTTTGGTGATTGTATAGGAAACAAACCATCTTTAACAAAGCTCTTTTGCGCACGAGAAATAAGCATCATACTTCTTCAAACCCATCTCGTGACCATTAATCACCGAAGGATTCACTGTCATTCGTCGCACATAAAGTCTAACACTTTCAAACACAATCTTAAATTCAGTCTTTGCTCCATAAGAATTCAATACAAATTTAGGATCGTTCGGCAAGAGATGAACTCGCATGTCTACTTTTGACATTAAGAAACGTGATTGACGGAAAAAGTCCAAGTATAGGGGACCATATAATTCACACACCCTACTTTCTGCAGTCCACTTTTCACGAGTGACAAATCCCTTGTTTTTGTCACCATCAAATTTACCAGCTTCATCTTTACACCAACCCATAACAGCCATGTGACTCATTTGTGCTTGTGGCTGGAACTGCATGACTGTTGAAAAATAACCGAGATAGGGATAACTGTGTTGATCACCTTCAATCTGAGTTTCACCAATGGTCAATGATACATCCTTGAAGAGCGTTGCTATTGCCAAGTTATTCACGGCTACTTTGTCCTTGTCGTCAAGGTTTGTACCGTCCTTATTTACTATCTTAAACTTAACATGTAGATTGATGTCATTTACATCGATGTACTCAGCATCAATTCCTGGTACTAAAAATTCAATGACACTAGCAGAATCGATACCTGTCTGTGGATAACGAATGGATACATAACTTCTAATGATATCCGATTGTATTAGGTGTTCTGTCAAATAAGCAAAGGGATGAGGTTTTACATTCCATATTTAAAACAGTCCACGTCGTCTGCGTTTTCTAGGAGGGACACGAGATGCTCTTCGCTTACGCTTGCCTGAAGTAGAGAGTGGATTGATATGACTGATGACAGACCTGATACCAGCCTTACCAACATTCTTCAAACACTGTATTCCATGACGCTTTAGCGATTCACGAATCGGCAATCCTCCGGAAAGTGCATCACTTGCTACATCTGCTGCTAATCCTACAGCTTCCTTTAAAGCTTATTTTCCCACATTTGCGATAGTGGGGAGCATCATACCTTTGACAGCACCCAATAGACTACCCCCTTTTTGACGTCTCGATCCAGCATAAACGGGAAAGCCAGCTCCATGACTAGCATAGGAGGGAGCAGAATAGAACGTAGCAGTTTGATCCATAGGTATTTATTTATTTGTATTTACACAATTCATTACTTTGCTTAGGAACGTTGACTAACACGACATAGGTCAAAATGTCAGAACCCAACTGTTCATTGAATTTGGATAGCCAGCCCATTTCACCAGACTCCACTTTGCCCCTTGTCGCATTTGGTGACAAAGTATCTTTTCAACCATGTAGTCATCATCTTCTCTGGTGATGGGTGTTATCTCATGACGATAAAAACTCCCTTCAATCTCTTCACCATGATAATCACGAAGCCTGTAAGTAGTGGGCTTGAATTTCTTGTTAACCTCAGAGACAGTAAATGTTTCTTCCGTCCAATTGGGAAGATATCCTTTCGCAAACACGCTTTTCACATTGGAAATGCGAACTTTTTCACCAACCTGAATGTCAGTTTTCCTTGTGATGGTTGCTTTCGTTTAGCATTGATTTCACGGATTGTATCCACCATGTCTGGAGTTATGTCAGCAAGTTTGTGACCAATCATGCGATGAACAGAATGATTTTAAGCGTGTACAGTATCTTGTAATACATCTGTCCACTTTTGTATTACTTTTGCAGTAAAATAGCGCCATAGGCGAGTTTTCAGTGTACGATTAAAGCGTTAGACCACTGCAGCCTTTTATGCACTTTTCACACTAAACAGCTCAATGTTGTGTTCGCGAAATAAAGCACGCACATTCGGCCACTTCTTCACCACGCTTTGTCTTCAGTGGTTGAACCCAAGCATATCGAGAAAATAAGTCAATGACAGTTAGGAGAAAGCGATAGCCTTTATTCTTTTTAGCTAATAAAGAAACATCAGCCAAATCTGCTTGCCATTGTTCATCAATATCATGAACGATATAAGAACGGGTAGGATAACGTTTTCGAGCTTGTGTGTGCAATGTATATGCAGGTTGAGCTTTTAATCATCTCTTCACTTGTTTCTGTGAATAACCACTTGCTTGTGACACCTTTTTCACTGAAGCATAACCTGCATAATGCTTTGGGTTATAGTAAATTGATTTCAGATATTCATCCATCGTCTATTAAGAGGGATTGTTTATTTGCCTCAAACTATCAGTCTTTTTCTCCGCTAGGGATTGCGTTTGTGTTTGAGTCCTGCTTTTGCTAATTTTTTGAGCCGTCCTGTATGAATCACTTTAACAACACGTACTTAAGCAGTTCAATGACACATGAATGTTTGGCAACTCTGAACATGGGATGCAACATTGCTTCTTCATTAAAAGTCTGTGATAAAATCAAATGATGGATAACGTGTTGAAGGATTTGGTATACGCTTCGGTAACTTCTCGGGTGTTTTCAAAGTTTGCTTGATTCCCTTTTTAGGTCTCTCTACACTTCGCAACTTTCTCTTCCTCGGTGTAGAATCCTTTTCCATTTCCTGTAAGGTATCATGACCAAGAATTGCTTTTGGAACATTGAATTTCTTCATACTTTTTAAAAAGAACTCCCATCCTGTAGGTGTAACGTGACGACGACGATCACGAACAGCATGATAAATTAAATCTTCCACTCTTGAGTCCCTAATGACTGCACCATCATCACCTACCACTTCACCTCGTATGATTTTCAAGTTGGGTTCGAGACTTCGATATAAGCTCAGTGCGCGATTGCGATAGGGTTTCGGTGAACCAAGCGAAAGATCATTGCGAATTTTTCTTTCAATTGTTTCATTTCTTCTAAGGTAGAACTCTGCTGTTTCAAACGATCATATGGATTTTTACTTTGTACAGCTTTTTGTCCATATTGCTGATTAAGTTGTGACATTTGATTTGCCCAAGGTTGATGAACACTCTGCATTGTAGTCAGATGTATATATTCTTCTTGTAGGTTAGCAATCATGCGTTGAAAACCGCTCATAACAATTTATATATGATCATGGGTTTCTCAAAGAGATGACCGCGTAAGCGATAATCCTCAGGACACTCCTGGGTAAAGTCCAAAAATAAATAATTATAGGCTTTTTCCGTTACAGCCTCAAATACTTCAATCAAGACTTTTGATTTGCGAGGAAGAACTTGTCGAGATAGGACTTCAACTTGACTTTTATCGCGAGGATTTTTAAAGATGATATAGTAATGCGTGTTTAGACTTCGAGTCCGTGCTTCCTTTCTACTTGGAAAAAGATTTTGCATAATAAGAATGATAAAGCATGGTTTGTGATGAGTAGCCTTGGTAAACATAGCAGTTACTTCTTGTGAGTTCTTACTCTCATTAAGTAAATCATCAAGAATGATAAGATCATAGGGTTGAATATCAGCAGTGCTGATAATCCCCGGTTGAACCAAGTAACCTTTACCAACCAATTCACGATGTAACTTATGTTGATAAATTCCATAGCACCAAACAACGCGATTCGGTATGCAGTCAAAAATCTCATTACGTCTCTCCAACAATTGCAGTGTTAAATGTGTCTTCCCACCACGAGAGGGTCCTACCATACACATAGTGCGATTACAGCGTAAACGGAAATCCATGTTGATTTTGATGAAAAGTCATACCATTTAACTTAGTATCCATCCATTAATGGCTTTATTCGCGAGAGCGCCAGCTAATCCTCCCAAAGCAGGACGGGCAGCTGCCATGATGATGGGTGCTAAAAGTCGCAAGAAGCCACCGCGCTATGATAATAGTTTGCGCTTTGTAGGAATTGATGTTTTTGGATTGCTTAAGGTGCGAAGAACTTTACCATGTCTGGCAATTGCATTGGCCTTTTTGCTATTTAATGTCATATAACGCACTTTTCGTATTTCCGCGCACATTATACGAATGAAGGCATTGTTTGCCAGCTTCATTGCCTCACACCGATGAGATGGCTTTAATTTTAATAAGCGACGAAGAGTGAGACAGAATTATTTGTTTGCATTTGATTGACACTTTTGTCCGTGCGAACGGTGCGATGAACGAAGTCTAGCCATTTTTACAGGTGGATGTTAGAGTGTTCTTCGCTTAAACACAAAAGCAGCGTCGAAACATCACCGACGTAAACGCAATGAAATAGAGGAAGACATTGAGTACAGCACTAGTAAAACGCAATGCACTGAGAACAGCCACAGTACCAGTAGGATAGTCAGAAGCAGATACATGTGTGAGTAGCTGTAATGTATCATTCAGTGAGGTGCTATAGTTCAATGGAAACAGTTCAGCTGTGTCGTTTGCTGATATGTTATGAGCCAGACATGAACAATCTGTTTGTATGATGATGCTTGTAAAGTTTAATGCCTTTGCATCAATTGTGCCTAAGTGGAAAAGGCTTCCCATAAGCAACGTATAGAATACATAACTCCAAGCAAGGTAATGAAAGAGGACCATGATGTATCAGTGATGAAAGTGTATTCGTAAACTGATTTGGTTTAAAATTATAAGATAGCATATAGTCAACATCTTCACAGTTTGCGTGAATGATGATAGCATTACTCAAACGATGTATCATCTCTCTACAATCACTGGATGATAATAGTTTTTCCAACACAAGAATCCACTGCTTTGTATAATCATGCTTTCTCTTTTCAATGAGACGGTGATACAGTGGTGTCATGGTCATCGATGACTGTTTTAAATTCGACAAGGATTGCATCATAATCTTTTATATACATTGACTGTTGAAACTATTTCTTGATCACAGATGGGGCACAACATAGTTTCCAAAGGTACATAACACGTAGAACACATAACAGCATGACAACATGGTAAAAAGAGAGGGGACCGTTCCCTTTTGAACGCAGTTCCGTTCACATAATAATTTAAACGTCTCTTCTTCCAATTTCTTTCTGAAGTCACTTTTATTGGTACAGCTACTTGACAAATCAGTTGCAATGTCACTTTGTTCTTTTTTACTCCAGATCGCACCCATTTCATCCTCCTATTCTCACTATCATTGCATTTCAGCATGGAAAAATCCTCTATCCATCTTCGATCCAAATGATGATTCATGGCATGCTCATAAAGTGATGATGATTCATGGCAGGCTCCAAAAGTCTTTCAACTAAAGCGCCAGCTTTAATATTTTCATTCACATTTGTAACACTTTCTATAGCCTTCAACGAATAACCAAGCTCTCTTGCTACAGACCATGAAGTTGGGAAACGAATGCAACTTTTCATCTTCAAATAATTTCAAATGATAATGAGTGTCAGGAATGGACAATCAGTTGAATATGCTTGATATGACTTGTACACCTTTGACAGCATTGATGACTCTGTGTAATCTAATACCTTACTTTCGCAAACGTGTGTCACGGTAAAACTATTTGACTACACTAACTTTGCAAACCATGATACACTTTCTATAATATACATATATATCACATACATATATATCTTCATCATATACTTTCCGATGACACTCACGAATAAAACTTCCATGATCAAACTTTACTTTCACAAGCGTGTGTCACGGTAAAACTATTTGACTACACTAACTTTGCAAACCATGATACACCTTCTGATGACACTCACGAATAAAACTTCCATGATCAAACTTTACTTTCTCAAACGTGCGTCGCGGTAAAACTATTTGACTACACTAACGCCTACATTTTATGAGATTTGTGTTTCATAAAACGCCATGATCAAACTTTCTAACTATACATCAACCTGTGTTGCAGTAAAACATTTGTACAACATGATTAAGTCTCTGACTACATTCACAAGAGCTTGTTCACTGGCGAAGAGAGAAATGAGTGTGTGGTTGCGTGTGGCGCAAGAGTGGCCTCCCGTTTCATCCCATTCATCATTTCGTCTCCGTGATAGAGACAAGCAGAACGCATGGTTCATTCTCGCATGTGTGGGCAACTGTAGGGAGACAAGTGCAATGGAGATTTTATGAGGTAACCTGTGGCAGATAGCTAAATGTCGCCCTGGCGGTCAGAGTACAACGTTGAGACGAAAGGTGACCACTTGGAAACATGACGCAGAGAGGTTTCACAAGGATTACAATTGCCCACGTCCCGTGCAGTACTCATCGCTACGGACTTCACCGCTGTCTCGAAAGAACGCCCACCAACAGGAAGTATGACACCGAAAATCTCCGTGACTTGCACCGTCAATGACTTGATAGCCAGACATGAAAACCGGTGGAGTTATTTACAAGAGGAAACATCCCAAGTCGTTGCTTTGATCAGCTTGATAGCAAGCCGTGATTCACAAACGTTTTGCAATTGAGATGTTTAGATGCCACCCATGACAAGATAGCTAAGACTCAACCGATTGGCGTTCAAAGTGCTACGTTGAGAACTGTGTCAAATGCCCAGCATGAGTTGCCCCAGCGGTTTCGGTCTAAAATATGACACACTCCCTTGCCACACTTATCACTACGGCATCATCCGCCGTCCCGAAGGAACACCCTGTCAGTGGAATATTACAGCAAAACTCTCCATGACTTGCTCGCTTTCAGTGAAAAGCTGCTTGGTTCATGAGAAGACTGGCTCGTACACACTTATCCATGCCCTCATTGACTTCAGCAGGGTCGAAAATCCCAGAAAACCTCCAAAAATAGTGAATTTAAATTTTTCAACTTTTTAGCACTACTTATGAAATTTTATAAGTAGTCTGTCCATATAGGTCTGATCAATAGCGACCGAACCTTTTTTGAATAAAGTCAAACGGACTTGTAGAAGCAAAGCTACAAGCCTTTAAAGTTTTAGAGTCTTTTATGGCCTGGAGACGAAGGCCATCTCCTGGCGAACCTTTAAGTCTGACGCCTTAGCTGATATCCGCAATGATTTTTTCTAAGTCGGTTTCTTTTAGAAACTCGAAATTTGGAATGTCCGAAGCTATCATCGGAGCTCGACGACCTACCTTTGACAATCGCTCTCCTCTAGATGAAAGTCGCTGTCGGTTCCCCGCTTATACAGTTTGTGGCGATCAGCTGATGACGTAAGATCCATCATCCAAAAACTTTAAACCCGTCTATCTACGGTTCTAGTGCTCTGATTGACTTCAAATTTTGATAGCCATGTTTTCTCTCTCTCCCCTTTCATTTAAGACATCCCTCGACTCTCTACGATGACCTGGAGCCGAGATGAAAAAACTCAATTTTCAACATGCTCTCATTTGGAAACGAAACCTTCCACAGCTCTGAAAAGATAGGATCCTAGAGAACAAAGTGCGGTCTTGCCTCTAAAAGAAATCCGAGCTCTTCATTCATTTCCAATCCTTCACTATTTACCGCCAAAGGTGGCCACAATTTAACATTTTCACAAAAAAATCCCGTGTGGAGACCCAGTGTGAAGAAAATTTTCAACTTTTTCTCTCTGATTGACTTGAAACTCACCCTCTAGATGCAGAATGGCACGCTGATTCCGAATCTGGTCTACGTTTTCCCGTCCGAGGCTTGCTTCAACCGCTAGAGCGATTTTCATAAAAATTCTAACTCTTGTCGTTTTTTCGTCAATGTCCAAAATTTTCAATGCCGTCTGACATCTATACGAAGGCAGATAGGAACAAGCCGTTTCTTCCACTGAATTTGTCTCACTCTCAGCTTTCGAACGAGCTATTGCACGACTTTCTACGATCTCTAACACCAAAGTTGGAAGATCGTTGCCGAGGGGGGGGGAGGGTAGTCAGAACTTTTTCTCTCCGATTGAGCTGGAAAGAAGTTCCTAGACCCAAAATTGGCCAAAACGTCCGAATTTGCACTCCGTTTTTCCATCCTAGGCCTCCTTCATGCCGAAAAACGTCCTCGAAATTTTTTCTCTTCGATGTCGCTGGAAACATCCTTCCTAACCCAATATTTAACGTATATTCCGAATCTGGCCTCCGTTTTCCCATCCGAGGCCTCCTTCATTCCGAAAAACGACTTTTCTCATCCCAAAACCATCAACACCCGCCTTTTTCCAACTCTGACGTTTTCAGAGATTCCACCCCTTGCCTCTCAGGAAAACTCCTCCTGCCTTCCTTCCCAACCCAAAATTTCATGTAGATTCCGAATCTAAACTCCAATTTCACATCCGAACCCTCCTTCATGACGATTTCTAACTTTTCTCATCCCAAAACCACCAAAACCCACCTTTTCTCACTCTATCCTTCCCACATTCCTACCTTTCTCCCTTCCCACCCCTTGATGGAAAACTCCTTCCTTCAAGAGTGGGGGGGTAGGGAACAGTTTCCTCCTCTCGGACCCATTCCTCCCAGCACATCCTTGACCAACTCCTTCCTCTCTCCAGAGGGGGGGCTGAGTCAGCATGATGACTCATTGCTCCTCATTTTGTCCTTGATTTTGCCAGGGGATTACTACTGTTTAGCCACTCAGTCGCAGTTTTTGCTTTATGACATGGTGCGGAGTCGTGTTGAAATATCTCGCATGATAGGACATTCATCCAGATAGGCACTTTGTCACACAGAACATTCTGGTATCGTTGAGAATTCATCATTTGACCTTTTGGGACAAAACAGAGACCACCGCGGCCACCGTAGGGGAAACATCCCAAAACCGTAATTTGTGGGCAATGCTTTACGGTCGTTGTTACAAATCGCGGATCGTAGGGATTTGATGCAGGAGGTCGACGGACAAGGCCCCGCGCACATTATTGAATTGTCTAAAAGTACTGTCATCGGAAAATAGCACTTTTGCCCAGTCTTCCGATGTCCAATGAGCATATTTTCGGCAAAAAAATCAATACGGCGTTTCACAGCTTCCTTCGGCATCAAGGGCTTTTTCAGCGCGATGCGAGACGGTAGCTTGAGATCAACCTGTAATCTTCTTCTGATGGTGCGTGTCGACACGCTGGAAAACGAAGGAAGCACAGCTTTGACTTTAGAAGATGTAATGAAAGGTTGACTATTCACCAATCGCTTCAAAAGAGCATCATCTCGTCGAGTAATTTTTCTATTCGGACCTTTGCGCTCGTTAGAAATTACTCCGTGGATAATGCGATTCACTGTAGAGCAAGACAATAACAATCGATCGGCGATTGTATTTTGTAGATAACCTTCTTCGTGTAAAATAAGAACTTGAACTTTTAAAGTTGCGCTGATGTCTGCTTTCCTACCCATGTCCATAGAAATTGACAACAATAAAACCTCTAGAATGGAAATTAAGCTTCATGCAATGCACAATAACGGCACATAAATCGCACGCATTTTCACTTAGATGCACCTGCCAACGTCTGTATCATTGGGTTAGAATCAGTCACATGAGTAAATCGAAGCTTTTAATTGGTTCTTGATACCGCAACTTAGTTCCCCCGGATGTGCCGCGACCTTGAGTCAATTTCCATTCTTCGAATAGATAGCGAACTTCAGATAAACAATCTATTTCTATGCCCATGTCAATGAGAATTCG
Source organism: Prostheceraeus crozeri (assembly GCA_907163375.1). Taxonomy (NCBI): domain Eukaryota; kingdom Metazoa; phylum Platyhelminthes; order Polycladida; family Euryleptidae; genus Prostheceraeus; species Prostheceraeus crozeri. Next base: position 50,557 of record CAJQUW010005959.1, on the reverse strand, counting down.
TCGATGTATGAGAATTTGTGACGCTTCACCTACTTAACACTACAGGTTGCATGAAAGAAAAATCTATAAATGACCATAGAAAGCTGACATTTCTTCTCTAATGAATCAGCATAAGAATTTGAATAAAGAGCGTCATAGAAAGCCAACAGATTCAGACACTATGAGAGTTATATTTAGATGTTAATGACCTTTTATCTCTACCAAATTGTACAGATTGTTTCATAAAAAATGGATCACCCTTAAACATCGCCTTAACTTCAACTTTGTCTAACTCCGCCAAACTTGAACGAATTTCTCTGAAATTTGGAAGATATGTCAGCTGTGCTTACTAATATCATTGTTGGAAATTTCAAGCATGAATATTGAGTTGTTTTCCTGTTATAGATAAAAAAGTAGTAGATAATTTGATCTTCATTTAGCAATGTTACACAAAATCATACCTCACTCTTATAAAATTACATTTGTTTCCTTTGTTATGTAATATGTTGTTCTACAAGCCAAAAGCTATCAAGCAAACCAAAATAAAGAAAATCGGTCAATCAGAGCCAGTATAGCACCATTATTCATCAACAATAATGTAACTGCTACATGTGATTAACTGGACTTCATGTTCCATAGCTTCCTGACTTCGTTGCGGTGGGGTTGGCAGCACTCCTGATTACTTTCAGCTAGAAATCTATCTCTTACCGGTTGAAAACAATACAAAGCACAAATGAACAATAACGAGATTGCATTCACAAAAGGCAAAGTGTCAGGGTTTTCTTTGCGAGCTGCAAGCAAGCGACTAAATGTCCCTTACACAAATGTGCATCGATGGCATAATGATGATTTTCGACTCTGTCGTAAAGAGGGCTCTGGCCGTCCACGCAAAACATCCAAACCGTAGAGACCGCCTAATTTTGAGATTTGTTAAAGTTGATCCAAGTCTCTCGTTAACTGAGATGGCTGCACTAGTCTCGTCTATTTCTAAGTCCACTATTCGTAGAATACTTCACATACAGCAAGGAACCATGAATTCTGAACGCTATGTGAATGTTTTACGAATGAACATTGGCCAAATGACAGATGAACTTGGTGATCCATCGACTTGGTTATTTATGGATGATAATGGTACGTGTCACAGGAGTAGTAGAGTCAACTTATGCAAGTCTCAATTAGAGCATAGGACATTATCTTGGCCAGCTCGTTCTCCTGATCTGAATCCCATAGAAAATGTATGGTGTATTCTAAAACGTAACGTTCGTCGTTCACTGCTACCTACAGATGGCGTATCACAACTTACGTCACTGTTAAAAAGAGAGTGGAGAAAGTTAGATCAGTCAAAAATCAACGATATCATCGAATCAATGCCTAGACGAATTGGTAATGTCATTGACAATAAGGGTAGAGCCACAAAATATTAGCTTCTTAAGAACCGTTTCTGTATCATAGCTTATCAGATTATATAAGGACATTTGAATATATTAGGGACATGAAATAACATGAAAAATGCTTTCTGTATCATACTTATGTTTTATTTAGTCAAATTTTAGGATGATCCACTTTTTATGAAACGGACTGTATTTTGCAGAAAATTTCTAATGCCATGGCCAATACTGTAAGTTACAAGGCAGCAGTCACATATATTTTTCCATTCGATCCAGCTAGACCATTACTTCTGCAGTTGCCTACCTTTTTTATTCACAGCTCCACTTATGTCGTTCAACAAGTCTCTCAGAGATTCTAGACATTTTCCTAAAGAGAAAACGTGCTAGAAATAATAGAATTAGCAATAAAAAAATAAACAACAGCAACAGATTGCCCGGCCATGCAATCGCAGTGACATCTTAGGAGTGGACACTTTACACAGACTCACATAAAACGGAAACCACAAACCGCATGCCTAAATGGAAGATAGATATTCAATTTACATTAAGTTACAAACCTGAGACATTTTGCGTTTGCTTAGACAGCAGTGATACTCAACCTTATAAAGCCGGCGGCCGTCTTCCTAGCCAAAGAGTTTACCACCCCTCGTTCCATGCTTGATCGAATAGCTATTTGCTTCTAAATATTCAATGTCTTTGTTACGAAATCTTTGCATCTCTTGCGGTCGCTTATATCTAAATTATTAATTATTATAAGCTTTGCAAGCACCGGTATTATGAAAAAAAATTCAGCTTATACTCATGTTCGAGAACGATTTGTTTTAGCTTCATTGCTATCTTCCATATGATTTGTAGTTGATGAATAAATCAAATAGTCGCAAGTGATAAGTAGACAATCATTAGCAAATAGCTAAATTAATTATGATAAAGCAAGCGAGAAGCAAAAAGTACATCCGACAGAAATGCAGTGTTCTTGTTCTTGTCCCTTCACTTCCAAGCAGACAGAGGCCCATCGCTTGTGTCATCAAAACCGCTTCTACACTGCTATTCATAAAGTCCCATGTGAGTACTACATTAGAAAGAATACTGACTGAGCCTGAGTACTAATTACGACGAAGAAGTGAGTTCCAAATTCTACACCTTTTCCATGTCTATTTCAGATCTTTCCAAATGAATTTCAGACATTTCCAGATGGATTTCAGATTCCTCTAATTGAATTTCAGATATCTACCACAGGCTCAACTTTGAAGATATCTGAAATTCAAATGGAAAAATCTCAAATCGATTTGGAAGTATCTGAAATAGAAATGGAAAAGGTGTAGTACTCTCTCAGTTCGAAATTATTAGTACTAATTTTAGATCTGTTTGCGTTCGAAAGCACAGTACTCATTTAATGAGTTGCATATGACTAGCACCTCCACCATATCGAATTATGCCATTCGGCATATCTAACCTGCTATATCACATACACACATCCATCGACGAGCTGCCTCGGCAATTAAGCACAAATGCATTTGGATCAATAAAATATGCACAAAAATCAAAGTGCAATCGGTGAAGTTGGTAAACGCTTGGCAAGAATCAAGGCGGTGTCGGAAAGGATGGAAAGCGTTGGCAGGGCTCAAAGCAGTGTCGGATATGGTGAAAAGCTTTGGTAGGACTCAAAGCAGTGTCAGAGAAAATGGTAGACGCTGGCAGGACTCAAAGCACAGCCGGAGAAAATGGTTGACGCTGGCAGCACTCAAAGCAGTGTCGGAGATGGTGGAAAGCGTTGGCAAGACTCAAAGCACAGTCGGGAAGGATGCTGTTGATTCAAATTGATGTCTTGCGTTCATTAAGATGATAACGATAAAGTTTCGCAGGTTGGTTTGCAGGATCATCTCTTGTTTCACTGTACCCACTTCGATATGCTTGAACAAAGTCGGTCATTGTGAGCATTAGTGACGATTTTGCTGCAAGAACTATGAGTAGTTGATTGGCACCGTGGTTAGCTTTGCCATTATCGCTGTTCATCACACCGTCGACAATGCTCGCTCGTGATCGTCTGGAAAGACTCGTGAAAAAGTACATTATCCAGATCGAAGCGTTCGCTGTCAATTACCAACTGTACACTAACCCACTGAATTTGGTCTAGTGTCGCGCTTTTTATTGATACTGATATTTCATCATATTAATAGATAATAGGCATTTTATTGCTTCTGTGAATTCAAGTACGATAATTTCAGCACTCTTCCGCTTAGCAATCAGCTTCGCATAGGACTTAATGATTTACAGTGGATATTTTGTTTATTCGACAATAGTAGTAATAGTACAATAGTAGGTAATAGCTCAATGAAGGCCTTAGTGCTGAGGATTTTGTGTGAATCATGCACAGACACTGAAAGGCCGAACAAGTCCTCCTCATTTTTGATGACCAATTTCACAGCTTTGGAAATCTTTAAATCCGCTCATTTCTCAGCTTAATCAACTGATAGTTCGATATCCGTGTTCAACGAGTCCATGAGCCACGAAATCAATGTTGGAGTACCGTCGAAATTCGTAAAATTCGGCGGAAGCACTGATGAGATGACATCCTGTTTCTGATAACGGCAAGCAACTCGACACCGTTCGTCTGGAGATGCTTATCCGATAGGGGAACAATGAGTCAGATCCATATATCATTCTGCTCGTCCTAACATCCATTCTGGCCGCAAGTTAAATAAACAATATTCAAATGGCAAATATCCATTGAAAAGCTGATTGAACACTGAACAACGGCATACTTGTATACCCTTTCGTGGACCCCGGTCAAAGGTTGCATGACCCTTTAGGTGATCGCGGATCCCCGGTTGAGAAACACTGATCTACGTAGAGTCAAATAAGCGCTTGATGTGCCACATAGCAATAAGCCATAACCCCTGGAGGCCGAAGAACCAAAAATATCTTGCAGAGTGTCTTGTGGAAGACTGTAGAGGATCACGCTTTTTACTCCATCGTCGTATGGTCTCCCATGTCCAACCAAAAGGGAAATAGAAACAAAACACTGCAAGATCGATTGTCCAAGTATGAAAGAATCTTTCATCTTTGTAACCGTGCAAAGTTATGTCGCATTGTTCGTAGATGGCTTTGTCGAAAATCAGTTCAATTTTGCTAGAATTGTTTCTAGGAGGTCTATCTTCTCTCAAATTGAATTGCTTGAATTTTAGCATGGCTGAAACTTTTAAAATTCATTTTTTCCTTAACAGTTTTAGATAAGACTTGATACATAAAATGGTATTCACTATGGACAACATATTTGCAGATGGCTTGTTGGATAACAAATTTGCATAAATTTCAGATAATGTGTTGGGTCAATATTTCATTCACTCGTGTGGCAAATATTTAGTCTATAAATAGCTTCGATGAACAACAATTCAATTGCAAAAGAGCAGGTCTGTAATTGAAGTATCGATTCAATTGTGAATAATCAGTAACCATGAACTTCAGAAAAGATTTTTGGCATGCCAGTCTAGAAGATCCAATGAAAATAAACAAGATTCATAACCTATTTGCCACCAGCGTTTTTCTTGTCGGTGAAGTACACAATGGACCAGAAGTTTTCGGCCCGGGAAGAATTAATGAAAATAATGTGATAATATTAATACAATTTATTGAAAATTAAATCTTCATGGATCGGCGCACATGAGTCGTCTCAGATTGCATTGTGTTCTACATCCGTCATTCGAATTGGTGGATTTCTGTCTCGTTGATTTAAAGCTGATAGACACTTTTAGTGCATGCAGTGCAAAGTACATTATGATTTGACTATTTGTTTTAAACAAGAACTTGTAGACGGAGTGATGTCGTCTTGATGAAACAGATTAAGGAAGGAGCTATTGATGTCAATGGTGACTACCCTAACATTAAAATAACTTGAACTTCATGATGATATCAAAGATTTATACATTCTTCTTCATCGGTAACGCCTTTTATTCATGAGACAATGAAGTGACGCAAGTTATTAGTTATTTATATCCAGACTGTTGATAACAGAGAGAGTTCTCTCTGGTTGATAATAAATGTGAATTCATTTAATTGTTTTCTATCATTCCCCGCATTTTCCAGCAAGTATTTCGCCCTCCTCTACAATATTGGCCTACATGCCGACTTTTAAATCCCTATGGAACCTCAATGTACTCATGTATTATGAACATTTTCTCATACATGACATTAACTTTGCTAATAAAACGTGTTGATGCTATGCATTGGATTAATCGCTTATGTTAATCTTCATTGATTCAGAGTTTTTTGTAATTTGAAATTGCTGCAAAATGTTCAGTTACATTAATATATTGAAGGAATCTACTGACGATGGCGAACTGGATGAATGTGCTGAAAAGTGAATGATAAGATTGATTGGTGCAAGTATTGCATAATCGTCAATTTTTCATGCTTTCTCTGAGAAACCCACCAACCGCTTTTCCAGACGTTATCGAGAATTCGACCAATAAGCACTTTTTCTTCAATCACTAAACATATCGAAAGAATAATGCTTTCAATGTATAATCATTCAATTTCTCTATTTGTCTCAGAATTGGAGTGACAGCATTCTGATGACGGAGAACAGCTTGCAGTTCGATACCGCACATAAAGAATAATGTTGCTAATTACAGCTAACGATGAAAGTCCAGAACAAATAGATGCCCAAATCGTAAATTCAAGCCCACAAAATTTTCCGTCGCTAAGAATAGCCATAGATACAGCTGCTACTACGGGATAGCATATTCGACCTCCAGCAATGATCAAAGACAACGCAATTCCAAGAAATTTGCTTGGCACAAACTCTGTCAGCGTAGGCAATAGACATGCATACACTGAGCTTAAGCTGAATCCATACAGAACGAATGGAACAACGGGGTTCACTGATCGCAAAGTCACAAGCAGTGATCCACATAGTGTCGCAACACTGCCAAATAATGCCAAAAGGAAGTTTTGTCTGGTATAGCCTGATAACAAGCCAAGTAAGATTGCTGAGACCATTTCTGTAAAACAGCTGCATAATAAATTTCCGCGAGCGTCTTCTGGTGTACCAAAAAAGATCCGCTCTATAATGACGCTGTTAGCAAATGTTACACTACAAACAATTTCAATACAAACACTTCCAACGAAAATGAGCCAAAAATTAGAACGCAGTGACTGCAACACTCCTAGTGTTGATCTCCGGCAAAGTTTGTGAGAGATCTTGACGTCCTTTCTAGCTTGCTCTATTTTCTTAAAGCTTTCACAGAAGTTTGATAGCACACAAATGATTGATCCACATAGAACAGTGAGCAGCATGAGTACAGATAACAACCAGAATAGCGAGACCACCCCGCAGGCATCGACGAAAGAAGGAGCCGCAGCATAGATTGCCACACTTCCCATTCGACAAACGGCATCAAAAATGCCAGCCACTATTGATTTAAGTCGATTATGAAAATAAACCAATGGGACGTAGTTTCGAGCTAGTAGCAAAGCACAGTATCCAATAGCAAATATGCACTCACCAGATATCAAGCATGCGACCATGATTGTATGCAAATAACAAAACGATACTCCTATCGCTTCAACAAGAATTCCAACCAGAGAAATGCACGTGGATATCACTAAAACGGTTGGCAATCCAAATGCGTCCACAAGAAATCCACCAAATATAGAATGCAAGGCGATTAAAGTACCAGGGATGCCAATGAACAAGTTGTATTCAGTGTTTGTGAGGTCTAAAGAGGGCCCTGAGAAGTTCGCAGAAGTGTCATTGATGATATTGTCTTTAGTTGAGAAAGGTGCCGTAGCACAAAATCTGCCAAGAAAAAGCATGACCGACCCTACACAAAGAAGGGATAGTTGAACCCGTGCGGAAGGTCTTTGAGAGCTGTCATCCTCACTGGTGCTGGTCATGTTTGAAGTCATGTTCTGTAGATTCTTTGAGTCTAGACATGTTATATATTTGTGTGTTCTTTCAAGTATGAGGTGCACATGATTGAGTGTCTATCATTGATCAGAAAAAGCACCCAACCTTCACATTCATCAACTTGTGATAGTTCAGTTATGCCGACATTTTCAGCTTAAGACGGTCACTGATAAATCTGATAATTTGCAGGTGAAATGGAAGGTGTAGCGATACTATAGAAGTAATATTTGCCAATATATTTAGCAGTTACACAATGTTGTCATCAGGAAATTATCTTCTGCGTGTTTAACTGTTGAAATATATGTGTGATGATGATAATTATGTTTATCGGTAAATAGAAACTTTGTTTACATTCAAGGACAAGGTACTGACTGATTGCAAGTAGTATAGGGCATGACATCCGCACCGGCGCACCGGATGTCACACCTTGCGAGTTTTCAAAAATTTACGCAGTCTATAAATTTCAAAAATTTAGGTAGTCTCCAAATTTCAAAAATTTAGGTAGTGAAAAATTTTCAAAAATTTCACTAGGTCGAAAATTTAGGTAGTCCAAAAAATATCACGTGGTCGAAAATTTAGGCAGTCAAAAGATATCACGTGGTCGAAAATTTAAGTTGTCTCAAAATATCACGTAATCCAAAAAATATCACGTAGTCGAAAATTTAAGTAGTATAAGAATTTCACGTAGTCTCAACATACCAGAAGATTGTATTCAAAATATTTATTAAAAAAATGGATGAAACAAAAGTGGAAGGAACCTCGACGGGGACGAAAATGGAAGAAACCTCAACGGCGACGAGAATATATCCTTCGTTATCTCAATTCAAAACAAATGAAATGAAATGAACATCGAAAAGATGAACATTGAAAAACACAAAGATAGAGGACGTTATATCAAAGTTAAGGAATCTCAATTATTATTAAGATTAGAGCATTATAAAAAATTAAGAAAGAGATGGAGTAAAGTTAAGAATGTAACACAAGGAATTGGCATATTCGTAAAAATAAGTTTAGGTGCTTTAACAATTGTTATATCTTCAGGTGTTTTAGTAATTCCAGTAGTTGCTACTGCTTTAACAGGTACGGGTGTTTTTGCAACTTCACTTGTTACAATGTTAGATAAATCTTTAATAACTAAGAAACGAAAATCATTAAAAACTAAGCATTTACATATTAAAGAAGTCTATGACAAATTGCATTACTACTTTTAAAGAGTATGTGATGATAATAATATTACGTTAGATGAGACTGAAAAATTTGATCAAATAGCTAATGAAGTAAATCAAATATCATTTCAATTACAGTCAGAAAAAGTTGATGACAGGAATAAACAGGATGGCAAAATTTCTAGTGATGGTAAAACTTCTATTGAGGAAACTGATAAAGTTTTTTTAGAAGAACTAAAAACTTTAAGCGAAACTTTCAGCAAAACTTTATTAAACAAAACTTTAGACGCCAAAGCAATAAAAAAATAATTTGTTCAGTAAAATGTTATTGTTGTATTCCAATGTTACCACAAAATTCAAATATTATATTTTAAAAATGGATAAAATTAAAGCTGATGATTTTAAAAGAATAAAACAATTAGAAGAGTTAATAAAACAAAGAAATATTATGAAAGAAAATCATACTCAGCATAGAATGATAAAAGCTGGTATTCAATCTGATATGTTTGAAAAAATGCAGCAAACCGAGCAAGTAAAAACTGATTTTGAAAAAACTATTGAACCATTTAAAAATCTTGATAAAGAACTTACAAATAATGATAAACAAATTAATATAACAGATCCAGCTCACAAAACTATATTGAATGACTATGGATTACTAGAATCAAACTTTAATAAGAAGTTACCAAAATCTATGCAATTTGAACATTCTATTTCATTTATAGATGGAAAAACAATACCTAGATTTTATCTCGGACAAAAAAAATATTTCCACAACCTTTTCGAGGTTTAATTTTTTCACCAGATAAATCTCCTTTTAGTTTAGATAGAAATTTTGTTGATCTTTTAACAGGAGCAGATTTAAATAATTATGCTATAGAATATCTCATAAAATATAAAGCTATGTTAGATAGAGTTGGTGCAGCAAAATCTCTTAGACGTTATAAACAATTAGAAAATTTATTATCAACGGGAGTTAAAGTAGGAAAAGGTTTTAAACCAGAAACAACTGTATTTTTACCAGATGATCCACAAGAATTACTAAATAGATTAAATATTTTAATATCTGCCATAAAAGAAGGACATAATTCTAGTTTCAATGAAATTCATGCTATATTGAAAAGACTGATAGAAAAGAAGATTCTAAATGAAGAGGATTATAAAAGTATAGCTGAAATATGTTGTTGTTTTTAATTTTTCTATAAAAAAATATTTATTTAAAATTTTAACTAAAAGATGTGTTCAGCAGATTTCGACAAAATTAATAATCATTTAGAAAATCTAACAGAGATTTTGGGTTCATCAAAATTTAGTACGACATTAAAAATTATAGCAACTACTTCATCACACACTTGTAATTTAGAACCCATTCTACATTTGGAACAAAATAAAAATTATCAAATTGCATTGACTAGGTTCTCCACATTTAACACTATTCAAAACGTTATCAAGGATGTGAATGATCAATTTATATATTCTACTGATAAAGGTAAAACATGGAAAATACAAACTTTTCTTCCTGGTTCTTACGAAGTTGAATCAATATCAAATGAAATTAAGAGACATTTAGGTATACCATTTGAAGATAAGAAACAACCACATTTTGCAGTTGAACCGGCAGTTAATAAATTTTCTCTTACTTTAGACGAAAATCATCAAGTTGATTTTAATCATGATAGATCAAAACTATTAGGATTAATAAACAAACCTATAGTCAAGGTTATCATTTAGGTGAAAAGATTCCAAACATAACTGAAATAAATTCAATTGTTGTACATTGTGACATTATTGAAGAAGGATATATAAATGGTAAATTGTCAAATTTAATATTCAGTTTTCCAGCTTTTACTGTACCCATTGGTTATAGATTAAATGTATTTCCACAAACATTAATATATTTTCCTATTACAAGAAAAACTATTAACAACATTAACATTAGAATCACTGATGAGTAAGGACAAGAAATAAATTTTGGAGGTGAATAGATTATGATAGATCTTATGGTTAGAGAAACTTAATTTTCTTTTTCTTAAAAAATAAAAAGAAATTATTAAAAATGAGTGAAGTGCGCCCATTAAATAAAAAAAAAGTTTAAATTTGATCATCATCCAAATTTATCTAATGAAGTTTTGTCAGTTATTTGTGGAAGATTAAGATGTGGAAAAACATATATATTATTTAAAATTTTAACGACTCCAAATTTTTTGGATTACAACAATCTTATAATTTATACAACAACAGCAGAACAACCCGTCTATCAATTTTTAAAATATGGATTTGAAAATAATCTTAAAAAACAGCAATTGCTTCATTATTCAAAGAATATGAAAAATCTGAATATGAAAAAGAAATAAGTTCGTGGTGTGAAGAAGCAGCAAAAAATAATCAGTTAGTAGAATCTAATAAAAATGAGCATATAAAGATACAATTAATAGATGATAGTGGTAACATGCAATATCCTAGTAAACTATATAAAACAATGAAACATTGTGTAATTTTTGATGATTGCGTTAATGATAGAAATCAGTCAGTTCAGAGAAATTATTTCACAAGAGGTAGACATAACAACTGTAGTATTTTTTTATTTGACACAAAGTATGTATTCATCAGATGGAAGTGTTATTAGAAAGAACGCAAATATATTTATACTATTTGAAATAAATGCAAGAAACTTAAGTGATTTGTTAAGAGATTTATGCGTAAGAAATAAAGATGAATTTAAACAATCGTGTAACAATGCTTGGTCAAAAGATTATGGCTTCATTACAATTAATATTGATAAAAAAATTCATGATAGAGTTATCGAACAATTGTTCTCTGACTAGGCTTCGGCTCGCGAGGCTTCGCCCCGACTGAAAGTCGATAGAAAATATTTTCGCGGAGTGATCGAATAATTTAATTTTTTCTTATAAATTTCTTATTAATAAAAATTAAAAAAATATGTTGAATGCTCACAAGATAGAACATGTACCAGTTTTATAAGATTATCGTCATCCTACAAACCCTGTCAATTCGAAGAAAGAAGTTAGATTTTATTATCATCATAAATACGTAGCGATCGTTACAGATTATAAAACAAAATGGTATCAAACCGTGTGTTAAATCAAACACCTTTCCCCTGTGTGTACGAAGTTTCAGAGTATTTCTAGCATACAATAATTTATGGTGGTTCGTTTAGAAAGAAAATTTAACAAAGCATGAATTAGAAACATTACATCAACTAAATACTCCTGTGTATATGTAAAAATATAATTTTTTCTTTTAAAAAATATGAATGGTGAAATGTCCCTCGGATTAACGTCTAGGATTGATGAATTAAGCAACAAACAAATTGCTGAGTTTGATGCAGACATTAAACGTAGTAAAAGTAGCAAACGTATTAAAAAACAGAAACGTAGTTTTAAAAAACAGAATCGTGGAACAAAAGAAATATTAGAAACTCCTATTACTGATATTTTTTGATGATAGAATTAAGGATGAACTTGGTGATGATTTATGCAATTTGTTTAATCCAAATGAAATTAAATATGAAAATGTATCTTTTTCTAATATAGTAAATGATATGCGGAAACTTTTAGCAAATGGTAAATTATCAATTTACTTGGAAAAGTTGTTGAAGATCAGAAAATTCAAATATTCAAATTCAAATTCAATTCAGATAATTCAAAACTTTTACGTAAGTTTCTATAATAAAAAATCATTTGAAACATGGTTTCCTAATCTGGAAGAGAAATCAGATAGTCAGGAATGGATTTTTACAGGTAATATTAAATATGAAGATTTTGGAATGAAGCTAGTACAAAGATCACATAGAGGTGCAGGTATTAATATGAAATATAGAATCAAAGAATATTCCGGTGAATATTGTTAAATTCCTTCTGAAGATTTTTGTTTTATTAAATGTTATAATGTTTTACGAGGTTTTAATGAAGAACAAGGAGAAATGATGAAAGAAATGTTTAATAATTTTTTATATAGAGAGAAAGCCACATCTAGAACAGGAGTAATGTCAAATTGCAAATTTTCTCAGTTCAATAATTTTTTTGGAGAAAGTGTTCAGTATTACAGTCCTTCGAATTGTCATTTAAATCCTAGAGGAATTGAAACGTTTCATAATTATGTTTATTACAATTATTTTCACGAAGGTTCAACAATTGGACACCATTGTTTAACTAGTAAATCTCATAAATTAAAAGCTATTAGAGAAATTGAAAATAATTTCAAACCAATATATAAAACAGTTACTGATGAAAATCTAACATCGCGTCAATATAAAATCATAACAAAGATAAAAATTGACAATATTTCAACATATATTTGGAATCTCGAAACTTTTCTTGATCCTAACTGTTCAACAGCTCATCCTATTCCTTATGCTGTAGGAGCTATTAATTTTAATAAATTTATATGTTGCTTACCGAAACAAAGATTGAAAGAATTAGAAACACGTTTGTTAAGTGATATGATTAAAATTAAACAATCAAAAGATGAAAATGAAATTAAAAAACTTAAAAAACAAATTAATGAGTATAATAATTTAACTGAATTAGAATTTAATAAACTTCAAAATTGTGTGAAAATATTTACGAGAACTGAGAATGATGAATGTCCAATACATCAATTTTTTAAAACTCGTGGAAAATTTAATTTTCCGAAAGTAACTTTAATAGCTCACAATTCATCAGGTTTTGATTCCTATTTTCCGATAAAAGCTAATTTTAAATTATCTAAACCACCTCTCAAAACTTCAAGAGGAATATTAACTGCTTCATTACAAAATCCTTATACAACTGAATGTGTTAGTAGATATATTCAAAAATCTTTTAGATTTAAAAATAATAATAATAATAATATGATAATAAATTCACCTCCAGGTAAATTAGCACTTCAAACTATTATAATGAAATGTAGTTATCAACATGTAAAAACAAGTCTTTCTAAATGGTGTGAGAATTTTAAAATTCCTACCAATGTGTGTAAATTAAAATATGAAATTGGAGACATAACACATGAAAATTATAAAGAAAAAGAAAATGAATGGAGACCATACTTAGTTAACGATATTCTTTTTTTAGTTTTTTGTATCTACAAACATGATAATGTTATGCGAGATTTAGTTGGTGAAGATATAACTACTAATTTAACATCCTCCGCTTTAACATTTAACGGTTGGATGAAAAGCGTACAAAATCACAAAATAAATATTCATTCTCATATAGATTTATGGACTAGAAATTATTTTAGAAAATCTGTTAAAGGTGGAAGAGTTTCAGCAAATATAAGAAAATACATGTCTCCATTTCGTAACATTTTGTTGCCAATATTAAAACAGTATTTACCCGAAAGAAATTTAATAGATTTAATGAAACAGTATCGAGATTTAGGAGATAAAACTGAAATTTGTAAGAAAATTTCAAATCAACTACTTGAACAAAAAAATGAATTTCTTATGGCTTTTGATGCAACATCTTTATATCCATCAGCTATGTATGATGAAAATTCAGAATACCCTAAATCTGAATCAGCTAGAAAATTTCGTCAAGAAGAAGAACGAGAAATAATATCTAAATTTAATACTCAAACATTTAGACCTAAAACTGGAATATTTACAGTTGTGTTTCAATATCCGAATGATATGTTTTTTCAACCAGTTCCTATAAAAGATAAAGTTATAAATCAAAATAATAATTCTCATGTAAAAGTAATCAGGTTTGGAAATAGTGTATGCTATGATGCATTAACTTCTGTAGACATACGAGTACAAGAAATTGTTAGATGTGGTGTCAAAATCTTGCATATTAATGATGGTATAATTCATGAAAAAAATTATCAAGTTTCACCATTTCGAAAATATATTGAAAAACTTTTCAATTTGAGAAAAAAATATAAAGCAGAAGGAAGCACTGTAGGCGATGAGTTAATTAAATTATTGATGAATTCGCTATATGGCAAAACTGCACAAAAAGATATAACCACTAAATATCATTTATGGAATGAGAATACATTGAGAAAAAATTTCACTCAAGAAGTAAAAGATTATGAAAAATTAAATGATGGACAATATTTAGCGAAAGTAGAAATGGAAGATGATGAATTTCTTAAAGCTAATATTGTAAAAGATGGGAAGACGTCATTCATGCCATCACACTTAGGTTCTTTCATTCTTTCTCACACTAGAAGAATCATGAATAACTTTATTTTAGAAATTAATTGTTTCAACGAAAAATACATTCATTATGCAGAATCAGTAACAGCTGACACGCCTGTAATATTGAGAAAGAATAATTTATTATTAATTTCTAGAATAGATAGTATTGTAAACAACTATAAAATTAATCCGCTTGAACTTAATGGTGATATGAAAAAAATTTCATTAGTTGATGATTTAGAAATTTATACTCATAATGGATGGAGTAAAGTAAAAAAAATTATTAGACATTCTACAAATAAACGTATTTATCGAATAAAAACAAAAATGGGAATATTAGATGTTACTGAAGATCATTCATTGTTAGATGAAACAGGTAATGAAATAAAGCCACAAGAATTAAATATAGGAACAAATTTACTACATAATAAATTATTTTTACACGACAATACAATCATATTGAAACAAATTGTAAGTGATATTTATGTTAATGATCCACCTAATTTAAGATATAAACAAGCATTTATAGAAGGGTTCTTTTTAGGAGATGGTTCTGCTGGAATCTATAATTATAAATCAGGAGTCAGATATTGTTGTACTTTAAATAACCAAAACCTTAGCCTCTTAAGTAAATTAAAAACATATATTAATGAAGTTTATAACAATGATTGTAAAATATATATGATACAATGAGATCATCTAGTGTATACAAACTTAATTTTCAAAATCCAAAACAATATGCTATATACTTTAGTGAAAATTATTATAATCAGTTTAAAGAAAAGCGTGTTCCTTATTATATTCTAAATGCTGAATATAATATTAGATATTGGTTCTTTGTTGGACTTTATGCAGCAGATGGGGACAAGAAATCTTTTTTACAAGAAAATATGCAGTTATTCGTTTTACACAGAAAAATAAAGAAACCTTTAGTGGTTTATACGATTTGGCATCATCTCTAGGTATTAATTTAGTAGTAATCGAAAGAAAAGATAGACCATTGTGCATTAATGCGTGTCAAGTTAAAAATAATATTACCAAAGATGTCACCACTGTAAGATACATAAATAATGAACCACAATATGTTTATGATATTGAAACAGAAGATTGCGCATTTCATTGTGGTTTTCCATTAACTGTAAAAAAACACTGATTCAATATACATTTCTAATGAACTCTTCAATAAATTAGATGCTGCTGGATATGTTGGGGGAGAATTGTGTCAAGGAAAAAATGATTATGGAAATGGTGGAATTATTTTTGCAATGTTTATTGCACCTAAAGTAAAATACTGTATTACTGTAGATGAACAAGGAAGACTGAACGAAAAGAAAACATTTAAAGGATATTCACAAGAAAAAATAAAAGTAGAAGATTTTCTAAAATTATATTCGTGTAAAACATTATCGACTACAGTTAATAAACCATGGAAAAGATCTTCTAAAAAATGGAATTAGTATACCTGATAAAAATAATAATACTGAAAAAAAAATTTCTAGTCAAATAAATATTCTTAAACGTCAAGCACCTGATGAAAATGAAATTATGTTACCTTATAAGGGAGAAGATATTCAAGCTGAAATATTTCAAACAATCTTCGCTGAGAGTAATTTATTTGATGATGATGATGTTACGTGGGAATAATATTTTTTATTATATCTAAAAAAATATTTTGTGACTAAAAATTTTATTACATCTAAAAAAATTATATGTAAAATGTATATTTAAAAAGTTTTATTACATTTAAAAAATTTATATCCAAAATTTATATCTAAAAACTTTATATCTAAAAATATAATTAATTAATTATAGCACTTACACCGTTTATTATTGGTTTTTGTCTTCAATTGTCTGTTTTGCTTCAGCTAATGTAGATTTGCCATCAGATATCATTGGTGTTGCTTTTCTTCAAGGCATTTCCTTCATCATCAATCGAGATCTTAAACATTTTAATGTATCATTACTTGTTAGTCTGTTAGGCATTGCTATACCAAATGTTGTAATTGTTGAATATTTGACATAGATAGAATTTCTTGAACAGGTTGCATATTTTGAATAGATTGAATTTCTTGAACAGGTTGAATTTCTTGAATAGGTTGCACGTTTTGAAATTTTTTGATTGTTGTGATTGACGAATGTATTGCTTATATGTCATAGGTATTAATTGTTGCATATTTTGTATAGGTTGCATATTTTTTTGAGATTGTTCTATAAGTTGACCACATGTTGTATATCTCATATGTGAAAATAAGAACGCTTGATTTGTAAAACGCATATTACAAACTTGACAAATTTGAGTTATTTCCATTTTATTATTTTTTATGTGAGAAAATTTATTTTTATTTTTATTTCCATGACATATATATGTTTTATTGTTAAAAAATGACGTTGCCAAATGTCGGCGGAGGTGCATATATCCCGAATAATCGTGAATCAGAAATAGAAATGGAAACTTATATCATGAAAACTGGACACGTTTTATCAGGTCCATTGCATCTTTCTATTCTTCCGCAACAAAATACGGAGTAAACAAATAAACAATATGTTGATACACAAATCAGTGACTTAAAAGAAAAATATATAAACGATGTTTTGGTTCCACTGATGAATGAATTAAGGTTGCTTAAACTTAATGACAAATCATTAAACGAGAAATTATTAAAACTTGATAAAAAGAATAGAGAGCTAGAAGTAAATATAGCAAAACTTTTAAAAAAATATCAGACCAATCAAAAATTTTAATATTACTTTCCATAAAGTTGAAATCTGCAGTCATCGAAAATAAACATCAGATACAAATATTAAAAGAACAATTAGAAAATGAATTAGAAAAACTTCCTAAAAATGTTCTTAAAAATTTAGGTAAGTTACAAGCTACATTCCAAATAAGTGTTGATGAATTAAGTTCTAAAATTACTCAACAAATGAAAAAGATGAATAGAATAAAAATAAAGCAAACTCACTTAATCAAAAAGTTGATAAAATGAAAACTCTTAAAATCAATTTAGAAAATGAATTAAAGAAAAATTATAAAGGAAATAAAGAACAGATAGATGCTGTTAAAAATCAGTTGGATGTTCTTAAAGTTCAATTGAATGCTCTTAAAACTGCGTTGAAGATGAATCAGGTGAAAATGCAAGTTAATAGAAAAAAAATTAAAATACATCACACGCTGCTTGACGCAATAGATAAAGTGCAACAGAAAATTAATAAAATTATCACGCGGTTGTTGTCCATTCACACCCGTAAATATTAATCCTAACCGTAAATATTTTTCCAAAAAGTCAAATTTAATCCCAAAAAATGCCTATAATTTATAAACACAATCTTAAACATTTTGCTTCAAATCAAAAAATAGCACATGAACCATCTATGAAATCTGTTTACCATTATAACAATGTAGAAACTATTAAAGAAGAAGGAAATGGTGTAAACCGCGGAGCTGGAATATTTTCTGGAATCAGTGATAATATAGGAAGTATCGTTAATTTAATTAAAAATAATAAAGATTTAATTACATCTGCTGCAAAAGGAGCAGCTGCTATAGGTAGCACAGCTAGTACAATATCAAATGCTATAAGTCTCAAAACGAATTAAAACAACTAGAAACTATTCGTAAACTTAAGAATGATTCTGAAGAACTAAAAAAATTAAAAAAATTTTAAGAGGAAACAAAAATCAAAATTCCTAACATATCAGTAGAGAGTAAACAGGAAAAGAAATCAATCGAAGAAATATGAGGTAATGGTTTTACAAAATTCTAAAATGCATTCGAAAAGGAAACCAAAGGAAATAATTTTTCTGTGTGAGAAATTTGTTTTTGTGTGTGTGCGAAAAACAAAAAAGTCAAATTATTTTTTTAAAAATGTCTTCTCCTATCGAAAAGAAATTTAGATTAGACGATCCTCCGTTCGTCAGTTACAATCAAAAAAAGAATGACTATATAAGAACTGCGATGAATCCGGATCTTCTAGTAGAGTAAATACTGGAGGAGATTTAATCTTTGAAGTTGGTAATCAACAAAGTTATTCATATTTACCTGATTCCTTTTTACACTATGAATATTCTTTATATAGTGATGCTGATTTTATAACACCATTGCCAGAAACCGATAATATTGCATTAGAGAATAATTTCTTTCCAAGATTATTTACACAAATGCGTTTAGATGTTGCAACTCAAAATATAGAAACAATAAGTGATTCTCCAGGTGTAATTGATACAATACTTAGATTTGTAACAATTGGCGAAAATAATAGAAAGTATGAAATCGAAAGTTGGTTTCCTGATACTAATGATGGTATAATTGTTGATGATTTAACTCACGCTGGAACAGATGCAGCAGGAATTGCGAAAGATGTAGAAAATATTGCAAAACATTTAAATAAAACAAGCAATAGTGCATATAAAGAAAGATGTGAGTTTAACAAGAAAAGTAAACAGACAGTAAATTGGTCATTGTCTCTATTATTCGGATATTTAGATTATGATAAAATATCATGTGAATTAAAATTTAAATTAATAATTCATCGCACAGCAAATAATGAATTAATCTTTTATGATAAGACTGGAAAAAAGCATATTTAAAAATTGATAGACTTGAATGGTGGATAAAACATATTACTCCTAGTTTAGAGCTCGAATTAGCTATTGCAAATAGATCAAACACCAACAAACCAATACCAGTAAATTTTCTAAAGCGTACTGCCAGTTCTGTAACTTTTTCTGAACAAAGATTTAGCTGGCATTTTACTAGAACTTCGAATACTCCAAGATATTTATTATTAACTTTTCAAAGAAATAATTCTCCAAGATTTGATAAGAACAACAATCTTTTCCATATTAATTCAATTCGAAGTTTACAAGTTTCATTAAATCAAACCCGACATCCAATTGATCCATTAAGATTCGATGATACCAATAATCAATTTATGGAAGGATATGATGCTTATCGAAATCTTTGTATAGAATTTGGAGTTGAACCACAGTTAACTCCTGGAGATTGGAGACATTTATATCCTGTTTTCTGTTTCGATTTAAGTGCACAATCTGAAGATATTATCAATACTGGTTGTGAAGCAACAATTAATATTGAAAAGAAAGATTCCACAACTTCATTGATGGCTTATGGTTTATTGCTAGAAGATGTAAAATATTCTATTGAAATTCTTGATTGAAAGATGGTTAGGATCGGCTGAAGCCTCTAAACAAAGTTCTGTTGGTTAATTAAAATTTTTGGTAACTAAAAATTTGTTATTAACTTAAAATTTATTTCATAACTAGAATAGATTAAAAATTTTTTTATTAAAAATTCTTGACTTAAAATTTTTTCATAACTAGAATAGATTAAAATTTTTTTTATTAAAAATTTTTGACATAAATTTTTTTATTAAAAATGTCGCAAGTGAAAAGTAATAATAATAATAATAAAACTGTTGAATTAAAACTACGTAACATTGTTGACAAAAATACCCCTTAAACTATTACGATTAACAAAAAGAAATATTACATACGTAAACCAATGATAGAGAATATTAAACTACAAGAAGAAAAGAATGGTGGAATTCTCCCATTAATTCCACTAATAATAGGTGGCATAGCAGCAGTAGGAAGTGTTGCAGGTGGGACAGCTGGTATTGTCCAAGCAGTAAATAAAAATAAATCAGAGAGGGCAGCATTAGAAGAACAAAAACGTCATAGTAGAGAGTTGGAGAAAGTTGCTCGTGGTGAAGGAGTAGTAGATAATTTCATTAGTAAATTAAATTTAGTTGATGAAGGAAAACGAGTTCTCAAAAACATTCTACATAATGTTGATAATTTAATAGAAATAAAAGAAACTAAAGATGGTTCTAGAATATATCTAAGTCCCAGTATGATTAGGTAGGTAAAACATTCATTTTATTTTATCTTTAAAAATGAATTCTATAAATTCTTCAAGTTCTACAAATTCTACAAGTTTTACAAATTCCGGAAAGTTAATTAAATTAAAAATTTCTAATTTAGATTTATTGAATTATCTCTTAAAAGTACACAAAACCTCAAATTGTCAGCACACTGGTGGTTCAACTTCGTTGCACATCGGAGGTGACAAACAAAAAACATTAGAAATCTTTCCTGGATTTATTTGGAGTAAATATTCAAAAGAAAAACATCTTCCTGGTCATTCATATACCGGTCCAGAAACTCGATTAGATATAAGACTAGATGAGAACAGTAATCCAAAACTAGGTGAAGAACCAATGAACAGAGTTGATGCAGCAGCTCATAGACACGATTTAGCTTATCGAAAACATGACCTAAAATCTCGTCATGAAGCATCTCGTCATGATTCAGGAATTAGATAGTATTCAAAATCCTACATTTAGAGAAAAAATTGAAAGAATGTTTGTTAAGAAAGCTTCACAAGCGAAAATATTGTTCAGTCAGGGCATTGATCCGTCAGAAAATGAAATCTACGCGTCCGAAATGTCGAATGACCTAATTCGGCATAGTGGAACTTATGCCTCCGAAATTCACAAGGAATATAGAAATCCGAAATATCTATTGAAGGTAAAAGTATTTAATAAAGATGATATTTGGAGTGCTGATCTTATTCATATGCCGAATGATTCTGATTTTAAATACGCATTGACAGTTATAGATTTGTATACTGGATACGCTTGGGTGAAGCCATTAAAGAATAAAACTGGTTTATCAGTTAAATATGCGTTTGAAGAAATATTCAAGGAAAGTAATAGAAAGCCAAAATATTGTTTGTTGATTAAGGATCTGAGTTTTATAACAAAAATGTTAAGCCACCATTTGAAACAGACGAAAGTCATCGCCAAGGCTCAGTTTATTCCACAGAAAATGCTGGAAAACCGTAGTAATAGAAAGATTTAATAGAACGTTAAAAAGTAAATTATTTAAGAAATTTACAGAACAAGGAAATCATAAATGGTAAAAAATATTAACAGGAATTGTTGAGGATTATGACAATAAGATTCATTCAAGTATTGAAGAAACTCCAAAGAATGCTTTTGACGATCCTGATTTAATACGAAAGAAAATATTCGAAAATAATTATTCGAATGAGAGTAATCCGAATTTACAGAAACGTAAGCCGAAATTTAAGATTGGAGATAGAGAAAATACTCTTCTGTATGTATAAGATAGAGAAAAGATATTCAAATATAAGAAATTTCGAGAAAGGTTTTGTTGGTTATTGGACTACAGAAATATTTAATGTTTGCAAAATAAATAAAACTTCTCCGATTACTTATGAAATTGAGGATTTAGATAATGAGGAAATAAGTGGCAGATTTTATGAAAATGAATTACAAATAACTGAGCTTTAACTTTGCTTGATTTTCTTAATTTTTAGAACTAACGTTTCGGGAATAAAGTTCCCTTATTCAATTCCCTTATTCAATTCTAACATAATATCTAGAAATTCTACTCCTTCCTGTAATTTGTATAAAACGTAGAGACATAACTGACCGCAATAAGTTCTTCCTGGTTTTTGAATTTCAAATGTATTATAAATTCCATTTCCCAGTAATTCTTTTACTTCATTTGTAGGGGGAAGTCCGCATGAATCGAACCAATAGTTCTCAGCCTCCGGGCGATCAAAATAATAATTAGAACCGTTTTTATTTCTTTGCCCTGCTGACCGATGTACTCCTTTTTGATCTGACGTGTGGAGAGATGTTGCAAAATTCACTTCAGGTACATCTTTTATCAATAGTAATTCATTTCTCATCAAATCGTGAAAATTCTTTATTCCCAATTGATTTTCGATCTTATTTAAATCGAAATTTGTCGTAGTTTGTTTGCCATATATTTTTAAGAACCCAGTCATGTTACTAACCTGAGGACAAATATCGCCTATATTACTCAGTATAACTGTCGGATTTTCATCATTCATTTTAAATGAAATGAATTCTAATAACTGCAATAATGTCTACTTCTTGTAAAGAAAAATAAAAACAGCGGCAGTGTATTTTGCATCAAATGTAATAATATAACAATCCATCTTATCACACAATTGTACAATTTGAGTCTACTGGCAGTAGATTCGAGAACAAAAGAAAATTTAATTAAATTTTAAAATATTCTAAAATGCGATACTACTTATAAAAAAGTGTTCATAAATAATGTATGTACATTGTACATATCTTAAAAAGTAAAACAACACAGTTAATGTTCATCTTGGGAACCAAACCTCATTTCTTCTATAGTTGTCGGTTGATTTAATTTTTCTATATAAATTTTGATTTCTTAAAAATGTTTTCTAACAAAACTAATGGGCATTGATGAATTTAAAAATAATACGTGTGCTAAAATTAGATCCGATAAGTTCATCAAGAAATAACAATAACTTACGTTATGGGAAATTCTAAATAGTTCCAAGTTTGCCACAAATCTCCTTTTTTATTGTCACTCAATTCCAGAATTCTTTTAAACCCATAACTTTCATAGGCAGCACTTCTCAGCAACGACCCATGGTGTACTTTATCACTTGCAATCAGTTTTGAAATCATAATAGCACTATCCTGGATGGTAGTGAAATGTTCTTTTGTAACATTGAACTGAGGAATTGTAGCAGTGGTGAGATACTGTTCTATTTCTACTGTAATATCCTCCACTTGTTTTTTAGAGTCCACAATTTTGTTCTTCTTTCTCGATTGAATTTCCACCTTCCAATCTTCAAAATATTTCATCGCAGTTTCCTTGTGCTCTTCTTTAATTAAGTGTAGTAAAATCGGCATGTAAAACGAAAAAGCTTCCGCGGCAGTACGTTTTGGCATTTTGTAATGAACAAAGAAAACAGTCACTAGTTATGATTAATGAAATTGTAAAATGACGTCTTACTTCCTATATACTGCAATATATTCCACGTCTTTATAATCTTTAAGTGTGGGTAACAGCTGCTTGTTCTGAAGTGCAATGGTTCATGAATGCGAGAAGCAACTGCAATGTTTCATGAGTGCGGGAAGCAGCTGTTCCCTACAATTGGGTGGTTCATCAGAGTGCAAAGCAGTAGCAATAACAGGAATTGAAAGAGCTTGTGTTACATTCTTAACTTTAGACCATCTCTTTCTTAATTTATCATAATTCTCTAATCTTAATAAGAATTGAGATTTCTTATCTTTCATGTAACTTACTCTATCTTTGTGTTTTTCTTTATTCAATTCAGTTATTTTTAATTGAGATAACGAAGGATATATTCTTGAGGTTCCTTCCACTTTTGAGGTTTCTTCCACTTTTGTTTCATCCATTTTTTTAATAAATATTTTGAATACAATCTTCTGAAATTCTTAGACTATGTGAAAAGACTACATGAATTTTTGGACTACGTGAAATTTTTAGACTGCCTAAATTTTCGAAATTTGGAGACTACCTAAATTTTGGAAATTTTGATTTTTTCGAAAATTTGGCACTACCTAAATTTTTGAAATTTGGAGTCTACCTAAATTTTTGAAATTTATAGACTACGTAAATTTTTGAAATCTTGCAAGATGTGACATCCGGTGCGAGCGAAGCGAAGCGATGCGCCGGATGTCATACCCTATACTACTATTACATTAATAAAGAAGCAATTGTAATGGAATAAAGGCAAAGATAGCATAATACTTAAGAGCTACCTGGACCAGGAATATATAAACCACGGTATTTGAGGGCTAAGAGTGCGAATTGCATCCTGCGGCCTAACTTTGATAAGTAGTCTTCTACTGTAACCAAAAAATTTGCATTTCATTATATAATGTGCTATACATTTCATGGGCTTTAAAACGAATATTACGAATTAATTTAGTATCTACAGTACAACCTTTCGGATTTTGCCTTTATCAAATAAGTCACAAAATATAAGATGCATGCAGCCATTAGCCCTGCTTCGATATTCTTTTGCTGTTTATACCAACAAATAAGGAAGATATCCCTGAAATAAGAATATCTTTCAAGCATTCATAATTACTTTTTATGGAAGATGATTCGATGTATTCCCGATCAAGTAGGAATAGAGACACCATAGTACCGGAAGACATGTTTTTCAGCCAACTTTGAGTTGGAAGACAAAATAATTCACACAGCCTTTTGTACAACGAAGAAATGGTCATGCTCCACAAAAAAAGAAATCAAAATAAAGTTCGGCAAGTAACGCCGTGCATGTACTGACTTTTGGCACAATGAAGGCTGCTAGCTCTACAATGAAATGAATTAATCCAGTGAAATCAGGATTTTCGTCCTGAAGTTGTACCAGACAGTGTTGTAAGGAATTTCAAACAATTTCAATAAGAATGTTAACGTCACTATCATTATTCGATGATGACAACGATTTTATTGTGGCGAGTACTTTGGTTATCTCTGTTTCTAAAGAATTGATGTTTTGACCTCGAGAAGATGGGAAAACAAGCTGGAATTCAATCTACAGTCATCATTCAAGCAATCGAAATCGTGGATTGTCTTTAAAAATCCGCAAGAAACATTGAATCCCTGGAGTACCTCGTCGGTCGAAAGATTCAGTTGGAATACAAAGGAATATCATACAATCGGGGTTTTGATAAAAAGAAATATCTAGTGCCAGGGAAATAGTAGGTAGTCATTGATAGGCTGTCAAACCCATCCAGTCTTTATATGAAAATAGAGACCGTCTTTTCAAATCAATAATAATCTATCTCGAAACATCGTAGTGTTCGTCGTCTTTCAGCAATTATGAGAAGAGGAGTTTTTCGACGATGACTTTATTGTAAAAATTCATAAATAAATTTGACCGATATTTCAGACAGCACCGCTGTCCATCGTCAGGGCCTTCATGCATAAAGTGACATACCGACAATCGCGACCACAGTGAACAAAATTCTAGTCATGAAAAATGATGCACAACACAGCAAAGCGGATGATGAAGATCACAGGCCCATTTCACACTACATAGAAATCGCAAACTACCAGTACTAATACTGACAGTGAGATATTTCGTGACAGACACCAACCTGGTATATGACGTCTCCGCGGCAGAGTATTCAGTGAATAGGAAAAATCTAATTGGTACAGTAACAATAATTAATAATTATACTGTAGGCAATACATGGTATATACACGTAAAAGAAAAAGAAAAAGGAGAAGGAATGACAATTACAATTCATCATATAAAGGCGAAATAGGGAGGTCACATCGGTTGAGACACAAATTTCTTTTCGCATGCCATGCCTCCAAAAATACACGTTCATGATAGTTCTTTTCATGGCATACTATCTCTGCCGAGCTCCAGTCGACAGAATGGCCTTCTTCGATGGCATGTTCAGCCAAAGCAGACTAGTACTGGTAGTTCGCGATTTTTATGTAGTGTGAAATAGGCCTATGATCTTCATCATCCGCTTTGCTGTGTTGTGCGTCATTTTTCATGACTAGAATTTTGTTCACTGTGGTCGCGATTGTCGGTATGTCACTTTATGCATGAAGGCCCTGACGATGGACAGCGGTGCTGTCTGAAATATCGGTCAAATTTATTTATGAATTTTTACAATAAAGTCATCGTCGAAAAACTCCTCTTCTCATAATTATAATCTAATTACTTCAACCGGTCTCGTTTGGAGGACAGTGAGATGGGCTACACTGGTCACAATCTTCGTCAGGAAGTTGAAAAGGGGACAATTATGTACAAGCTAACACTAATTAGTAAAATTTGAAATTTAGGTTGTCAAATATCATTGAGGATTAAGTCATAGTGCATAAGTAAGAGAAAAGTCATTTTCAAAATAACTCATAGAATTAGGACATAGTAATAGGAGATTTGGGCTCAACAATGGGAGATCGTTGTAAAACATGCTGCATGTTTATCCCATGAGGCCGGTCTGTCATCAGTTGACTAATGAACCTGAGTTCTTCTGTTTTCCCTTGATTTCGTTTCCGTTTAGTTCTTTCAATATAGATATTTTCATTTGAAATATCTATATTTATTTCATTGATAACCTAAATTTCAAATTTGCTAACTAATGTTAGCTTGTACATAATTATCCCCTTTTCAACTTCCTGACGAAGATTGTGACCAGTAGCCCATCTCACTGTCCTCCAAACGAAACCGGTTGAATTAATTAGATTATTATTGATTTGAAAAGACGCTCTCTATTTTCATATAAAAGCATTTCAAAGTATCGTCGAACGATCCGTCTTTTGAGCTGTTTTTTTATTTAAGAAAAAACCCATCCAGTCGGTCAGACAAGAAAAATTCTCTTCGGCGGCTTTCAGGTGGTCAGCTTGCTTCTAAAATCGTGAAGATGCTGTTGAAGGATTATGCGTTGTGCAGTCTCTGTAAATGTCATTGGTTGTGATTAAGTGGAATAGTCTTCAAAAGTAGAAGGAATTGCCGAACTGAAACATTTTCAACTCAGATCGAGGACGCTTCGATAAAACTTCCTGTGACGTTTGCATCACAGTTTTCGCGAATAAAATCCTCCCAACAGAAGTGGCGAGAACAGAGATGGGATGATTCCGTTAGTGCATAATCATGCTTAATGCCAAATTTATCCATGTTAGCACGTTTGATTGAACGTAGCCACTTATTTTCTCGATCATTGTCCGCCGGAAAAGTATAGAAAGAAACCTTTCTTGTACATGTAGTATATAGTTCTTAAAACCCGAACGACATATGGGCACAATCTGAGGCGATTCTGATTTGGTCTAGCGTAATAAACTTGTGTAACAATCGATAGCTGCGCACGAATTATTCTATACACAACCGACCTTTACACAACAGTACACAATGTTTCCGAGGTGAATCAGAGAAGTTGTATTTAACTAATTTATTGTTTACGAAACTTCCCCATTGAGTTTTGGCGTGCTTAACACTAGCTTTACTGAAGATCTTCACCCACCTGAATAACGGAGGTGTCCTATGTGAAATGTGACACCATTTGTCACAAATATCAATTAATTAATCTGAATTACGTAGAAATATAGAATGGAATTAAACTATGGAATTATTACATGATAAATCAGTCACATTTCATGTTTTCGAACTACTGTCAGACTATTTTGCTAGGCAAAGTTAATGCACAAACACACATTCCATAATTCTTCAATGTACATGTATACATTTCATGATATAACTGCAATTTGTACATGATATAGCAATTTCTTCTGAGTTTGATTCCACGCGGGTGCCGCACGCAGGTTTCTCGCATAACATGCAGATGAATATTGTAGCATTACCACACCACAAGCCATGGCACTTGCGTCTCTTTGAAGTGACACTTTGAGGCATACCTGAAGAAGTAGTGTTGTTTTCAACATTTCTCTCAGCAACATGCGACTGGCGCAATTGCTCTATAAGATCCAACAGAAATGATTGACGACATATTTTGCGGCGAAAAATATGAGAGAATAAAACTTGAGCGTTGATATTGCCGATATCGAGCATATTGGCCCACACTTCAACGGACATCTCCTCGATGCTCTGTGGGTACTGCAAAGTCTAAGCATCTGGTCATCAGAGTCAACGCCGACTTTGTTTTTATTTTAAAACAAAACCATGTGGGGTTTTCACGGCCACTTTCTTCAACCTCTAGCATGCAGCGTTGACAATGGACAGGACTTCTTGTGATTGGTTTGATAATTGACAAACAATGCTTTTGCTTTATCATTCCAAAAAATGAACTTTTATGAATGTCTTCCTTCTTCCTACTCGTCATGACCTTAGAAGCTCGCGTCGATTTTTTGCATTATATATCAATGTATAAATTTATGTATCAATTATATAGATGTATTGTGTTAGACAGTCACTTTCTCTGCTAACGGCATAGTAAAAAATATTTCACTGCATACGTTATAGCGACGACCTCGAAAAGAGTCTCTAAAAGACCCTGAACGATTGTTGTCCCTATTACCCATGAAATCTAGGAGCCTGTCTCTAGTCGTTGTTGATATCTATGTGCATCATCCATCATCATACAATAATTTGGCTATTTTGAGTTGGCATGCGTATTTGAAAAATGTAGAGACATACGCTCGCATATCTCACATTGCAGATTTCTGATATTTTACCGGTGTCGTATAGGAGACGGCAGAAATTCTAGGGGTATACAACTTTGACTGATTAGAACTAAAAGAGTAAAAAATATTATTGAATTGAAATACAAAGAATACACTTCAAATACCCGGGTATGAAAAGTCAAGAAGGCTTAAAATACAAATATGTAAGAAATACCTCAGCAATTCTAGTGTTAACTAATGTTAGCTAATCACAGACCTGAAACAGTGACGGCGATGAACATAATTCGCAAGTTCGGTGTGTGTCACTAGATGTCAAACACATGACAAAATTTTAATTGGATAAGCTTATCAGGCCGCACCTATCTTGTGACCTTCAATTTTCCAACAAATCATCAAAGTTGCATGTGTCTGAAAGCCATTTACCAGTTTGAGTTGAAGAGATATTAAATACAGTGTGCTCAGCAATGTATTGGTGAACTACTTGTATATCATGATAAGGCATATCATGCTTTTCTTGCTTTTAAACCTCTTCAAACTTATGATAGACACATGGATTGACCTGCAAGACCAAACAAACATTGGTTTTGATAATATCAGTTGTTTTTTGATGGTCTTCACATAGAATTCATTTATTGTTCACATAAATAGTCTCTGTATTTTACAAACCGATTTCATTTGTCCAAAACATCGATTATGCAAACAAGTCATGACTCCCAGTCATAAAAAGCTATCCAACAGGACGCACAACAGAAAAAGAAGTTCTTTCTTCTACAGCAAGGGCATTGCAGGTACTGTCTATTAAATTTAATAACAATTTTCACTAATGTTCATTCACAATCATGTTCTTTTGAATATAAAGAGAAATTACTGTAACCGTGAACATTTACAAATTACATTGATACGCTGCCGGCACCTTTCCATGTTGTCAATTACACAATTACTGGAAGCTGCCATCACGTAGGTACTGCTGTCATGACAATGCATGTCCACGACGTACTATTCACCGTAAATCATTAAGTCCTATTTAAGTATGAATCTGAGTACTGAAAGGAAGAGCACTACAATCACCAAACTTAAATTCGCAGAAGTACTAAAATTCCTGTCAAGTACTAGTGTGATGAAGCTTCAATGTCAATGAAGGACGCACACGAACTCTGTGTGTCAGTGTGCAGCTGGTGGTGACGACGCACACTGCCAATGCGAGAAAACCCGACCCATTGAATGAGGAGGAAACTCCTGATGCCATAAAGGACATGAGGAACGGTAAAATGGCTGGATACGACAATGTCTTCCCTGAGTTTCTAGGAAAACATTGGTCCTAAAGCAGTCTAAGGTTCTAAAGTTCTTACCGCTATGTAGGTCTATCCTCATGTATAAAAAAAAAAGTTCACGAAAATTACTATTGAAAGGTAAAATTTGTGGATGAATGAAAATAATATCATTCATCATGCAAACTGGGTATACAAAAGGAGATTCTGCACAAGATAGCATATTCATTTTTGAAAATGTAATTTAAATAGAGAGAGCCAGCCTACATATGCTTCGTTGATCTCTCTAAAGCATTTGATTGCATAAAGCATCTATTGGTGTCAAAATTGTAAGAATATATTTCCAAATTGCAGAATGATAAGTATGATCTGTAAAATGATATTTCACGATTGCTACCGAATCTTGTTTAACCCTAGAACGTACGATCCATGTTAAATTTCGTGTATTATTGAGAAACCATATATATTAAAGAGGTTCTTCCGTGACTTTTGATATTTCATTATTGTTAATAGATTTGCAATATCAAATTCTTTCATTATCTATTGCGAATAAAATCTACGTTTTTGAAATATGTGAGGTCATATTGACCTCATAGTAGATAACAACTCACATTTCTGTATTCCATATTGATTCGAGTACTTGACGCTTGCAGTTGATAGATACACTACATAAAAATTATAGGGTTTGAGTTATCTTAGCAAATATTTACTTATATTTGCCTTGATTGTGAGACTATCTGAACAAATTCAATTTGTATGGTAAAGCAAACAGGCGTTGGCCAATCACATAAACAGAACCGACAACTTTATCTGTGTGGCTATATCTATCGAATGCTCCCCACAGAGCATAGATTTCTTAGTGGTGTCGATTCAACATGAATACATAGAACAAAGTGAGCCGGCCTAAGCATATTGCTGACAGTGCCTCGCCGAATATACGTTGCAATGCAGAAGACGCTGCAGAAGACACCTCAGATGAAGCTGAAGATTCTAGTGATGATTCTATGAGTGAAGAAGAATTCAATATCGAACAATACACCGACAGTGAAAGCGATGGCGCCCAGTACGAAGATGTCGAGGCAGGACCAGATTTCGTATCTCCTAGTGGTTATTGGACAAGAAATCAACCAGAAACACGAGGTACAGCTAGAGGAGAAGATGTCTTGCGACAGCAAGATGGTGCAACAACGTATGCTTTAAAATAATCTACTCCTCAGTCGATCCATGGAAGAAAATCTTCAATGACAGCATGCTACAGTTAGTCGTCGATTCTACAAAATGTTGAGGGACAACTGATTTATGGAGACACTTTTGTGAAAACAAACTCTATCGAACTTTACGCCTTTACTGGACTTATGTACCTGCTGGGTCTCTATCAAGGTAATTCTCATACGATGATGAAAATCATCCCAGCAGCCATTTATAATAGAATATAATGCTTACTAATTCAAATTATTAATTTAAGTAGTCCTAATGATGACTGAGGGCGTTCTCCAATCCGCAAGTGTACAAATGCAATGCTACTGTGACCATTGGATTAATCAGTTCTTAAAATAACTCAATGGAGTTTTCTCGTGGCAACGAATTAAAATTGATCAGCTTTGGCCGAATATCTGGCAATAGTGGAAATCATCATAGGTTAAGGAAATTAAAAATGGATATTATAAAAAAACAGGAGATCGATGGATAAAAATTGGAAAAGTGGAGGTAAAACATGGAAATACAATAATGCTACTACACCGATTCTGGCACATACTGCAATGATACTACAATGATACTACACCGATTCTGTGGATAATGGAGGCAAACAATATAACTACCATGACACTCTACTACACCGAAAGCAATGAAACTATACACACTATACGTATTACTACACATGGAAAATACTATTTCTTCACTTGAATTTGTTATTGCCAGTTTCTTAATCCGTATATAATACTTCATTTAATCCCACATTTCTTCATTTGAAATACAATACATCGATCACTACTTCAGCTACCGATTAAGGGATATAAAACATAATACTGCAGTCCGTCAGTCATCAGCAGGTACTCGTCTAGTTGTGTTTCGACCCCTAGAATTAATTGTGTGACTGATGATCATTGATGGAAGGTTTAACAACGAGCCACTGCAGCACCTATGAAGTAAGGACTTTGGAAGACCAATCTTCCCTCAGGCAATGGGACTTCAAAGGTTCAAAAATAGTCGCAATAAAACGCAAGACGTTTGTTTCTCTTGTAGGAAGTTCGTCTGCGGTCGACCTAGTTAAATATAAGACATAAGTTATGACTTAAAAATAAAAAAAAACTAACGATAAAATTGTATAAAAGTCCACTTGTGCATCAACAATTTTTATAACCCTTGACATAGTCTGCGCATAGACGCAACGCGTCGGGTGTATTTACGAGTATTCTATAATAAAATTAGTAGTCTTAAAATTGGGAGAGAATTTTCTTTCGACTTCATAATACACGTCCAATTATTAATCGTGTGACATATGATCATTGATGGAAGGTTTAATTGTACGTTTAATTAACATACAGCAAACGTTCGTGTTCCGGCTGGGATGCTTACATAAAACCCTTTAAGCAGGTTACCACAAGGTTCTAGTCAGATGCCTATTACGTTCAGTTGTCTTCTAAACTTACATGGAACGTTTGAGACAAACATCGCTAAGTTAGATTCAGGCTTATTTGTGAGATGTGAGACAGCTGCTTTCACGTAAATATCTGAAGTAAGGTTTGAAATAAGTCCGCATGACATACGTTTGTAACACGTAATTTGAACAGTTCGAAAAAAACACGAACGTAGCATCTATTTAAACGTTTGATCAAGGTTTGCTTACAGTTCTCGAACTTTCAGATCCAAAACAAAATCAAACTTTCTTTGAACGTCATTTTTCTGGGAAGCAAGGTAAAAAGCCGTAACTCACTTGATCAATAGTTATTACACTGGTGGCATAAAGTCTTGTCCATGCCCATTTTTCAACTGATCTTTTGAAATTTCTCCAGATTCTTCACCCATCAAAGAAATGGGATATTATCCGGATGTCCCAGCTGCTCAAAGGCGATGATGAATGATCACCTAGAGAGTAGTCGTCGGCGGACTTCTACAGAGCTGCAAGCGATGATGGTCATCGACCAATGGTCTCCATGGTGCATCAGGGATTTCCGTGGTCGAAGGAGGTTGTGACTCATGCTCCTAGGCATGGGGTAGACCTACAACACCCACAAGTCAAGATTAAAGCAACTGCTCACTAAGAATGTGAAGAAAACGAGAATGAATCGGACTAGAGAGCATAATGGTCGATCGAGCATTTCAGGCGTATTCTCTGGTACGAAGAATCGCGCTTTAACCTCTATGCACCGGATGAGCAGCGGTTGCTGCACAGACGCTCAGGAGAGGAACTCCATCTTCAGATGTTTGGAGGAGACGACAACACTAGTTCATTTGTTGATTCATTTGGCGCTTCTTAGGTAAGGCTGGACTTAATACACGCCTATTGGTTTATCATACACATGGTCCTCTTCAAATGTTAAGCACTAAGGCTTTATAGGATCTAAGGCCTGCCGGGAGGACCATCCCGGGTGTCCATGACATTGTGCTATACGAGCTGGACTCCACCCTTGTACGAGATCGCACAAGGCCACTTAACATGTAAACCTTTGCGTCAAAGTTTTCTTCATGCTCGATTTAATTGGAACTAAGATATAAATATACACTAGTAATCAGTATTCCTTTGGAGGTTAGCGTCTGAACAGTTGTACAGTCCTTTAATCACAAAAAGCTAACAAAATAGTTATGAAAAGAATAAAAACCAACAAAACAATAGCCAGTCGTCAACAGGTACCCGCCCGGTCGCATTTCGACTTAGCAAAATCAAATGAAATAAACTCAAATCTCCAAAATATGTCAATTTTAATATTAATAAAGTATAGACAAATTAATACTTTAACACGGCTGAGTACACTTTTGTTATTCACATCAAATTCAGGCATTTCAACACATTGGCATTCTTCACACAGCAAAGAGCTCAATTTTTTGCTATGCCTATCCTAGCGGTGACTTATCATTATTTACTTATTTATTTATTTAGTGGGGGGTCGACAATGACATGCAAAAAATAGATAAAAAGATAGTCGAGCCTCTCGAATGACAGAAAATTTAGCAGTTGACTGATCTGACGGTAATCGTCCCTTTCAACGGATGCAAACAAATCTCATCTGTCATGTCGTAGTCAGAGAGGAACTTTTATTGTTTCAAATTTTCTTTGCTTCTAACAAATAGCACGACAATGATTTCAATTCACTCACATGTACCGAATGCAATCTTGAATATAAAACTTCTTCACAGATACCTATGTATGAAGGGAAGTGCTTTCTACAGATTTCTATGTAGACTGAACCAGGGATGCGGAGTCCTATCATTTTGATAGGACTCCGACTCCGGGGGTTGATAGGACTCCGACTCCGGGGGTTGATAGGACTCCGACTCCGGGGGTTGATAGGACTCCGGGGGTTGATAGGACTCCGGGGGTTGATAGGACTCCGGGGGTTGATAGAACTCCGGGGGTTGATAGGACTCCGACCCCGGGGGTTGATAGGACTCCGGCTTTTGATAGGATTCCGACTCCGGGTGACAAGTATATAAAGCCTAGTTTTTTCAATAAACTGGCAACCTGCATCATAGATCACTATAGGCTTACCTGAACCTATTTCTAGTGATCATTATTGCATCAATTATCAATTATTTTCGATGAAAGTTTGTCAAATGTCGCTTTAAGTTAGATGCATACGACTCGGCTCCTCCTATCTTGCTGATATGTGCTTCAAACGGTTTTTTTCCAGTCTCTACCAGGCATGAAAATCCTTCTCCAAAAAATCTGAGGTCACTTTCGACTTTAATATGCACTTTAGAGGAGCCACTACACACGATTAACGTGAGGTAAGAAGTAATGTTCTCAAACAAACTAGCATTTCATTTTTGTCTCCGTTGTGACCTTTGGTGCGTAGATGATCGAGGCTAGGAAGGCCTGTCAATTTTTAACAAGCTTCATTTTGAGTTTGTCATGTTGTCATGTCAGTCTGCGACAAATTTTGTAATTGATTTTGGACCTCCTCCGATTCTCAATTGGGGGTCATTTTTCTTATCAATAAACGCTTATTTACTTTACTTTACATTTAAGAAAAGTCTGAGACGCTTTTATTCAAATGTCATGAACATAATCGAATATTCAGTTGTAGAGAATTCTAAAATATTACAAAAAAATCAGTAACGAATTTATTCCTAGAATGTAATACAATTGTAATTATTAAATTCCTCTATAAAGGTTTAAGTTCCTGTTTCAAGG
The DNA here is from genome assembly GCA_907163375.1 of Prostheceraeus crozeri. Taxonomy (NCBI): domain Eukaryota; kingdom Metazoa; phylum Platyhelminthes; order Polycladida; family Euryleptidae; genus Prostheceraeus; species Prostheceraeus crozeri. The sequence continues at coordinate 15,376 of CAJQUW010005959.1, read as the reverse complement.
TTCACTAATTTTTATAATTTTGAGCTCCTTCCATCTAAGACAGTGAGGGAAGCTCATATCCTAATCATCAATGTCTAATGACTCTGTGCTCGACATGATAGAAATAACTGAAAACCGAGCAAATCAAACTCGATGCACAACAGTGCATTAATAAAGGATGACAAGGAAAATTATGTTGAGAACCGACGGCCCGGGCTTGGTTTGATGCAGCTCGCTTAAAAGCTGATTAACTGTGACGTAACTTTCCTCATTCAATCGACTCCAAAAAACATTTTCTATTTAATTTCGTTCATCAAAAATTATAATTAATTCGCGTAAAATATCATCAAAAATCTCTAGTCCCTCTCTATCTCTCTCTCTGCCAAACACTAACTTGCAAGACAGTTAAGATATTTCAGAAAAGAGTGACAATATTTAAATTTATCTTTCTAAACTTAAGCTGCACAGGAAATGTAATTTGTCGAGATTGATCAAAGTTAACTGAAAATCTGAAGAAGACGATATATGATTTCGTTACGTTGGCCAGCATCCAATCACGGTAATTCAATTGATAGAAAACGTGAACAGATTGAATTTGCCATCAATAAGTCGTCCGTCTTTAATTAGATTTTGCCAGTGAAGTCCATTTTTTCCTCGACGAAGGGAAATGTCATTATGTCTTGAGTATTGAATTAGGAGAAATTATACGGACTAGATGGACTAGTCCACGTGAACAGATCCGTTGAGCGGTTGACCTCATTAGATTTTCTTCTAAAAACGGCTGCACGAAAGAGGAAGTGATTATCGAACGTTTCGAAGCTGTTTGATTACAGTCCAGACATTCTAATAATTTTGCAGTTTTCTGGAACTTCGTGAATTGAGATGTGAAATACACCAACTTGACCATGGAGAATGATCAACAGCACAAACACAAACCAAGACTACGAAGACGCTAGTCCATGCTAGAAAATCCAATATTTATTTCAGGCGGAGTCAAATGAAGCCATGGTCAAATAGTCACTATCACAGATGCGCATGACTGTTTTGTCTATGCGAATATTCAATATTCAGCTTCGCTCTACAAACATCTGTCAGTGTGAATTTTTTGAAGAGTCTTTTCATGAAGAGACACGATGTCTACTAGAGGTTTTTGAAACCCTCATCGCAACCCGAAGAAGTCTGAGAGAAACCCGCGCGAACCCGAAGTTCCCTTTAGCAATTTTTGGATAGCTTATCTCTAGGGAAGTGCTAACGTGACTGCCTTCATCTCATCAATAGAACTCAATGAATTTTGAACAATACTTTTCTACACAGTCAGTATGATTCCCCTGGCGAATCAATTGATAACATAATTAAACCAAATTACGCCGGAACAGTATGTTATGTTCATTTGCAGCAGAATTTCGTTGGTTTATTAAATCAAAGAAACCTCCTTGCTGAAACACATTCATGTCACAATTCTTTTCACAATCGGTTTGGCACTCACTCAGTTAGGAGAAAATATGATAGTGATGTTGCATGAAAACGAAGCGATTTCTATACATATATGTATAACAATCTTGCAAAAGATGAAAAGTAACAGCAAAAATGCATTTATTCATCTCGAATGCTGTGACCGTGCAGAAGTACTTTTGAAGAGAAACTTCTGAGTATTCATTATCCGCCTTAAAATTTCAATCCACCGTTTCTACACAGAAGCCTAACCCATTTCAAAGTCTTATGCACATGTACCAGTGCGTCATAAAATGACAATTTTTAGATCAATAGAAATATCTTTCTCAATCAAATATCTGTTGTCTTTAATAATCCTCCCCACCTGCTTATTGCACACAGCCCTCCGCGGTTCTTGACACAATTAGAAATAAAATTTGATCAAATTGTTTGATCGGGACATTGGTAATTATCAGCATTATCAGAAGAGAAACGGCGCCCACAATTGTCTCATTCCCACAAAATGAGCATCCGTGTCGATTACCAATAAGCCCTTCCATTCAAACGCCTCTCGGACAGGCGATTGACACAAAAGTTAACGAAATCGGCAAACCACATCGTCTCCTGAACTTCATTTTGCCGCCTGAATGATGCTATCTGCGCCCATTGCATAAACCCCAGGCCTGCGCTGCTGGTAGCCATGAGTATACTCTGTTAAACTGGTAGGAGATTGAATAGTGCGCAGCAATTGTTGATGGGTAAAGATTTCATTATAGACGCCGATGTTGCGGCATTGGCAAGCCGGCGTAAATTGAGATAAACAGATGTGACCTCAAAATGGACATTTAAACAAGTCGGCAACGCTTTTATCTCAGTCACTGTAAAATTCACTGAAACTAAGTGCTCAGTTCTGCATGATCAGAGAGACAAAGAAGACAATGGCGAAGGTGTGTGAAGTGAAATGAAGCGGAAGATCGCAGGTTACAGTCTGCTGAAGACAGCCTCGGCTAGATCCTGTTGTTTCAATGTGAGAATTCAGAACGGACATGTATTTGATTGGCATGAAATGTTCGACGAGACAACTTAGCACCATTAGAGGATGTGTTTTAATTAATGCTCGGCATTACCAGAATTTTCACTTTACATAATTTCGGGCAGTCAAATCAAACAGAAATTTCTCAAAAGCCATTTATTGCAAAAAGGAATTTGAGTCAAACATTTTCCTGACATAAGAAATTGTTGCAATCAATTAATTGATGATTTAGACATCTTGACATCATTAATTAAAATTGGAAAATGACCAATCAATTAATTGAAGCTCAATTAATTTTTGATAGTCCATTCTAGTAGGCACTGCCTTCTAATTCAATGCGCCACTTGCATCAGCTGAGTTACATATACAAAAATGTATTTCACGTAGACAAATGACCAGATTTTGTTTTAGGCATATTTAAAGCATATCTTTATAAAAAAATAATCCAAAAAGTATATCCTAATGACCTCAAGGTCGAAAGAAGTGGTGATAATGATAAGTACACTGGATATTTAGATGCTACAATCAATGTTGTTTTAGATTGCTTGCACACGTCAGTATATCACAAAGTAGACTATTTTTCTTATCCTGTGGTGTTGTTAACTTTTCCAGATAGCCTCATCCCCAGAAAGATGGGCATCCATGTATTCGCGAGCCAAATAATTAAAATTTCACGTATTTGCTCACATTTTCAGTATGTTATTGAAAGGGCACAAAATATTGCAAATGTTCTTGTTAAGAGAGGTTATTTTGTTAAAGATTTACGTCATGGTGCCACACATATCCTGTGTAGACATATGAACTTCAAAAGTTTGAAATTTTTCCATGTTGAGTTTTCGATCGTTGTGTATAATATGTGTCACAGGGTCCGCTGTTCTACAGCAGGGTTCCGCCATACAGGAAATTAAAGGACCCGAAATGCAAAGATGGTTGGTTTTCGTGCTGACGAACCTACATGTAAAACGTGACTGAGATTTGTGGTGTCGAGATTGGTGTCTAACAATTATAATTTTCGTTCGCCCACTGTTTTCAGATAGCTTTCTTTCAATTTGTGTGTTATGATAGAAAATTTTGACCTTGCCTGGTTTGCCTGTGGGACCGGTCATCAGTCCTCTTAAGGACTACACTGTAAGCCGTTGACTGACAATTATCCTACAAAATTACTGACAAAATCAACCGACGATTGTCACCTCCAATATCCTGCGATATCCGACGAATTTGTAGGTTCTCCACCGACATCGAAACAGATGCTTTGTATGCAAATTAAGTAAACAAAAACTGTTGAATATTGATTGATTTTTTCGATTAGTGATTGCTTGACTTTTGGGCAATCTGTATTATTGTGTGGCAAATTAAAATTATGATTTATTTTGACATAATTTAATCAATTACCTACATTTTTGATGAAATTTCAGCTATAATTCATTGCTATTCATTTTGTCGCTTTTTGTCAGATATTGCAGGTGTTCAGTGGCAATCATCCTACAAGAACTAACAATGACCGACAAAATATATTTTGTAGGATAAATGTCTGTCAATTGTCAGTCAACGGTTTACAGTGTACCTAAAATACTATAATTTTGCAAACTTATGAAACATGCGTATATGTCTTCAATGTTGCACTTCATTTGAAAAATTGTATTGTGTTGTACGTGTAGCCCATGACTCAAATTCTACTATTCAGCTACTTGTGGGTTGAAAGAAGTAATGGACTCCTGGCAAAAACCGTGAGATGTGCAAATTATCGCATATTTATGTTGATGCGAATACTCGGAATCACTACTCCAGTAATACCATACGAGGGAGTGGTCGAGTACTCGTGCAGAAGAACAGCTTCAATTCGGTTGGAAAAGTCACGGAAAAGTTGAAAGCGAAGGGGAAAGCCAAGAAGTGACGTCAGTGGTGCGCACGAAATCTGACGTCATGAGCATGTGCGCAATGTGACGTTCCTGGGATGTACGGTAGGCATCCTTGACCGTCCGGACGTTGTACACTGTAGTATGTTTCTATGACGTCACACGCCCGTCATCGTAATGATGCTGTCTTAATGTCAACACGATCATTTGTGGAAGATCTTTCACATGACTTTATAGAGTGTTCTGTTGTATTGTGCTCATTTATTCGGCATATTAAATGGTCAAATGAAGACCATCATTAAAATTCATTTATTGTTGAAATAAACTTTTCCTTGTTGATTAGTGGCTCTTTAGAGTCAATTGGCCCTCAATTAGGTTTCCTGAAGTTTTAATGCCGATCTATAAATCTTGTTTAAGATCCATTCTAGAATATGGGAGTATCATGTGGTCACGCAGTACGAAATTGGCAGGATTTCAAATCGAGCGGATGGAGAAACGCTTCACCAGAATTTTTCCTAAATTGCGTCAGTTTGAGTACAAAGAACGGTTGGAAGTATTATCACTATATTCTTTATTAACGCGCCACCGTCTTCGTTATCGTCTTATTTTTCTTTTCAAGGTACTCAGGGGTGTGACTTTGATTAAACCGGGAGATTTTTTCACCTTTTCGTCAAGATCCAAGTATGGGAATCCATTCAAAGTACTGATGCCTATGAACAGCACCACCAATGCAGATTGGTGTTTTTCACTGTCGACACCGTGCGGCATTGGAATCAACTTTCAGCACATGAAGTGTCGACGGGGTCGGTTGGCAGGTTGAAGTCAAGGTTGGTTGAATATTTCAGGCGCTTGGACTTGTGGTAACCTTCATACATACTTAGTGAACTGTTCTTATGAAGTTTGATTCTCTCGCCCTTCATGGGCTTGATATTTGTCACTTTTCACTTTTATAACTTTATTTTTCATGATTTATGAATTGGTTCTTGACAAATATAGCATTATTATTTTCTATTATTAAATTTTCAAACGAATTATCTGCTCGAAATTTTGTAGTTGTGACAATTACGTGCCTTTTTTCATGGTAAGCGTCTTGATATCATCTGTCAAAAATATTTTCAGAAATGTCAAATACCTGATGATCCTCTGTTCCATCTTGTTCAACATTCAAAGATGAATCATGTAATTGTTCCGTTTTGTAAAACTAATCTTCGTCGAAACTGTTTTGTGATCTTATCTGCAATTGTTGAAAACTGCTGTGACTGATTTAACTTGTAACATCATCCTAGATCCCTGTGTATTTTAAATGTAATTTATGATTCACATTTTTGAAATATACATATATTTTCTTTTTTCTTCCTTTCTCTCAAAAGTCGCATTTCGCTATTTGATAAATCAACCAGAGAGGGAAATCGGTCGGCAAGGTCCACGGCCGGTTTCTATCTCTCATATTAACTACAGTGATGATCACAAAACGTGGACCACCTTAATTTTGTCTCATTTACTGAAATTTTGTCAATTGCAGATACAAATATGGCAAATAAACGAAAATTAAGGGTGAAATAAACTTTTCTTTGTTGATTAGTGGCTCTTTAGAGTCAGTTGGCCCTTAAATGGGCCCATGTTAGGTTCTCTGGTGATCAGTAATATTTCGTAATGTCACTAACCAGAAAGTTCAATCACTTGTCGAAACCGGGAAGGTTTTTGATCAGGCGGTTGATTACTTCTTAATCTAAACGCTCCCACTTTTGCCTTAGCAAAGTTTCAAGTCGAGGAAGACCATCTCCAGGAAGGATTGATCGTCTCACACCACGCTTCAGTAAACTCCAGACATAACAATTGAATCGAGGTCTGGTGAGCAAGCGGGCCATTTCAAAGTTCACATGACTGCTTGAGCTTTGAATGAATTGGCTGCACAAATGTGACAAGTGGCGTTGTTATCCATGTAAATCCAGTCGGAGGAATGAGCCTTTGGAAAGCATTCACATATCCATCGGAATTCATGTTATCCCTTTGGATATGGAGATCAGATCGACCATTCATCCATATCGCAGCCTAAATCAACCATCTTCCACCTCCTTCATTCACACGCAATGTCAACTGATGAGGAAATGCGCAACCTGACTTCATCCAAACTCTCAAACGACCATCGCGACCTCTGAGACAGACAGAAGCTTCATCACTCCAAACAACTCGATTCCATTGAGAATGCCAGTGGAAATGTTGCATCTCCCACTTCAGCCTCAGACTCTTGTGGTTGGCGGTCAATTTGATCCCTCATAACTTCTTACGGCTTTTGAAGTGCTCATTTTTCAGGCGACGTCTCACTGTCATGGCAAAAACCGTCGGCTGTCGAACTGAACTGCTCAATTCGGCTGAAGACAGAAAATGATCGTTTCTTACTAAAAGAGAATAATCATCCGATCTGTTCGAAAACGTGTCTTTCTCTTCCGATCAGATCCAGCTTTTCTGGAAAGGGAGAATAAATTAGTGTTCCACCTGTGGACGGTGGTCTTTGGGACGTCTGTACTTTTCGGCTAACCAGCAGTTCGGACTGTCCTTCTGACAAAAAAGAGAGAGACTTTGCCCTTCAAAACCACTTTCACAAGCTTCGAAGCAGTCATCATGACATAAGATGAATTCAAATCCGAATGGAAATTTTGCTTGCAACTTATCTGGGTCAACATTTGATCTGGTTATGTAGACGTCTAGACACCATATATATTGAAGCCTGAAATGTATATAAAAATAAGGTATATATAAAAGGCCTTCCAATCATGTTTTCACGATATTTTTCTGAGTTTCTTGAAAAATAGCAGAGTTTCCAAGTCCGACCTCTGTAACTTGTCTCTGCTTTTATGGGGCTCTGGCATGTATACTTATGGAAATATGTCTGCTAAAGTATTCTCGGTTACCGCGAATAGGTGGATAGCGCCACCTAATGAGAACAATACAAGTCTGTGTAATTACAAGAAGAATTTATCCTGTAAATCACTTGATAGTGATAATTGTTTTAAGTCTTTTAGTACCGGTCGCAAGTTTGTATTTGATAAAACGGGTAATTTTAATTGTGAAGCTAAGTTTGTAATTTGTTTGATTACTTGTATGAGATGTGGCGGGCAGTACGTTGGTCAGACCAGACAAGAGTTACATAGTCGTTTGAATGAGCATCGTCATTCAATTAATAAAGATACGTTGCCAACTTACCTTTGTCAGCATTTTAATGGTAGAGGACATTCTTTTTTGTGATCTTTGTGTACAAATCATAGATTGTGTTGACTTTTCACAAATGTCACTTGATGAGGCCAAACGTGAACTTGGTGTTAAGGAAGACTTTTACATCAAAACTCTGAATACAGCTTATCCTTTGGGCTTGAATGATAGACTACTTGGCCAAGGACGTGTTTCTTATTATTCTATTGATATTGCACCTTTTCATACATCTCCTTTTCCACGAAAGAGAAGAAGTCATGGTAGAAAAATTCATAGATCTAATCCTAATAGTAGTGCACGTTTTGATTCTTTGCAATCCTGTTTTGATAATTGTAATTTTGTTGACTTTTATTGCTGTTTGCGAAAACTTCCCAGAAGTGTGTAATGAAAATACCGTGAAGTAGAAGTTAGGGTTTATTCAATAATCAACGGAACTAAAAACGTAGCATGGCAATGACAATCAGAATGTAAATGAAATGCTGTCTATACACGCAGAACACTTGATTAAAGGAGAACAGTTCACATGCGAGTCAGCGATAGAATGGATGGACAATAAAGGCACGAATTACGTCATTATTAAATGCGTCGAACATCACATTCTCCCCTCGTCGATTTCAAAATAGGGACCATAATTCAAACGTTGAGGTGGCTTTGATGGCCTGGAAGATCGCCGCGGTTCATTGTCTGGAGCTGTAGGCAAATCCACGGAGCTATCCAAGGATTCATGTTCAATATTTCCGTCACTACGCAGGTTTATAACATGAGACTTCCCAACAGGAGCCAAATCCTCAACCGAAACAGTAGACTCACGTCCATCGGATAGCTTTACAGTGGCGTACTGAGGATTAGCCTCAAGAAGATCAACCTCCGTAACTGATGGTTCATATTTATTGTTCTTGACATGCCGTCTGAGAAATACTTTCCCTGGTGAGCATAGCCATAGAGGTAATGTAGAGCCGGAAGATCCACGACGAGAATGAGAGAATAGGCGCTCATGTGGAGTGGCGTTTGTTGAGACACACAATAAAGTTCGCACCGAATGGAGAGCTTCGGTAAGAACAGATTCCCAGGCTTTAGGATGCAAGTTGTGTGATTCCAGAGCTAATTGGACGTGTTTCCATATAGTGCCATTAAATCGCTCTACCTGCGAATTTCCCGTAGGATGATATGGAGAGGAGTTGCTCGTAGCGACACCTTGAGTATGTAGCCAATTTCGAATTTCTTGACTGATGAAAGCGGTTCCTCGGTCTGAATGGATGAACATAGGCATTCCAAAGATAGAGAATAATGTAGTCAGGCATTGAATAACAGTTTCTGAGTCCGTTTTTCGGCAAGGAAATGCGAAGGGAAAACGACTGAACTCATCCACGATTGTTAAGATGTAATTATTTTGTGTATTAGAAGGTATGGGTCCTTTGAAATCTATACTTAGACGCTCCCATGGTTGCGTCGCCTTGATCAAATGAGTTGTTGGCCTCTGGACAAAACGCGGTTTGATTTTACAGCAGACAGGACAATCTTTACAGACTCGTTTCACGTCTTCCAATGAGAATGGTAAGTTTCGACTTCTGATAAAATGATGAAATCTCCTGACTCCTGGATGACACAGTTTATCGTGGTATTCTTGCAGGGGAGCGCATGACATACTTGATATTGTACGATTCGAAGCGAAGATTGTGGAGCATATGGCACGACTGAGGACATCAGGAGGAATATTCAGATTGCCTTCTCTGTAAACGATGTCATAGGAGAAGCATGCAAGTTCTAACCTCCAACGTTCAATTTTGTCGTTTTTTATCTTTGATCTCCTGGTCGTATCAAACATGAACGATACTGAGCGTTGGTCTGTTATTAATGTAAAATGTTTGTGATATAAGTAGTGCCTCCACTTTCGGACAGCCTCTACGACAGCGAGCGCTTCCTTTTCCACGGCAGCTTGTTTTTGCTCACAATGATCGAGGGTTCTGGGGAAGAATGCTACGGGCCTGCCGCTTTGATTGAGTGTTGCTGCTATATCATAGTCAGAAGCATCAGTCTCGATGACAAAGGGTTTATCTTCGTCGATATGATGCAATACTGCGGCCTCAATTTCAGACTTCAGTTTTTCAAACGCTGTTTTGGCATCGTCGGATAAAGGAAATGAATTGCTCTGAACAAGAGGACGTATTAAGCAAGAGAAGTTCTTTATCCATTGGGAATAGTAACTGAAGAGGCCTATCAATCGTCTAAGTGAGGCCAGATTTTGAGGAAGTGGCATTTCACGAAGTGGCTGAAGACGATCCGTATCTGGTTTCATGCAATCGTGGGAAATGGTATATCCAAGGAGATTTATTTCTTTGACAGCATAAATACATTTATTTTCATTGAGTTTGTATCCCCGAGTCCTTGCAGCCTCTAATAATCGATTGAGATTGATATCGTGTTCTTCACGAGTTCTACCACCAATAGTCCAATTATCCACGTATGCATAAACTCCTTCAAGTTTGTTTTCATCGATGAATTGGTCTACTTTCCTCTGGAAGGCCGCCACGCCATTCGTTACTCCGAACGGAATTCTTGTAAATTGGAATAGTCTACCGTTAGCCTCGAAAGCTGTGTACGGTCGATCGCAATCAGGAATTTCTTCTTGATAATATGCATCTTCCAAATCCAAAGTACTGAAGAATGTATAATTTGTTAGATCATTGATCATGGTTTGAATCTTTGGTAGAGGATAGGAATCTAATTCGGTGTAAATATTTATGGTACGACTGTAGTCAATAACCATACGGCGTTTGTGTCTCTCTTCCTTGTTTACGATGACTTGAGCACGCCACGGTGAAGAACTTTTCTCTATCACACCTTTGCTCAAAAGCCGATTAACTTCAGAAGTTATGAATTTCCGATCTTCAGAACAGTAATTTCTTGATCTCGTGGCTATAGGTCTGCAATTTGGTTTTAAAAATTGAAAAAGGCAACTGTCTTTATTATGGACAGATGAGGCATTGATGTATTTCGATGTCAAATGTTGTAAAGAAGCATGATCAACGACGTTGTCTCCGATGATGATATTATTCAATCCATGAGCTATCATAAAGTCTATACCAATAAGTACGTCGGCGCATAGTTCTTCCATGATTCCAAATTGAACTTTCGGGTAGACTTCGCCTTGTATAAATATATCAACCGCAGTAGAGCCTTGAGTATTGACCGTGCACGAATTGGAGGCCAATGAGATTTGCTCACTTGATTTTTGGATTTGGAGATGAAGATGTCGAGCAACAGATGCTTTTATGAAGGAATGAGAACTCCCAGTGTCGATGAGAGCATCTAATACCTTTCCATGGATCTTGATTGGCATGAGAGATGCTTTCAGACAGGATGGGGCGGCTGACGAAATTGAGCAGAGACTGAGTGAGTTCGAAGAAGCGGTCATTTTAGACTTTGAGGCAAAGGTTCGCTGACCACCACGGCATACTTTAGCCCAGTGTCCGAGGGTATTGCACTTTAGACAATGATCGTTTTTCGCGGGACAAGAACGCCGAGTGTGTTTAGGACCACCACACCAGAAACAACTTGTAGATTGTCTTTGTTTGAAGATTGATGCAGCTGAAGAGTCGTCAAGTAAGAGATGATTCGAAACATCAGGCTTTGTAGTGGTTACAGACGAGTCATTCAGTATAGCAGCAGCATTACTGGTCGCTCCTTCAAGCTTTTGTTGAGATGAATAGACATTAGCTTGTTCTTCTGCAAGTTCTAATGATCTAGCAGTTTCATAAGCAACTTTTAGGTTCAGATTTTTGCTCTCAAGTAACCTCTGTCGGATATAAGAGTTGCGAAGTCCATTGATAAATGCGTCACGAGTATATTCATCTTGATATTCAGAGGCTGACACACTTTGAAAGTCACAAAACGAAGCTAAATTCTTTAGTGCGTGGAAAAATTGATCCAAGTTCTCACTTTCTGCTTGCTTCCGAGTCGCTAATTCATGGCGGGCAAATATGGTGCTTCTGTTCTTTATGAAAGCGTCGTCGAGATATTTAATAGCGTCGGAATAGGAAGCACATTCACAGAAGTAAGTGTAGATATTCGGCGATACGAAGTTGATAAGAAGATTGAGTTTATCTTTGTCAGATAAAGGTGAGGTTGGATTATCACATGAATTCAAGAAATTTGAAAATGTTCGTTTCCAATGTCTCCATGAATTTGTTGCGTCTGCAGCGTTTGGATCAATGTCTAAAGTTTGAGGTCGCAGAAATTTATCCATCGTTGAATTAGTTCCGTTGAATGTAATGAAAATACCGTGAAGTAGAAGTTAGGGTTTATTCAATAATCAACGGAACTAAAAACGTAGCATGGCAATGACAATCAGAATGTAAATGAAATGCTGTCTATACACGCAGAACACTTGATTAAAGGAGAACAGTTCACATGCGAGTCAGCGATAGAATGGATGGACAATAAAGGCACGAATTACGTCATTATTAAATGCGTCGAACATCACAAAGTGCTTTGCGCAAATTGCTCCAGAATTTGTCCAGTGTCAAGGGTGATATGCATGTTGCTATTTCAGCCTTTTTGGCTCATGGTTTTAGCATGAATAATAGTAACAAGAAGAAAACAAATGCCGAAAGAGCTAGCATTGTTGTCTTACGACTATAGAAATATTGAGTTTTTGAATCTTCCGTCTATTTCAGGTAGTAAGAGAATTCGTCGGCTTTTGCCAGGCGAGGTTCAACTCACTCAGCCTCCTAGAATTTTCTACAAACTTTTAAAACCAATATCTTTGCGTATTTGCAATTACAGTAGATTTTTATGTGGTTTGTCGCCAGCTGATATTACAAATATTTCAACTTCTACTATTTGCTCTAATAAATCTAATTTCATTGCTTCCCATTATGGACATATTGTAACAGGTGATTAGAATGTGATTAATGACGCTAATCTTAGAAACGTTATGTGACGTGGTGCCAAATTTCATGTTCCGCAATTTTTACCGTGGAATCGTGTGAAAACTGACTTGGTTTCCTGTGTGAAATCCCATGTTGATAAAATGTATAAAATGCATAAAATTGATCGTGATTCTTTTCATGTTTGGGAGGAGGAAGTTGTAGCCCTCATTTGCAAGCGGATTAGGGTGAAGTATAGTGAACATTTATTCGCACGAGAGTTTTCATCGACAAGATCACTCAACGAGAGTATTAACCATGCACATGATCATTTTGTTATTGTACCTGTTGACAAAGCAGATAATAATTTTGCCGTTATTTGTAAAAAGTTGCATATGAATATCATGTTAGAAGAATTAGGTTTCAATTTGCAAAGTCTGACGCTTGTGGGCAATGTGACATATTCTGTTTCTTCGGAAAAGATTGTGGAAGTTGTAGAACTGCACTGTTATTTATGAAGTCTTTCAACATAAATTGTTCTGATGATTGTAAAAAGTTTTCGAATTTGTTTTGCATCCCCAAGTTTCACAAATCTCCTAATAAGTTCAGGTTCATGGCTGGAGCGCGTGAATGTACGAGCACGCCATTGTATATTGTTCTTAATAAGGGCCTGTCGTTGAGAAGAGACTTTTCAAACTTTATTGTGAAACCATAACAAAAGAATAGTGGATTCCGTTGTTTTTGGAGTATAAAATCGACAGAAGAATTTTTAAATGTAGAAAACAATTTCTTTTCGTCTTCAGTAGAGGCTCTCAGACATCAAATACTGAATCATGTGACTGACCTTAACTTTTATATCGAAGTTGATGTTCTGAACTCAATCATGTTTCAAATTTCATGACATTCTGACAAATAGTTTCTTGTCTGCAAAAGAATATGTACGAAAATTGCCAAGTGCTTCACAATCCATAGATATTTCTTGAATTTTACCATTGGATTTCAATGGGAATCCTTTAACCTTACTTACAACCGAAAGCGACTGGCTGTGACACTTAAGAATTCGATTTTTGTATTCAGCATTTAAAGATCTACAAATACATGCTATTAAGCCCTTTGTGCGCGAATTTAAGAAGATATCGCCAGTAGCTCCCGTCCTAAAAGCACTTTTGATATTTTCGTGAAGCGTGGCTATAAAGCTTGATCAAGTGTATGGAGACATTGTTAAATCTGCATATTTTTGTTTCATTGAAGGTTGGTTCAAATTCTGTCTATCCTGTGTGGCTTTGGTAAAATTTGTTATCGATAGTGTTACTATACTGTGTATGAGGTCCGCCAATTCGGCGGGGGTTCGCCAGTTAGGGTTTGAGCCACTGACTAGGATGATGAATAAACTGCGCACGCTCATCGTCAGATGAAGCCAGGGAAATCCACGACCGCTGAATGGTCGATAATAAGCGGCGACAGCGCGAAGCAGATGCAAGAAATTTTATAGTAAGCACGCGTGAAGAGAAAACGGATCGTTCCTGAGATAATCACCCACCGAGTTTCACCAACAGCTATTATGAGCTTATTAGGCCTAAGTAACGATGCTGTTAGCAACACACGTATTTCAATACAAAGCCGAATGAGGGAACTATTTAAGTGCTGTATTTTGTTTGACATTGAAAAGGCAATTGATTAGACAATGCATGTGCATTGATCCTTTTATAACAATTCAACACCTTGCTAAATTCAATTATTCTTAGAGGCAGACAAATTATTCTTAGCCCTAGTACATGTATATCCGACTGTAACAATATTCGAATGATAACAAAGTCGAGCTGTGCAGAATTTCTTCGCTATCAGCTTGATTTAGCGCGGGAATGTAGGGATCATGTGGACTACACTCAAGCTCATGATCCAGCAAATCTGTAAACACATTCGAACATTTCTTTGCAATAGCAATAATAGAGCGTTCCGATTCGAAATCTGTTGGCGGTTTCTTCGAATTGCATAAAACTTTCTTCAGGAAAAAATGACAGCACTTCACCGACTTGAACAACTGATTTGCTGGGCAATAACAAATCTCCCCTTTGCTTTATTTTAGAAAGTAATGATTGCGAAGACAATTCATTAGAACAAAATATATGCTCTCTCTGCATTTTTGACATTTATTTGCAGATGATACTGTCCGTGGGGCCCAGCCGGCCATGCAAGACAAGACATTATCTTCGAAATCACTAAACTATCATAATTCAACTTCTGAATGCGAACAATTCAAGTATTTTGATTCCGATGATGATTGCAAAAGTTCTTCTATCATGCGCTCATCTTCTGCGTCTCTTTCAGACTGCTCCAAACAGTTTCGCGAGTCTGAAATACCTGACAAGCGAAGGCGATTGTTCACAAGAGCTCTGTAACTGTACGAGAGATTCAGAGCAGTGGGATTATTCGATTATCCACTACTTTCCAATTCAGGGATGCGGACTCCGACTCCGGATGGCCAGTATATATATATATATATATATATATATATATATATATATATATATATATATATATATATATATATATGTATATATATATATATAGAATTTTGTTTAATCGGAGAAAAATAGCTTGTATTGGTACTCGGAGTTTATATATATATATGGGATATATATATATCCTAGTTTTTTGCAAAAACTGGTAACCTACGTCATAGATCATTAAAGGCTTACCTGAACCTATTTCTAGTGATCATTGCTATATCAATCATCAATCATTTTCGATGAAAGTTTATCAAATGTCGCTTTAAGTTGGATGTATACGACTCGGCTCCTCCCTGATGTGTGCCTCACACGGTTTTTCTCCAGTCTCTACCAGGCAGGAAAATCCCCATCCTTCTCCAAAAAATATCAGTACACTTTCGATTTTTATATGCGCTTTGGAGGAGCCATCACACAAGATTAACGTCTGGTGAAGAGGTAATGATCTCAAACAAACTGGTATTTCATCCTTGTCTCTGATGTGACCTTTAG